>CAHIKZ030003957.1:2205000-2585000 GCA_903632075.3 Acanthosepion pharaonis
ATGGTAACACCTTTCTAGGTAGATCAAGAGGTATAATTGGCTCAAATGCTCAGTAATGTAACAACTCTCTTTTTTGTTGTTAATTAACCAATATAGCACATATACATGTAAGCATTTAATGGATTTTTCTATATAACATTTATACACATGTTTGTATAGGCATCATTTTTTCTATTTCAAACAGTGAAATTAATATTTACTGTCCTACAGATGAAAAGTCTTATTACAGAAAATGTACATCTTGACAGGATAAAGATAGAATGTCTTGGTTTGCTCTAATGGTTCCTTGTAGCTTCAAGGTGGTTTCTCAGATTAAAAATGACCATAAATTTAACCCCTGTTGTGAAACACTTTTTCTTTAATAAGACTTTCAATCTCTAAGCCAGTAGTATTAATTTCACTGTTAAAAAACAAAAAACAAAACAGTAATATCTATCCAAATATGTTTACTCACTAAATATAACATTCATATATATAATACCAAATCCGTAGGTGGTAGGGATTATTCCAAGGTCTTTTTAATATAAAAATATTAAAAAGTTAAATCCATGATTAGAGCTCAATGTATAATAAAGGGCAATTTATATACAGAGCAATATAAATACTAAGGAAAAGACTTAAATATTCATCACATAGTTATAAATTTATTTCAAAAGATATAATATACCTGTCTTATCAGACCAACTGCATTTTATGAAATAATAAAAATTTAACCAATCTGATAAGCCAGACATTTAAAAAATAAAAACCCAAATACAGAAAAAGAAAAGTAATATGATTTACCCCCACTTTCTGCAAATTATCAAACATGAATATTGGTAAATACTTTAAATTGATTGATAAACACTTTAATCAGAACCTGCTACATAAAATTTTTAACAGAAAAACTTTAAAGATCAGTTATTCCTGCACAAACAACCTTTATAATATTATAGACACACACAATAATATATTACATAAATTTTGTAACAACTAATTAAATAACAAGCCTTCTTGCAATTGTAGAACCAAAAGTGACTGCACAGTTAGAGGTATATGTAAATCTGAAAAGTTGAATTTCCACTGGGAATTGTAAAGAGACATTCATTTTCTGACACTTCCTGAAAACACCAAATAGCTCTCTCAAAACCTTTCTGGAAATTTGAAGATAGAGGCTTCACCCAACAAATTGATTGGAACATCATCAGTATATCACAAACTCTTAACAGCTTCAAAAATAGATGCAATACAAAAATACAAGCCACTTATTGAACCAGAGAAATTAAAATATTTAAATGTCTTAAAAATAGACATTTATTTTGCAAGTTAAACACTTAAAAATGTTTACTTTTGTAATTATGTATATTTATTATATATTTAGTTCTTTATGTGATTATCATAGGATATTATATATATATATATATATATATATATATACACACACACATGCGTGTATGCACTGTATATGTTTACTTGCACTTTTGTATGTGTTTGTATGTTTTTATATGTATGTACCACAGACATATATATGATGTATTTTATAACTGTGAAGGTTTTTTTTTTTATATACTATATTATTATTATTTCACTCTTTTTATATATGAGGATGATGACGATTGTTATTATATTGATGCAGATTAGATGATATAAATTTTGATTTAATTTCAATGTATTTCACTAGCTCTCACTTATACTTCCCTCACCTATCCCTGTTCATTGTGCTGACATATTGCTTCTCCTTTTTTCCACCCCTCCTCTCTTTTAATGTAAATCCCCTGGAAAAATCTTCTAGCTCAAGTAATTTAGACATTTACTTAATATTTGTTAGAAATAACAACTGTGAAAAGCTGAAATTTTGACAACTGGTAGTCGTTATCATCCATAATAACATAGTAAAATTTGAATCATTTGCAAAGGATAGAAAAAGAATTATAACAATTATTTATTTATTTTCAAAATAGGATCGTCCAAAAGTAAGGGACAAAATTGAGAAAAACAATGTAAACGGCAAAAAAACAATAAAAATACATGTACAATCAATATTTAGTAAATGAGCCCTTGCTCTCAATGATAGCTGCACATCTTCGACTACAAGAACGAATCAGTTCTTGACAATCCTCGATACTAATTTTAGACCATTCTTCTTGAAGCTTCACCCACAAATCCTCCGTGTTAGTGGGATTTCTTTCCATAACTTTCACTCCTAAGGTCTTCCAAAGATTTTCTGTTGGATTTAAGTCAGGACTTTGCGGTGGCCAATCCATAATTTCCAAATCTTACTCACTAAGGTAACTCATTACCACCTTTGCCTTGTGACATGGGGCATTATCTTACATAAAGGTAGCCCTATCGAAACCTGAATTCTGTATGATTTACTTTTGAACGTTCCAAATTTGAAAATAAATAAATAATTGTTATAATTCTTTTTCTATCCTATGCAAATGATTCAAATTTTAGTATGTTATTATGGATGATAACAACTACCAGTTGTCAAAATTTCAGCTTTTCACAGTTGTTATTTCTAACAAATATTAGGTTTTAAAATTTTGTCCCTTAGTTTTGGACGCTACTTATATATATATATATATATATATATATATATATATATATCTCATTATGATGATGTTTAAATAAATAATGACCGATTCCTATTTCTGTAAAAATTATTAGATACTTGTGGTTAAAGGTTTTTCCCGATTTGACAACTTACCCATAAAATTCTCTCCTACCTTCCCTCACTCTAATATACAAACATCTCCCTTCTATTTGTTCCCCTTTTTTTTTGTTCCCCCACTCGCTCTCATCAATAGTGTAAGCAATCAAAACATTTTTTAAGGTCAAGTTAATTTTGCTACTTCACCTTTATCTTTTCATGTCTGGTTTATTATCAGATTGTCTGAATTTGTAACATGAACATTGAAGTCAACGCTCAGAGGCAACAGGCTGTTTCATGCTAGATGCAATTGTCAGGCTTCCGAGTGTTGATTTCAATGTTCACTTTTATATTCATATACACTATCTCTGATATTGAGCACTTTATCCCATAAATATAGCACAACTTATATATATATATATATATATATATATATATATATATATATTACGAACCCCCCTCTCCTTCCTTCCTTTCCTCCAACCTTATCAATAGCGAAGGTAGAGGAGGGTCGTAATTTGTGTTATTTTGTTTTTAACATTTTACATTTTTTTTGTAAAATATATTTCTTTCCCAAGGGTCTCTTTCTGATTGATCAGACATGGCCGAGCGGAATCGATTAAGGAACAAACACGATAGGCGACAAATAACAATGGAGACAGGAAATATAAATTTATTAACAAACATGGAATCGTGGAAAAGATAAAAATAAAAAAACAAAAAAAACGGCCAAAACAAAAATGACGCTATGTCAAGACCAAACATTTAAACATTGTGGACAAAATAGTGGGAGGAGGGCATCCTTTAAGAAAGGTAAAATAAAAATCAGCGTATGGCCTTGTGCCATACTGCCACGAATTTATAGAACATATGATATACCTGCACAGATTCACAAAACATCAACATTTTAAGACAATGTGGAAAGAAACATATAATAAAAGATTTCATGCTAAATTTGCATGAAAGTATAAATACGAAAAAGAGGTACATTTAAACAAAATGGGGTACAAAAAAAATAAACTTAACTCAGGATAAAGTCCTTTTTTTCACTAATAATGTCTCTTAGTCTTATCTATTTCTTTTCCCTTTTCTATTTCTTTTTATAAGGGTCTCTTTTTGATGTCTTCTCTTACTTCTTCTCTTTCTCTATTCGTCGTCTAGGGGCTCGGCTGATGATGAAGCAGAAAATCCGTTCCCTCTCTCTTTCATCTTGGTATGACAGCATTCTCACTTGAGATGGTCTGTTCTTTCTTTCTTTCTCTTCACTCTCGTGCTTCGTTTAAGGACTTGGTGATGGTTGAAACTGCTTTCTCTCTCTTCGATATAGCGGCGTTCCGCCTATGTCGTCGAAACGGGTCCATCCATTCGACTTGGAGACCAATACTCCTCACAATTTTGCAAACATATCTTTTCAGTCTGTATACTGAGACATTTGCTAAACGTCCTACCGTCCCCCATGCCTGGTCAAGACTACTTTTTCGTTTCACTATTCATTTCCGTTTTCTTCTTGTCATGTGGTCAATTTTCAAAATGCCAACTTTTTCCCATTATGGGTGGAATGAGGTCACCGATTCCCTCTCTCATCTTCAGGGTCAGAGAAAGTTTAGTTTAAAATGTTTCAACCTACCCTAACCGGAACCTGTCCACGTAGATCATGCTGTCAACACCTTGACCAAAAGAGAAAGAAAGGGTAAACTCTGGTCAATCCTGTCGCCACGAAGTCTATCTACCTCTTTGGGTTTACTATCTTTACATTTTCTGCAAGTACTGGGCTCTTTATTTTAGAATGCTTCTGAAATACAAGCAATGGTATATTTTTTTTATAACAAATTTAGATCGGGGTTCGTAACAATATACACACGCGCGTATGTAAAATATAAAACCCGGTTATGCATTAAATAGCAGGACAGCCTGGGGTCTCTAGCGGTGATAGGCAACCTGTCTAAGAGAGGGAATGTGACTTTAAAACTGCCACTTGAAGCTGTACTTGTAGCACCCATCATGTTTTGAATATACATGGGATGCAGATACTATACCTCTAAAACAAACATTACTTACACACAATAGGCAAAGTACTTTGGTATTTCAAAGTGAATTTAAATTGATTTTCTTAGTAAAATTGATAAATTCATCCATATTGACAGATTTGTCAACAGAACATTCTCTTTATTAAAAAAAACTTTAAAAAATAAAATATAATTTTCTGAAACATTATTTGAGAAAAATTAGCTGATTTTAAGTTTAATTTATCTGCATTGAAACATTACCTACTTTTTGTTTAAAATATAGCAGTTCCATGTGCCATGTTTTTAATGGATGTCATCAGTTATCTCCTGTTAATTTTCCCTCTGAAAGTTCTCCACTGCCTTAGCTGGGTATTGAACTCACACTCTTTGGGTCCTGTCACTGGATCTAACGCCTTTATCCACTGTGCCATGTGTCCTTGAGGACATCTGTGTATGAATTTCTGGGTATTGTCTCAACTTTGCCACAACCATCAGGCGAGTGCCATACTCGGACATCATTGCCAGAGTTGAGGAGGTGGCCTTGAACATCCCTCAGGCTCAGGCAGATGAACTGAGACGGAAGGTGAGACAGACCTTGGAGAAGGCCCAGCCAGCTAAGGCAGTGGAGAACTTTCAGAGGGAAAATTAACAGGAGATAACTGATAACTGACATCCATTAAAAACATGGCGCTAGAACAGTTTACCCCAGTGAGCGAAATAAAGGGTTCAGTTTGACATTCCAACCACCTGAAGAAGGCCGGAGTGTACAACGGCTGAAATGTAATAAATATGGCGACAAAGATGAGGACAATAGTCCAAATAATGTGTATATATATATATATATATATATATATATACACACACACAAAAAAAAAAAGATTACTTACACATCACTACAGAGATTGATGTGGGAAGGTCAACTTTTGTTGTTCCAAGAGCTATATAAACCAGTTGAAGATTAATCTCATGAATATCTCATTTTATTTTTCATTGTGAAGATATTTTTTTTCCTTAATATAGCACCCATCATGTTTTGAAACAACACCGCAATTACAACATTCAATCTTACACTGATCTGAGATTGAGAACCAAGCATGGTCAGAGGCCAACAACTTGGTTGGACCAGTGTCAGCACTGACCAATGCAGAGTTAGCCCTGTGTTTATAACATTGTCATAAGATGCTGAGGACTGGACAATTAAATATAGTTACACCACCAGGTGTAGGTGGTGGCAAGAGGTGTTATATAGTCAATTATTCTTAAAAGGAATCAAGTAACTTAACATTCAAGTAAGAAAAAAAAAAGTTCTTCTGATCTTATGAAAACTAATGTAAAATAAGTTATTCTAACCAGATATTATATAAATATTTATATTTATTATCATTTTATTTATATATAAATTTTAATTACTGTGTCAAATAATGTGTTAAGCAATTGCAGAAGAAAAAGAATTTGAGTTTGAGCAAATAAAAATGTTCAGAATGGATGACATATCACAGGCCACTGACAACGTCTTGCAAACAAGTCCCCCCAAGTGCCTGGTTACAAATCAGAGAAATACAGTAGCCTTATCTGTCAAAACAAGGAGAGAAAAAAAGTGCTAATGTTTTTTGTGTGACATTGGAAGAGACATGAAATTAGATATTACAGAAATGATTCATGCTCTCAGCACATTAGCAGAAAGAACAGAAATTATCAGGGAGATGGGGAATTTAGAAAAGAGTAAGTGAAGTAATTAAGATGCTACAGGTTTACTGCTTACTAATATATATATATATATTCCAATGGAATAAATTATGACCATGGAATATTAGTGTTTAAGCCTTTTTATTATACCCTTACTTTGTCCTGGACATTGAGTTCTACCTGGATTCTATCCTCTTGAATTTTTATTCAAAAATATATATGTATGTGTATGCATCTATGTATATATATTTATATATTTTGCATATGTATGTGTATATTTACTAATATTATATATATATATATATATATATATATATATATATATATATATATATATATATATATATAATTACTAAGTTTAGTATAATCTGCCACAAGTGTATAACAATTCACAATAACTGTAATGGTCTATGAGACTAATTTTGATAGACACTGATAAATGGTGAGACACCTTTTATGTTTTTTTTACAATCAGTTTAGCATAGTCTGGCACAAGTATAGAGCACTCATTGAGGACTGAACTCACTACAGTAGCTAGACTTAGTAAACATGTCTCCATGGTGAAATGCTTGGCCTGCTGCTTACTGTTGATGTTATTTGCAGTGAGGGGGTACCTAACTTTCTTAGTAACTTAGATTGCACAATCAGATCTGTTTCTTCTTTGCTCTTATGATTTAAATAGTTTCAATAATAGCTCTAGCATGCAAGAAATAACAAATGAATAGACTTGTTATTATCATCATTTTTATTTTCATAGAGCTAAGCTAAACATACATTTTATATATACATTATATATCACTTGATATAATAGATGGAGAGCCTAGAAACCATCATGACTTGATACAGACTTCAGTGAGCTGGACACCTTGCCCAAATTCCAGACATCTGTCTACACAAACAAATCCTCTTCTCAAAGCTTACATCTGGCAAGAAACCATGTGGAGCCCCATGTCAACAATTCAAGGATCAGCTCAAAAACACTTTGCTGAGAGTAGAAATTGATCCAGTCAATTGGAAGACAGAAGCTGCAGAAAGAACCAATTAGAGAAGAGCAGTCCATGAAAAACAACATCCTTCAAAAACACCAGAAAAGAGTCAGAGCTGTCTAACCCCTGAACTGGCTGCGAATGTCTCCTCAGATCCAACATAGGACTCATTTTACACAGAAGGAAATGTCAATGAGCACCACAATACTCAGCAATGAGTTCCACCAATGATGATATCACCTGACACCATGAAGTGATCATTAGTGAATTACTCTAGCAGACCATTATAACTTCTAATTGTGTAATGAGTTCAATCCTAACTGGATGACTTCACATTTGTAGTCTTTTGCTAGCTAAGCTAATGGATGTGTGTATAGTGCAATGGTTAACAGCTTTGAACAAGAAACTGGCAAGCCAAGTTCAAATTCTGAATGAGTTCATTACATTCACTTTCATAAAAATACCCTTGGAAAAGTTATGAATCCATCTCTTCTTTTCCCCAGGTATGGGCTAAATAGCAGATTGGGTTCTCTAGTTGTTGTTGGCAGCTAAACTAGAAAAAGGAAAAATCTGAATTCAAACTGGTTTGAAGCCCTGGTAAGATGCATCTTATAGAGCTTAAAAAAAAAAAAAAAAAAAAAAAACAAAAAAAACAAATGAATAGGCTATTCTGCTGGTTCTGGTAAAATAGACATCATAGATATTTTGTTGTTAAATATAAATAGTATTTTAGAACTAAGAATATATTATATTTGAATGCAGTGGTTGTGTGAGTTGTGTAGGCAAGACTTGAATAACACGGATCCTGTTTTTTCCTGACTGCTGTTTTCAGTGGATTCACCTGCAGTATATTGACAAGAGAACGATACCCAAGGGCAAGTTTGGGATTTGCAAAGACTTATACCTGAAGTGCTTTAAATATTCAGTGACTTCCATATTTCTTTTAATAATTGATGATGATGAATAGATGATTTTAATTTGTATCTTAACAATTGATGGTGGAGCAGATTCTAAATTGTCTTAACAATGATGGTGAAAATAAATCAGTGTGTTATTTTTTAACATGACCTGCCTACATAATAAAATATTTACTGTCAAAATAGCTTAGGGGCCTATTTTACAGTTGGCTCCTTATGATTTGCTTTTTATAAAAATATGAATGGTATTTTTTGTACATCAACACTGAAAGAGGTTAAAACACCTATTTTAGAATTAATAAATTTACAGAAAATAGACTAGCCTTTTGCAGGACTTGAATTCCATTTATAATAGGTGACAAGTTTTTTCATATCAAAAGAAATATATGTAGATGATTTATAAAAGTGTAGAATTTCAAAGAAAAATGATAATTTATATAACAACTGCTACTTTGCAGAAGAGATTCTAGAGAGGATACTTCCTTAATCACTACAATCTTAACCTCTTCAAATACAGGGTTATATATCCTTATAATCTGCACTCACTTCTCTTATGTCCATACAACAATGATTCCATTCAGTAACCCTCTACCTTGAGTGGCTTTTAGACTTTGTATTAGATGAACATTTAGCAAAAAAACAAAAAAAACAATTATCTTATTGTTAGCTAAAACTAACAGATTTTGTTTTACTTATTGGTAGTAAAATTTAGAAAATATTAAATGATTTGATGTTTAAGGTGTGAAATTGTCTGTTACAATGCAAGTGATTTGTATGTTCATATTATATATATATATATATATATATATATTACACACACATACGTTGAGCATAAATATAGCAAATTTTAAGTAATTTACTTTTTAATCATTTTTACCCCAAGCAAAGGAATAAAACCACTAAGCTACAAGGGGTTACTGAGAGTGAGAGAATAGGGATAAAGAGAAAAATTGTTTTTAAAGAGAGAGCAATAAAAGAACAAGAATTAAGAAGACAAAAGATAACAATTGAAAATGCATTTAATTTTTGACAATCGAAATTGACTGGGAAGCAAGAAGTTGGAACAGAGTTCAACAAGCAAAAAATGTGAGTGAAGAAACTGTTAGCATAGAACTTATGGCTGCATCTAGGCATTTCATTATTAAAAATATAGCAAATTTTAAGCATTTATTATATCATCCACATTCCTCTCACATACATATGCACACACATTTATATATATATATATATATATATATATATATATACACACACACACACACACGTGTGTGCGAGAGAGAGAGAAAAGTAGGTGATGTAATGATACATTGATAAACAGAATTTGTATTCCTACCAAGACTGTTTATGCCCACTTGGCAATGGTGTGTGTGTGTGTGTGTGTGTGTGTGTGTGTGTGTAATACATGCACACGCACATACATACATACAAACTGAATGACAGTAAAGTTCTTGACTTGATCAGCATTTGTCACATTTCTTCCTCTCCCATCCTCGATATAATATACTATCAATAAAACTGTTATTAACCTGAAGAAGTCCTTTTGAGGGCTGAAACACAATGTAGAAGATTTTTTTTTTCAGTCAATTACCACTATTAATCTGATAGACAAGAGAGAGAGAGAGAGAGATAAAACAGACAGGCATTTTGTCATGGAATGACTGAAACCCAGTCCCTGTAATATAAAAATTACCTACCACTTCCAATTAGCAAAACAACTGAGGTAAAAAAAAATCTGTTATTCTCATCAGAATATGTTTAATGCAAAAACATTATCTCCTATAAAAATTCTTTGCAGTAAGAACAGCAGTTATCAAGAAGGAAAAATAATTCCCATTTTGGTTCAAGGCCAGAGATTTCCAGTTTAATTTCAATTTCAGCTCAAAACAATGTTACAACCTTACAAAAAGATTTTCTTAATTTGTTTTTAAATACTGAAACATTTCCAGACATTATTTTTTCTTAACTGGTTTTAAAAATCTTTCAGTTCTCAGAACTTACACAAATAAGAGTAAACAAGGAATTATTTTTTTTTGTATTGTAAAATATTTGTAAAAATCATTTATAACTGCCAGTTCTATTTCCTTGTCTACTGTCTGCATGTTTGATTTTATTAAAAGTATTTCAATTTTATTTCAACACGTTTTCTATGTGATGCAAAACCTATCTGAAATATTGTTTTCATTTTTACAATAAATATATTTTGATAGCTGGGTGATCTAATTAATTATATCTGTATCTTTAAAAAAAAAAAAAAAAAAAAAAAAAAAAAAGCGGACAAAACGATGAACATATTAAATTTCAAATTCATTTGCTATAAATATTTAAAAAAAAAAAAAAAAAAAAAAAAAAAATTAAATTTAAAAAACAAACAAAACAAATTCCATTCACAGAAAAAGAATGTTATCTCCTGTCTCCCTCCAACTGTCTTTTCATTTTATGTTTGCTAAGAATCAAGTTTGGATTGTTTCTTTTCAAGCTATCAGATAAGTCTTTAAATGAATTACCTTCTGAAAGTCAGAAAAAGAATGACATTTCACTTTGTCAAATTATATAGTTTACTTGTTTATAATAGAAACCATTTTTTTTATTGTACTTGTTTCTTCTTGTGTGTGTGCATATTTTGAAAGTAAACATGTTTTCCTTAAATACAAATTAAAACATTTCACAATGTATGTATGTATGTATAGGTCATCCCAAAGGTAATGGTCATTATTTATTTACCAGGTCTCTTCACGATATGGCCAATCATGGTTCTCTACAACTTCCTGTCCCTCTAAGCAATGTTTGACTCTTTACCATCCCTCCTTGCCATTAACCTGCCATTCCTTTATTCAAAGTTGCTTGCTGTTTCCCTCTACTCCTTCTCTCAATATGTCCTGTGAGTGTTAAGTTTTCCAAGCTCTCTTTCCTCATAATTGGTTTCATCTGTCTTTTTCTGATTTTAAGTATGATTGCCTTTCTAGTTCCCATTTTGTTTCAAAATTCTTTGTTGCTCACAGGTTTATGCAGCATCTGTCTGCAGAACCACATCTGTCACTTCACTTTTGCATCTGTAAAGAAATAATCTAGTATCTACTGCCATAGAGGAGGCTAGATATAATATGATAGTTCAACACTCTTTACTTCGTTTCTTGAAATTTTCATGTCTTAATACTTTACTCAGGTTCTGGAAGGCCTCTTTTGCAACCAACTATCACAAAATCAAGGTTAAATAATAAACAAGATTGAAATTTTGTTTAACATCTGTTTTATCAGGCTGTGCATCACTTGCAATTTATTATAATGTTTAACCCAGTAGAGAAACAAAGATTGTAATGCTATTGCATGCTATATAATTTCCTGAAAACAATAATGCAATAAATATTTGTGTATCCAAAATTAAATACATGTATCTAGGTGCAGTGATTTTTAAAAAGGCCAGTAATAGTTTAACAAGATTAAAGGTGTCCAATTTTGATAAAGACAAATCATTTTAGATAATGATTCTTTACAGGCATCTGTTGAAGTAAAAAGGCACAATGAAACATGATTAATCATAGAACATTTCAGGCAAACTGGAAATAAATTTAACAAAGGAAATTGTGAACTAAAGAATTGGGCACAACATTCAACACATTGCAACAGTTTGTTAATTGGCCATTAAGCTACTCTTTCCTTCAACAAATTATTAAATAAGAATTAGATTCAGTATGTTAAGAAATGTACAAAACATTGGTACTCATCCTATGTCAATCTGATCTCAATAGAAAAACAAAGACATATCTACAATAGATTTTGCCAGGCATCTGTTAAAAGATGACAAATACTATCTAATATTAGTTACTGTATCCTATCAAAGCCATCAACACATATGTTTATTGTCAAAAGTGTATCACACCAGAAATGTGCAACTTTATTGAAAAGGTGCATTATTCACTTCAGCGTTTCTCAAACTTGTCTTCTTTGTGGCACATTTTTGGTGACAAAACAATTTCAGGCGCACAAAAGCAGAAATAGAAATGTTTGAAAAGATAAACATTAAAAATTTTATTTAAAATGATTAGATTATGTTTTAATCTGACATATTAAATGAAAAGAAATATGTTGAATTAAAAAATAGATAAATTCTTTACATATCTCAACAATAAATGTAAAATATCTTTGTTGTCTCCTGTCAAGGGTCAACAATGAATGTAATAATAATTTTCTGCCACTGTATGATAGTTATTGAGGAATGGTTTGCCCAAGTCTAGATTTCTTTTCTTCTTGTCAACTATTGTGACATTTAAGACATTTTATCAAGATTTCTGATGACAGGAAAGAATGCAGAGAGAAGTGGTAGTGAATATAAAGGTTTCAGTTTAGAGTAAAAAAGTTTGTGAATTTTTATTATATACACACACATATATATATATATATATATATATATATATATACATACACACACTATTTACACTATTACACGCAAACTAGCATTCCCATTTCTGTTGTTATCACAATGTTTCGGCCATTGTACCCTCTAGCCATCATCAATTGTATGTCAATCCGAGTAACCTACAGAGAATTCTACAGGGGTAGATTGTTCTCGCTTCACTGTCCATGTCTAAGGATACCTTGTCTAATTCTTATTTTTAGTATTACTCAGTTATTGCTTGCTCTGTTTTGACTGAATTCAGATACACACACATATATATATATATATATATATATATGTGTATGTGTGTGTGTGTGGTGGAAGTCATCTTGTGACCAAGTAAGACCAATTCCCAAGATTAATAACTCAGAAAATTAAGAACTGCCTGTGTTTCTGATCAAACCAAAATCTAAAATAATTACATCAGTCACACTAATAAAAGCCTATCCAGATTACTTACATTACACCTATCCGACCACAGCTCTATCAGAACTCATTTAAACACACGAAAAACTACCAAAGTAGAAAATACAAACATAATAACCTCATCCACATGTAAAAAAAGATTAAAAATAATGGAAGCTCTAATAATGAAAAAGGAAAAACCAACACTCAATGACATTAACTATGAATGTACTGATCTGTTTAGAAAATAAAACATCCCGATAACTCTAGATAACACAACCCATACATTCAGTTAAAAGTAAAATAAAATCATCTTTGATAATGGCTAAAAGTATAGCTGAATGCACTTGGAATTTGAAAAAAATTTTGGTAAGTTTTTACACAGTATGTCCAGAAAAGAAAACACTTGTATGAACACAAGAAAAATTAAATAAAAAGCTTAATTGCAGTACCTTGTTAGTCATCTTTAACGAAATGTATAAAAGAGAGATTGCTGCCTAAATACACTATATATATATATATATATATATATATATATATAAAAGAAAGAGATTATAATATCATGAGTGTACACTTTCTTCCTTAAAATCGCCTGATGAACAAAGCTTTTAACCTCTTCACTCCACAACCTCTATTCCTCTTGCTACATTATTTTTTTTTTATCAACAATACAGATTAGTTATTCTCTCAGGATGACCTATCCTTATCAGTATTCAATTTATCTGACAGACTTTCAACAGATGATCTATCATCATCTTTTTGCCCAAAGAACAATCTGAAACAATTGAATTCATACCACTTTTATCTGACCATCTTCTAGTAAACCTCTTGAAATTTGTGTAGTGTATATACAAGGTCTGCTATTTTGTTTCTCAACAATTTCCAGCTGGTTTTGAACTTAATGCTTTTCAGACTCGGCTAGAATAAGCTTTTACCAATTGGTAAATTCTACTCCAACTATAGTGTTCTGACTGATGACTAGAAATTTTTTAGCCAAGAAAGAGCGAGAAGCACCAAGAAGTTCAATGACTTCTATATATCTCAATATCCCAAGGTGAACAGATATCATGCAAAATGTGCCTCCAAATAGGAGGAATATTTGTAGCATTTGATTATTAACTGAAAATATGGTTTCTTATAAAATGACAGAGTTTCATTTTACTTAAGTCCAAAATATTTTTATCAACAAAGAGAATGAAAATACAAGAACACTTGACCGAAATTGATGATTGGTTTAGCAATTCAAAAAGTAAAAACAAAAGCAAAAAAAAAAAAAAACAGAACTCCTTCCAATCAATTGAAATTAGTTTTGAAATACAGAAAAGTATTTTGCTTATTGGAAATATAAATTTTAATCTTTTAGCTTGAAATTAAAACTAAAATAAAAACTTCAAGAAAGATTTTTCATTTTTTAAAAATTCATTTTAAACCTGAGATATTAAGCTTCTTTTGAGATATATATATATATATATATATATATATATATATATATATATATATATATATATATATATATACACATACATACATACATACATACATACATACATACACATTGGAAATCCCATGTGTAGTATATAAAAACCATAAAGAGTTACATTAATTTTAGACAAGAAAAAAAAAAAGAATTATTGAAAAACATTATTGAGTAAACAATATCAGAATTATTCTCCCCATTAACAGCAGATACACTTGCTGATTTAGCTCAATGGTTACACAACATGGGTGTTAGCAGCATTCAATACTTTAGTGTCTTCTTAGCAAAGGAAAATTTTTAAGTGTAATTATATCATTTGTATTATTTTAACAGGAATAACATGTGAAATTCAGTCATGTATATCAACCTTTTCCTAGCCAGATAAAAGTCAAAAAAGTAAGTCATGTTATGTTGTAAAGACCTTGTCTTTTGATCAGCAGGTGTATGTGAGACATGGACTGCTTTGCTGACACATTTTGCACACAAAAGGATTGGTGGATGCCAAGTTTCAAATATCAAAGATTTCAGCTGATTGACAAAACTTAAAAGCAATCATCAAAGTTTGATGATATATATACATATACATTTCATGTCTAGAAGAACAGGACAGAGATATTTACAAAACTACAGGGAAGAAGGAAGAAGACTATGTTGCACTCATCATCCAAACCTGGAGAACTTCTGATCATTAAAAAAAAAAAAAAAAAAAAAAAAAATGACAAAAAACATTTACCTGAAGTACCAACCACTGGAAAATATATATATATATATATATATATATATATAAAAAGCTATGTAAAGGTTGATCCACAAAATAGACACTAATCTAAGCTTTGGCACAAGACTAAACAATAATTGGTAAGATTTAGCATAATTTTCCAACTGGGAAGAATTATCTGCCTTGAAAATCAGTATTTGAAATCCAAGCTTTAACTGTGGCTGGGGGGCAATATCACCCCTGAAATAATAATAATAATAAAGGAAGATATGCTGCAAAACAGAAAACACCAAGTGAAGGAGAGGCATTTTTGAATAACCAAGATGTTAATATGCTGTAAAGACTTTGATATGTAAATGTCACAGAAAGTTAATTTAGAACATGAAAAAAAAAAAAAAAAAAAAAATGGATTTTGACACTATAAGAATCGAAGTCAAAATTAAGGATTTTTGATCTAGAATTTATTTTTAAAACAAGTATCTGTAGTTTACGAAGAGCGGCAGAATAATTAATAGTGAGGTGATAAACAATAGCGTCTTGTGAACCTTGGAAACCAATTGATGAAAAAGTAAATTGTTTATTCTTGGAGAATTGAAGTTGTAATTTGGTAGTATGTCCATATGTTCACACTAGAAAAACAGATATGTCACCAGTCTGGGACATGTGAGGCCGGTTCTCTTAATGAAGAGGTGAGCCAACCAGAGGAGAGGGAGTTTTTGGGTTCGTCTGTCTTTGAATGCAGTCGAACTGAGTGGAGAGACACCAGAGATTGAAAAGGAAGTGTCTGCTGTGTTGCTGAAGCTGAGGGCAAAGAAGCAAAATATCGCCGCTAACATCTAAGTACCGCTACTCCTGCTACTACCACTGAGAACAGGAATGTCGACGATTGTAGTAGTTGCACTAAGAACAGACCCAAAAGGGTTAAAACAAAGGCCACATCTCTCATTTACTGAAATTATTTGAAATATTTGTGTATGATTGGTTATTGTTCACATACAAGAAACATTAAACCTTCAAGAATCATTTTTGTGTGTGTGCTTATATATATATATATATATATATAAAAACTTTTGTCCTTTCAAAATCGAATTAACTTGGTTATATTTATTTTTCTGTTAACCCGATTCTTACCCGACAAACTTGCAGGTGGACCAACGGAGAGCTTCCTGATTTCTACAATCTGATGACCACTCTCCAGGATCAAAACAATCACAATGTGGCCGAAGGGTGGCTTTGAATTGACATTGGGAACCGGAGACTTGTGTCTAACCTATAATTGTGGACCATACCAGACTGACAAGGTACTGCAGTTAAGTTTTTCATTTAATTTTTCTTGTGTTATAATTTTCTTCTTTTCCTGACTTAAATTATGTCAAAATTGTCCAAATATGCTGTATGTCTGAGGACTTTCATCTCTATTTTAGCCATTATCAAGGACAATTTTTTTTTACTTTTGAGGCTGATAAAACAACAGTCAGATAAAAGGGAGTTTACAGATTAGATTTCAAAATATTGTTTTCTCAATTTAAATCACTGACCAACAAACATCTTGACTTAGTTAACTGGTTTTTAAATTTATGAAAAATATAATGTGAACAGTATGACTAACACTTCCTCTTGAAAATAGCATCCCTTTAGAGATTATGCTCACATGCACCCCTTTTGTTTACTTATATCCTTGGAAAAGGTATGAATCTCTCTTCTCTTCCAGCTATGGTTAAAATAGCAGGAGACTGGGCCCTATAGATTTGGGTGGCAACCAGTCTAGGAAAAGGGAAAATCTCGATTAAAACCTGGTAAGATTTGGGCTCTGTCAGGCTACCTTGCCCAGGAAACATCACTGCTGCCATGGCTGCAGTACATGTGGTGCCTCTATGTCTCTAATGGGTTATGGGACTTGTATTTGTGATCCTTTTAGTCAATGAGTGAAAGTTAGAAAAAAAATCTGAAAATGCAATTTTGATGGAAAACAAATGGTTTAATATATTCCACCCTTCCTTCAAGGTTAGGTACCAGGAATATCTCAGAATGTATAATTTAAAATTTACAAAGCTCAAGAACAGAATGTGGTAAATATCTTAAACCACAAAACTGAACTTTTCAACCAAAATATCTGATGGCATTGAAATATACTACTTTTTTTTTTATTACTACTTAGTAATGAAATTCCAGCTCCTGAAACACCAGACCACAGGTCATCATTTGATAAAGACAGTTCTTAAGGGGGTGGGGGCACTACAGCAGATGCATTTCAGCAGTATGTATGGTTATTTACATATACTGGATAACACCAATGGATCAGATAAAGAATCCAGTTAAAAAAAATTCCAAAGTGAATATAAGGAATTGGAATTGGAACTTGGTTCAGGGGTTCTTTTTTCAAACTGGTTGTTCACAGACATGTGCACACACACACACACACACACTGCTAATTATTATAATGCAAATAAAAAAAATTAAAAAATAAATTACTGTTTCAGAAACAGGAAAATTTCAACAGAAACAAAGAAAAGAGTGGTAAACTGTTATGTAATACCAATCTGCCTATATGGCAGTGAATGCTGGACAATTTCCTTACAGATGAAGACTAGACTAGAGGCAATGGAAATGTGATTCTACAGATGGATGGAGCATGTAAGCAATGAAGAAATTTTAAGGAAAATAGAAACAAAAAGGAGCAATCATACATAAAATCAGAAAGGGTCGAAATTTTTAGGACACATTGAGTAAGGTGGGCTAGAAGATTTTGACACTCAAGGGACATATTGAAAGTAAGGACAGAGGAATTTGCCTAATGAGCTTGTGTAAATGGATAGCAGAAGGAGTGGGAGGGATGGTAAAAAGGCAAACATTGCTATGAAGGGTAGGAAATTGTGAAGAGCCATGACTGACCATATCTTGAAGAGATATACAATAGATAAAAGGAAAAAAAAAAGGAAGAAAAAGGAAAACATTAAGGAGAGACAACAATAAATGAACAGGAATTAAAACAGAAGATAACAATTGACATTGATCTTCATAAATTTAAATGCAAAAATTGACATTATATATATATATATATATATATATATATAGGTAACTACACTTGTCTCGGAATAATTCGGTTTCTTGATTTGATAATGATCAAATCAATTTTAAAGGAAAAAAAAGGTTTTAAAAAAAGAAAGAGCTAGGAACATGAACGTCTGGCGAAAATGATTGTACAGCATACAGGTCCAAAGCCCAAAGAAAAAAACCTGATACGAGTAATCGACTAACTAAACTTTTTTTTATCACCTATGAGTATACAGTTTTCTTTACCTCTTTAGCCAGCTTTCCCTGACGATCCACTTAGGTGAAACCTTGGTAGGTTTGTCTGGCTCTCTAGGTTTGACTATATATATATATATATATATATATATATATATATACACACACACACACTGCTTGTGTTAAATTTATAATAAATATTGACGAGGTTCCAAAAGAAAACAGCTACTTTGTGCTACTTAAATTTTACTTTTAAAAAGTGTTCCAATTAAAAGGAATTAATCACTGTCATAAAAGCAAAAATTAAGATAAAGTTATTAATAGCCAATGAAAAGGGTCCTTCTCAAAATTTAAGTAATTTAAAATCATCATTACATAAGAAAAAACAAACACTATAATGAGAAAACTTGGATTTAATGAGTGACAACATGGCCAAAGATTTGTACCTTATCTAGCTGAAGGTTTCTGGGCAAAAACTACTTCCTCTATAAAAGACTAACTTTCATGATGTAAGTTTAAGTCTCATCAGAAATTACCTCTTTATTTCTTACTTTAATTGTCAGATGATATTTGATCTTGAAAGTCATGCCAAATCCTCACCTGGGTTAAGAACACCAATATTATAAACTGTGAAACTAGTTCTGAAAAAACAGCAAATAAACATGACTGGATAGGAAAGGCATTTCATCTACAAAAGTAAAAACCAAGAGGATTTGATCAATCAAACCAACAGTATATACCCAAACTAGAACTCATTCTAGAATTTGATGAAAAAAATTCTCTGGAAATTCAAACATATCTAGTCATTGCAAGTAAGAAGAAATTCTTTGGAAATTTGAACAGTCACATCTAGTAATTTTAAACAGAAGAAAATGTCAGATTTTGCATGCATCCATTCCAGAATGGAATTGCAAGAGAGCAGATATCTTGAAAAATATGAGGACTTTCCAAGAGAACTGAATGAAAATGGCATTCATACCTGTCATTATGAATGCACTTGGAAGAACTGAAAAATATATGAAATAAAATCTATCCAGATGATAGCATTGCTAAAAAATCAGTAACAACACAAAAAGATACTGAAATATTAAGCAGATTTGCTGTCAGTTGATCCCCCAGTAAAACTTAAAGTTATCAGCTACTACTGATGTGAAAACTCAATGGGGACAAGTAGTAACAGTAGTAGTTGTAATAAAAAGACTGTAATGTATAATAAAATAACTTTACCCAGGTGAAGTTGATAACAGAAAAAATGAGAATGAAAGAGAGAAAGAAAGAAAAAAAATGCAAATTTATTTATAGCTGTAAACATCACATACTGTTTGTGTAGCTTTTAATTTCATTTTTCCCAAGGCATATTAACTTATAAATTCAAACCAGCCAGCAACAAATATGTACGATGGTTAAAAATCAAAGGAAGATTGTTAATGCTCAATTGTCCAAATCTAACTTCTTTAGAAATGACATTAGCATATTTATATACATATATAAATCCCCTTTTGCTTTAATTCCTAATTACTGGCAATGCATATATATATATATATATATATATATATATATATATATATAAAACGAGGTCTACTTTTGTCATTAAAGTTTGCATTAATTCCTGACCATAGACAATCCCTTTTTTTAATGTATTTCTATGCACAATATGCAGGTAGAACACAAAAATGTGCTTGAAGAATTTTAGGTAAAAATGTAAATGTTTTGGTGCTTAGTTATCAATTTTTTTTCTTTCCTGTCAGAAATACTTTTTTTTGGTTTTGTTTTCTCACCTCTTTAACACAGTCACAATATTTCAAGCCTATTGCTGTTCTATCACCATTTCCATGGTTAATATTCAGGTTAGCTCCTTTCGTTGGTTCTGCCAATTTGGGCCTTTACAGATAGAACATGCCATACTTTCACAGAGTCAAATCATTCTCATTTTCTCTGTATTTCAAACTCACACATTATCTCAAGTGGAACTCCTACATATGATCCATCATTAAAGATGCAGGAAATATGGCTAGCTCCTTGTACCACTCCAGTAAGTAGCTGACTCATTATGTTATCCTCTACAAGAACCAGATCAAGCCTAAAATGAAGTAGTGTTGTCATATTTGGGCTGGAGTCCCCACTTTTCAGTCTTGATAAAGTGTCTCAGTCTTTGTGGGTGACAAATTATTTTCCACCCTACATACTCTCTCACAGGTTGGATGTGGCAAGCCTCACTGCTCTATCACTATTTCCATGGAAGGTGCTCAGATGAACTACATTCCTTGGGTCTGCCAGTTCTAACTTTCATGGCTAGGTCCCGCGATGCCACTTACATTGTAGCAAACCACCCAAATTCCTTCAATATTCCACTGGTGAGAAGTAAGTTCCACTTGAACAGCTTCTTCCTGTGAACCACTACTATGTGGAACAGACTTCCAAGAGGATGTTTCTTTGATCACTACAATCTTAACTTCTTCAAGTCTAGAGTTAAGTGTTATCTTCCTCTCCTCCCCATATAAATCTGCCTTTTAATGTAACCCTCTACCTTGAATGCAGCCCCTGACCCTTATTGTAAAAAAAAAAAAAAAATCCAAATGTAAGGAGAAAGTTTCACACAAACAGCTTTTGCCAAGAACTGCCATTTTGTGGAACAGACTCCTATATAGATGTTTCTCTGAAAGCAACAATCAACAATCTTAACCTCCTCATGTCAAAGGTCAATCATTATCTATCTTCCTTATTCTCATAATCTTCATTTCCTACCACCTCCTCTTATTTATATCACACACCTCATTCATCATAGCCATTTTAGCAGTAACCCACTACTTTGAGTGGCTCTCGAGTCTTCTATTGGTTGAACCTTAATATAAAAAAATGAAAAGCTGAAATCAAAATATATCAATATAAAATGGTGCTAAAATAAAACTATAATTATTGTTCAAATTTCTTCCATTGTTAAATGTTTCTTTAATAGCATATCAATCCTTATGGGTCATTTAATGCTGAAATTAAATTTTCTTGGGAGCATTAGTAATTTCTTTTACAAAAAAAATGTATTCCTGGTAACATTTTTTTTCCCCCTTACAAAAATGTATTGATGGTAATATTTTTTTCCTCCTTACAAAAATGTATTGCTGGTAATATTGACCCCAGTTTGGAGAGTAACTATTTGCCCATAGCTAGCACCCTAACAAGTGCTACCACTCCAAGTCAGGGAGAATCTGGGAACAGCAGCAATTAAGAGATGGTTCTACACTCCTCAAAACCTTATGATCAAAGACCTTGCACCTAGATGTAGCTTCCTGTCATATCCAGGATGACCATTGTTAAAATTTGATGCATCAATGTATATGTAATAATTACCATGAATGAAAATTTGTATGCATTTATTAATAAATCCCTTCCATATCACAGGTTATATAAAGAGCTTGGGATTATCAACATCAAAGTGAAAAGAAAAGAAAATCATGAATTAATTTAATTAAAAATACATTTAAAAAAATATTGTTTTGAGTTTCAGTTGGTAATTAACTATCACATAAAAATTAATATTTTCAGCTGAAATTTGAACTGAAAGGCAAGACTAGAAAATTTGATAGTCCTTGAGAAATAATAAATGTATATTAATAACAACATCTTGGTTTTAATCGACACAGACACTAAAAACATTTTTCTACTGAGGAAAGTACACTTTTCTCACACTTATGAATAGAATTAAACTTTATTGTTTGTTTACATAACATTCTAATATTTCTTGCTTTGTCCCTGTCATTGGGAAAAAATTATCAATTATCAATGGCTGCTGAACCACGAAGTGGCTGAGAAAAAACAATAACAGATGAAATTAAGTTTGTGGAATTGGAACATTAAAACTTTATGCAGCAATAGCTAATATATAGGTAACAATTAACAAATATATAAATAACATTATATACATGGACACATAAGTATAAGGAGGCAAATACATTTTGTGATGCTTTTGGAAAGTTCCCAAAAATAGTGAAATTGGGTAGATGGAACTATTTAGAAGCTGTCAATGGTTGTGCTAGTACAAAGTCACAAGTCATCATGACCAAGGGTTTGAGTATATTGCCGTTATTCAACCAGTGATTACACCAGATGATATGCTCTTTCTCAGAAAGTAGCTACGATCCACTTGGCATAGTTGTAGTATAAACCACAAGTGGACTCTATGGATGTTGCAGAAACACAAATGTGCCCGAGTTGGCATCTGCAACAAGGATTGGCTAGCCACCCTAGCATATGGGTGTACTCAGAAATGAGTAACTGGCATTTGTTATTATTATATAAAATAATATGATGATATATAAATTAGTAACAATTAATACTTCATGCTGATAATCTTCAATTTTCTTGATGTTCATAGTCTCCGGTTCTTTTTATAGTCTGTGATATTGTGAATAGGATTTATTAAACAATTGCATACAATTTTTTTTATTTATGATGATAATTACATATACAGTTACATATTAAATTTTTAAAATGGAAAGAGTTTAAACAATGACTATAATTTTATATTTAGTACCATTTACTTTAATGTACATCTTTCAACTAGTATTTCTTATTTACTATTGTTCTCATATTTGTTGTTATCACAACTTTTTGGCCATTGTGCTCTCAGGTGTATATTGAACTGAGTAAATGAACCCTTTATTTAATCTACGAGAGTAGACTGTTCTCATTCCACTGCCTATGTCTGAGGATATTGTCTAGTTCTTATTTTTATTTCTGCTCAATTATTGCTCACACTGCCTGACCAAATTCATAAACCAATGCTTTAATCCACTAGGACACTGTCTCATGGGACAATTTGTTGTAGTGAACTTGGAGCCTTAAACCTAACCTGACTGCTGATTAATGCTGCAACTGCTGCTGCTGGTTGTGAGTTCAATCACCAGCTAGGACAGTGTGTACTTGGACTCAGTGGAAACATGATAACAACAACAAAGATGAGGACAATAGCTTGAATATAAATAGTATAAATAATGATAATTCCTCATTCCAGAAATTCTGACAGAAGATTGTATTTCATACATCTTAATTTCAGTTACTCTTTGAAATTCTAAGATAGAAAAGTAAAAGAAATAAAATAAACCTCTGATCCATGTTGTTTGTAACTGCTATAGAGTGTATGATAAAAAGCACTTTTGAATTTAAGATGAAAGAAATACAAGTACAAATATTAATAGTGATTGACAAGGTTTCATTTCAAAAACTTAAAAATAATGTTCTTTATTAAAATATTTAACACCCTATATTAACTTTGAATGGTTCAAATGAAGTTTTTGAAGTGTTAGTACTCTAAATATAATTATTATAATATTTTGCATAGTCATAAGAAAGACTCAATCATTTAAAGAGTTATATCTGAAGTGAACAAAGAGAAAGCAATGAATCAAGTGTAAATAAATGATTCTCTTCAAAATCTATTTTTCTGCACACACACATATATATATTAGTCATGCTACAAGACATGTATTGCAGCAATTGTGTGTATTAGGTAAAATAATCTTATGGAATTCAGAGTGTTCCCCCATCTAAACTGGTAAACTGGCAAGAGAGCCCAATCTGTACTGTTATTTAACCCATAGTTGGAGGAACTGATGGAAGAATGATCATCTCTTTTCTGGAAGCATTAATGTGAAAGGAATGAAACAGAATTATGTGAATTTAATCCCAATTCCACACCAACAACCATTACACTATTTGTGTCTCCATTATTTTTTATATATATATATATATATATATATATATATATATATATATATATATATATATTTATTTTAAATCGAGGTCATCCCAAGCAAGGCAGTAAAGCCACTGAGACACTAGGTGTTACTGGTGTGGAAGAGTTAAAAACAGGAACAATTGCTAGGGAGTGAGAACAGAAGAAGAGTAATCAGAAGAGTAGATAGCAATTGATATTGCACTTAAATTTTTGCAGATTAGATTGGCTGGAAAGCATGGAACCAGATTGAAGGTCCATGAGTGAGAAATATGAGAAAAGAAAATGTTAGCATAGAATTTACAGTTACATTTAGCCAGCTCAACTGCAAATTGGTGAGACTTTATTGCCAGTCTTGTACTGCACTTATATTCATAAAGTTTAGGTACCATAGCAAAGAGGTCACCCAAACAATTACCATGAAAGTATTTATAGAAAAGGTACAGGGAGGCAAGCAGTGATTGGAAAGTGACTGGAGCCAAGACGCAAGATCAGCACCAGTGATATTGCTTATTCTTTGAATTTTATCAAGAATCTCTAGATATATAGCAGGAGCACCAGACCATATCAGGCAGCAATATTTAAAGCAAGGATGAATGGTAGACTTATAAATATGTAATATAGATTCTGGAGAGAAAAAATTCTAGCATGACACAGTGATCAAGTTTCTTAGCAGCTGAACTAGCAATGTATTCAATATAGTCTTTCCACTTCATTTTAGCCAAGATTTTTAGCTGAAGAAGGTACAACGAATTGCTTTCCTGGAGATCAGCATCAGTCATGCTGATGGAAGTCAGAGAGTGTTCTCTCAGATGATTAATAGAGCGCAGTTTAGTTTTGGAGGTGTTAAATTTAACAAGCCATTCTTTGCCCCAGTTAACAACAGAGTGAAGGTCATTTTGGATATCAGCTGCCAGAGAGAGAAAGAGAAAAGAAAAAGAACATATAGCATATTTTATAATGAGTAGATTTTTTTTTCTCTAGAAGATTTGAGATATTCCTGTTTTATATACTGAATTGAGACTTGAGGCAACAGAAATATGTTTCTACAGAAAGATACCAAGAATACCATGGACTGAACATATGAGTAACAAGGAAGTTTTAAGTGGAAACTAATACATTTATATGTAGAATCAGAAACAGAGTTGAAGTTTCTAGAGTACATAATGAGGAAAGAGATCTTGGAGAATTTGAAGCTCACAGGACATATTGAAGGCAAGAGGCATAAAGGGAAATAACAAATAACATACCTAATAGGTTTGTGTAAGTGGATGGTAAAACAGTGACTGGGAGGGATGGTAAAAAGACAAATTATGCTAAAAGCTACAAAGGATAGGAAGTTGTGGAGAGTCACAATCTCTCATGTCCGGAATGGACATGGCACAGAGAAGAAGAATAAATGCTACATGTGGCCTCTTATCTGGCAAAAGTTTTGTTGATTTATTCATAAATTCATTTTTTCTCTCTTTCCAACTCAGAGTGCACAACAATTTAAGAAAAATATGCACTCTCTATATGATAGCAATAAACTAATTGTAATGACCAATAAAAATGTACATTCCTATTTTTTTTTTTAGAGAAATCTATAATAATAGATGTGTATCATGTGTAAAAGCATGTTTTATACATTGAAGGATACAGTAATACTGTGAATTTTACTAGAAGGCATTGAAAATTCCTTGGCCTAACCTACTTTTTTAAAATCTGATCAAATGACCAAACATCAGTTTCTTTTTTTGGTGGGAAGGGCTTCTTGGTCAGGTCAAGAACATTTTAGCACTCACATGTATTTTAAGCTATGATTTTCATCACAAAGTAAAATTATCCCTTTTCTGCTCACAGTTTGTAAAGAATATGCATGTAGAAGCAATAAAGACCTAAGTAAGCCCCCAAGGAAAATTTCTATGATTTCACTAACATTGTGTAAAAAATAGGGCTGCAAATTTTTGCATCAACCTCATATTTTAATCAAAAGATTAAAACATAAAAGAGCTCATATATGCTTCAGAAAATTTGTTTTAATGTATGAGAAAAATTTAATTTTCAACAAGGGAAAATAAAAAGGTTTAAATTTCTCTTGTGTTTTTTATACATTGAAAAGCAAAGAGTTCTTGCACTGCAATATCTATTTTTAAGTAGAGTAACCTCTTATATTTCATGGGACCTTTCTATGATTAAAAAAAAAACAAAAAAAAAACACAAAAGTTTTTTTTTTATTTAACCTGTGTATAGCATAATGGTTATTAGTTGGAAAGAATTCAAATTCAGCTGAGGTTGTTGTGATCACTTTGCAGAAATACTCTTGGAGAAGATATGAAAACATTTCTTGTACCTCCAGCCATAGGTTAAATAGCAGAGCAAACTGCGCTCTTTAGCCATGGTTGGCAACAAGTCTAGGAGAAGACTAACTTTAAATACAAAACCAGTCAAGTGTAGGACCAGTAACTCCAATCCATAAAAAACTACCTAGTGTGGTAAAGCTGTGGCCTGATACTCCACATGGAATAAAAACAACTTGTCTTTCATTTTAATCACAGAAAAATATATTACTTCAAAAGTTTTCACTAGATTGAAAGATTGTTCCATTGTAAAATTTTAAATCAATAACTGTTTATTTAATAATTTTCCTCAGTATGATACTGGTGTAAAAAGTATAGCATATTCACCCTCAGGAGAGGCCTGCAGTCATGTAGTATCTAGCTAATGTAGTAAGTTTGGTCCTCAGTAAATGCTCTATTAGTTTGGTCTTGTTTCAGACTTAGATTTTCCAGAGTGCCTATCTGAATTTGATAGTAAACTGATCAGACAGCCAAATTAGTAATAGTATATTAAGTACATTTTGTGTACCACACTATTTGGATTTGTGCCACACTCAAATAAGTCTAATAAGTATATTTTGCCATGGTGTAGTGGTTAGAAAGCTAGTTTAACAGATCATTGCTAATATCGAGAATTAGATATTTATTGGGTGCTACACACTTATGACCTTATGTTTATACATGTTCAGTGAGTAAAATTTGTAAATCATTTTCTGATTGAATTGAAAATGTATCAAAATTTTACGTAGAAAGTTAAATAATACAAATTGTACAAGAAATGAAATGAGAAATTATGCTTTCATTTTATCTTTAGCATTTAATTTAGTAAATCGAACATTTTTTGTATACAAAAGAAATACCTTTATTGTTCGTTTTTTTAAAATTAACTTGGCATATAATGAAATGAAAAATAGTTTGTAAATGGATATTGTAATTTATAGATGTGCAGTTAGTATAGTTCTGTAGTAACATGCAGAAGTGGGGGCAGAGGGTGTGACAGCCCCAAGGATCCATATTGAGAGGTATCATTCAAAGAGAGAAATAAAAATTAAGTTTTTAAAATATGAAATTGTTAACTTCATTGTACAAGCACTCTACAGTCCCACAAGTTCCTTCCTCACATTCCTCAGTACTAAGCCCTATAACACCCCCCCTTCACACACACGAGTCATAGGGACATACAATCAAGGAGTTGGCCCTGGGCATCACCAAATTTCTGCACACCACTGACTAAAACAATGATTGCAAAAGTTAATGTGAAATTGGAGAGCCACCTTGTCTATTGCATTACTTTTGTACGCATTTTTTTTGAAGGACATGAATTCATCGCTTCTCTTTCCAGGTTATAGGTTAAATAGTATTTATTAGCATTGGATGGCAACTAGTCTTGGAGAAAT
This sequence comes from Acanthosepion pharaonis, assembly GCA_903632075.3. NCBI lineage: Eukaryota > Metazoa > Mollusca > Cephalopoda > Sepiida > Sepiidae > Acanthosepion > Acanthosepion pharaonis. The sequence continues at coordinate 2,232,913 of CAHIKZ030003957.1, forward strand.
ACTATCAAGAATTCAAATCCCTAGGGAAAGCAAAAGGGAAATCATTGTATTAACTGGCCCAAGAAATTATAGCAATTTACAAATAATAAAGAGAAAAGGAGTTTGTGGAAAGCCATGATTCCCTATATCTTGAAGGGATATGGCATTTAAAAAAAGAATGAAAAATCTTTAGTAATAAAAAGTTGGGTTAAATTTCAATCTCAATCTGCAAGACGTGTGTGTGTGTGTGTATATATATATATATATATATATATAAAATAAAAACTAAACAAAAAAGCTCCAATATTTGCTGTACAATATTTGTACAGGATTTGGGGATGTGGAGAAGCTTTCTTAATTTATCAAGGAAAATTTAGTTGGTCTTTAGTTTTCAAGGACTAATCTTTAAATCCAGTGGACAGAGATAATGTTCAGTCATATTCAGAACAGAAAATGAAACAACAATATGATAATGACACACAAGCTATGGAAAATTTAGCCAAAAATTAGAACATGTCTATCAGTGCTATCAAAAGAGGTGAAATTTTTGGCATGGTTATCTACATGTGCATGTATAGTCACAATGACATCAACAAAACCAGCCCAATGAAGCCCTAATGGATGAAACACATCACAAATAAATTTTCCCTATATATATATATATATATATATATATATATATATATATATATATATATATATATATATATATATATATATATATGGGGAAATAAATGACAAGTTGGAAAATCTTTATTTACACTATTTGCGTCCTCATCACTACATTTTTGGCTGTTGTGCCCTTTGGTCTTCTTTAGTCTATATCAGTTCAAGTAACCTATAGGGAATCAAACTGAACCCTTTATTTAATTCCCAGTAGGTTACCTGGATTAACATACACCTGAAGAAGGCTGGGGGCACAAGAGCTGAAATGTGATGATTATTTATGTCAAAATTTCATATTTTGACAAAAAGCTAATCAAAGACTTTAGAATTTTTTTTTTCTTAGAAAAAGCATGCTTGGAATGCAATTTTATCATAATGAAATTCAAAGTGTTTTGATTAGTTTTGGTTTGGTTTATTGACAAATCAACATCTATGCGAGTTATCAACATCTATGCCTGAATTATTTAGTATCAGAAATCAAGGGCTGAAATATGATTTAGATAAAGAATAAAGAAATACTTTAAGAGTTAAGTCAGTTTGGAGTTTTACAAGTAGTGTACGAAAATAATACTTTTAAGATTATATTAAATCTTAAGTGATCAAAAAAATTTTATTCTATAGCAAGAAGAACTTGAATAATTAGGGTTAGTTGCTTTAGAAGGAGAGATTTTTTTTATTAAGGTTTTAATTGGGAGAAAGAGAAGACATATTTTGGGGTATCTATCTGTGCATCCATATTTACACTAGAGATACTACAAAGGATCCAACATAATACAATTTCCAAGAACCAACAATGTGTACATAAATGACATTTACATTGTTATGAAAAAGTTAAAAACTGTGCCATGCTGGACAATTTTTCTCTTCATAATTCATCATATAAATCTACCATTCATCCGTGTATTGAATATTGCTAAATCTGGTTAGGTGCTCCTAATATATATCTCAAAGTTCTCAACAAAATCCAAAGAAGAATCCTCAATGTTATCAGTCCTGACAGCTGGATTTCAGTCACTTTACCACCACTGTATGTGGCTTCCCTCTGTCTATAAATATTTTCATGGCAATTGTTTTAATGAACTTTCTTCTTTGGTATTATGGTGGTTGTAGTAAGAAAGGTACGTATGAATGTGTTGTTTTGGTGTAAGGAATATTGTTCGTACGATTGGGTCAGTGTTTGCAGCTAGCTAAGTTATAGTTAAGACAGAAGAAGACTGTCCTTTCCCCAATCCCCTTTTCGGCCATGTGCCACATTTCTGTATTAAACAGAATAAATATCACTTTCTTCCTTGGTACCACAAGAATTTAAGCACACTTCTTGCCTGAGGAACACTTCTGATTTTTGTTTTCTGCCATCTAAAATCTTTAAAAATTTAAATCCAACATCAACTGCCACTTTCTGTCTTCCTGAACCTTGTTATTTTATTGTCCTTTCTCCTGATTAAAGTCTTTTCATTCTCTTTCTCTCAAAGTAATATTATCACCTTGCTTGGGGGTGAATGATTTTTAAAAAGGAAAAAAAAAAGATCAGAATAGATCCTCAATACACAGACCTATCTAGTACTTTAACCTACCCCTCAACACAATGCATTTCCACCCAAATGATAATCACAAAAAACATCAACATACCAAAGTCACTCCAGGCTTTGTTCAGCTGAGTGAGCTCTTTGTATTGTTGTTGTTACTATGTTTGAAGTGATTCGTTGTACAGCTCTCTTTTGAATTCATTAATAAAATAAAATGAAACTTTTTTCTATGGAATTATATGCCTGAAGCATGGCTCAAATCTAATGTCCTCAGATGATAGAATATTAGTTTGAGACATCTGGTTAGGATTTGGGGGATGACACAAAGATGAGACAATCTTTTGTAATTAAAATTCTATTACATTTATTCTAAAAGCAAAAACAATTAAAAAACATGTAAAAATAATTCAACATGAATAAACTGAGATGTTTAAATAAAAATAAAGTGATTTTTTTAAAAATTACAATAAAATTTATTTTTGTTTTTATTCCTTTTTAAACTGATATTTTAGTCTCTTTAATTTATTTTCTAAATATTTTGTGTTTTCGTTATAGTACTAACAACAATAAGTGATAGCAAGGAATTCAATTGTCTGAATAAAGCTTAGCATATTAATGATTTTCAAATCCCATTTTCAATTGTTTTTCTTCTCAGAAGCATCATCTCTCTTAAGCTTAAAGTGGTCACCTGCCTGTAATGAACTTCCATGCATTCCTCTTGGTAAAAGAATAAGTGAGAAAGTATAACCTTTATTCAATTATTTTTTCATCATTTCACCCCAAGTAAAGCAATGAAGCCACTAACACAGATGGAGTTACTGAGTGTGAAAGAATAAGAAAAACAAAAACATTTTTAAGGAGCAAGAAGAATAAAAGAAGAGGAACCAAGAAGATAGTAGATAATTTACATTGCATTTAAATTTTTGAAGATCCAAGCTAGCTGGAAATCAAGAAGCCAAAAGAGAGTTATATAGGCAAGAAAAAAAACTGTTAGCAAAGAACTTACAGTTACATCTAGCCAATTCAAGTGTAAAATGATGAGACCTTGTTGCCAATCTAGCACTGCACTTAGATTTCTAAAATCTAGGTACCATAGAGCAAAGATGACAAATGTGTACAGTTTACAACTAAATATAAATATGTTGTAAAGAGGAAAGTACAAGAACAAAAGATTTATAGACAATTCCATTACACCACTATAGCTTAATATGGTTTCTTAGTCATTATTTTTAATCTAGTGAGTGAAATTCAATAGATAAAATGTTTTGGATGTAAGCAATAGATGTGCTGGCACAAAGTCACAAGTCATCGTGACCGAATATTTGAGTGTACTGGCCTTGTTCAATTATTGATCATGTTAGATTGTGTATTCTCTCACAGAAACTGTAACTAAGATCTGCTCAACAGAATTACAGTAGAAATCCTATGTGGGCTCTGACGGTGTTGAACAAACACAAATATGCCTGAGCAGACATTTTCAAGAGAAATTAGCTAGCCACCCTAGCAGACAGGCATATATAGACACAAGTTGCCAGCCATATATACATTGGCGATACATTCTTTAACCAAGTCATGTTCTGAAATAGACTTGTCACATGGAGACTTTCATATGGATGTCATGCATGGCACCAAAGCCATTCAGAAATGTCTAAACTCTCAGCTATATGTAACCACATTTTCAGATCAATGATTAAAAATTGCATCCAGTGAACGAAGTGTGTAGGTCTCAGCAAGGAACATCCTTCTTCAAAACTTGTGTACTGACCTTATAGAATCATAAAGAATTGTACCAGATAACAAAAACCACATCACTTGAGGACTTTCAACAACAGCAACAACTAAAATGAGTATCACATGTAACTCGAAGAGAAAATAATGGCACAATCAAGATGTTGACCATTTCAGACTACTTCAAATAAAAGGTTAGGAAGGAAACCTCCATCAATACTGGAAAGAGCAATAGCCACTTAAATTTCAACTGACAGTAGTACTGGCCACTCAGCCAATAAACGCTGAATGTTTCCCTATAAGGAATTGGCTAATATTACCATTATTAAAAGAAGAAGGCTGTAAATCTAACTTCAAAATCTTATGAAAGAAGAATATATTTACTTATACATCAACTTATCTACCAATGTACAGAAAAAGAAAATACAAATTCCTATGAACAATAATACTAGCAGGACTTAAGACAATAACAAAAAAGGCATATATATATATATATATATATATATATATATATATGCATGTTTCATTAAATGATATAGAAAAGTTTTGTCTATTTTAAGTAAGTTCTTTTCCTATTGTCTGATAAGATCAATAACATTATCATTGAAAGATGAAAGAAATCACCATATTGATACATGTTTAAATCCAATCTAAGCTTTTGGCTTACAAAGCCATTATCAAAGATGACAATTACTTTTGAATATATCAACCAATACATGGACAAAACAATGATAGTCTGTTTTTGTTGCATGAAAAATTTCAATGCAACAACTAACTCGTGTATACGAGACACGGAAGCGAAAATCGCGTCACAGCTCATGACGTCACACATGACCACATGAGAGTGAAAATGAGAAGTATTAAGTATGGGAAGCCGTTGGTATAAACCAATGGCTTCCGTTATCAATTATAGGCATTTAAGAATATTTGTGGCGATTTCGTAGTTTATTTTGTTCAGGTTAGGTTTCAACTGTTTTATATATATATAGCTTCAAGAATTTTTAGTTTTTGTTTATTGTTTTCATGTTTAAGTATAGTTGTGTTTTCAACAAGGATTTTCCGGAATTGTGTTCATGTTGTTTTAAATGCCTAAAAATGTTAGAGTTATCATTCAAATGTAGAATCAAGTGTTGTGAAAGCGAGTTTGTGGTGTGACCAACATAAATATTATTTAATCCATTGGAGATACAACCTCACAAAGGGCACTTGAATTTGTAAACTATCTTGGTTTTTTGCAAATCACTAATGGGGAGGGGGGAAGAATCATTGCGAATAATTAAGTTGGATATACTAGATTTAGTGTAGTATATGATTAACCTAATTTTTTTGCTAGAATCTGTTGAAGATATATTAGTATTTACTAATTTTTTAGTACATTTTCATCTTGTTTATAATTAGTATGCATTTGACTACGATATTTTTTTTTTTAAGCATTTCACCCCAAGCAAGGCGGGAAGCCACTAGGACGCAAGGGGTTACAGAAAATTTAGAGCAAGATCAGATAGGAGTGATAGAAGAAAGGATGAGGGTAGTGGATAGATCAAGGCAACTGGAGATGTCGATTGATATTACACTTGAATAGCTGGAGATTATAGCTCACAGGGAAACAGGAATAGGGAAGGGAATTCCACAGGCGAGAGGTGAGAGACATGAAGCTATTGGAGTAGAAGAGACGGCTACATTTAGGAGTTTCGACAGTGAAGGGGTGAGAGCGGGATGCCAGCCTCGTATGGCATTTGAACTCGGAGATTAATATGTTTGGGATTAGTTGAAGCAGTATTATGTTCTATTTGCTTAGCATTAAGACTTCTAAGAAAGCATTTTATTTGTTCATCAACTATATAGTTTGGAAAACTATTATTAATAAGTGTTTGTTTTATATTCTTTAGTTCACTGTAAAAAATGTTTTGTAGACGAATTAGTTTCTGCATGATGTATTACATTTTTTTATAATTGCTATTTTGTAGTAATATGGACATTCGCTTTTGTAGTTAACTGCACATGAATTTATGCTGGTAGTTTTTTTGCATGGCGAAATAGTGAATTTATTATTTGTGTTTATCAATATGTCAAGGAAGGGAATTTTATTATTAGTATTGAGTTCATACGTGAATTCAAGGACAGAATTTATATATATATATATATATATATATATATATATATATGACAAGTGGACAGACTGATTGCTGGAGGACCATCTATGAAGTTCAGAAATTTGAAAAAAAAAAAAAAAAAAAAAAAAAAAGATATATATATATAATTCATTCAAACTTGTTTGGTTGAATAATATTGAAAAGTTCTATCAAATTTTTTTTTCAAATTTACAAATTAGCTGTTTTACGCTATTGGTAAATTTATCAAACTATATAAAATAACAAATATTAACCCATTTGAAAATTATATATAATAGCCTTTAGAAGAGTGCATTTTCTTTAATATGATTTCTCGAATGCTTGTAAGCAAAATAAAATACTGTTTAAAATAAATGGAGCATCTACTCAAATATGAGTAACCACTAAAAATAATGTTTAAAGTAATAAAAATATGTCAGATACAAAACTGAGTAGTTACAACTTACAAAGAAGTCCTAATGAGTAAAGTGTGCTTTAAATGCAAAATAGAACCTTTGTTGATTACAATGCTCTTTGTAACTAAGTAGTTAAAGCATATCAGATCTAATAAATATATATATATATATATATATATATATATATATATATAAGTAATTTTTTTGCAACAATAACTTCCTTATAAACAATGTCAATTTGATATTGATTATAAAGAGTTTAATATTGAAGAAAATTGCACATCTTTTTTACATAAAAACAATGTTCTGAATAGGAATAAAAGGGAAATTAATAGATCAAAATTTGTTTATTGTTCTGTGGAAGAAGTGAATAATTGAAATAGAAATTTATTTAAACCTGTTAATTGTATAAGCACAGGCTGTAATTAGGAGTTTGTTTTAGCAAAATTAAGTTCAAACTGTAAGTAGAGCAGAGACAAAAGACAGTTGACAACTTAAAATAACAAAGGAAACAAGCAATTTCCACAGTTAATCACTACATTTATCTTACAATTTTTAGTACCATGGAAACGTTTTTTTAATCTTTTTCATTGCTACATTGTACAAATAAAAGATAAAATACTAAAAAGTATGGTAATCAATGTTTGACTAACAAGTAATTGATTTTTATTAATTTCAATTTAAAGATTATGTGAATAAATACTGAAATATTAACAAAATCAATCATTAATTCATATTTGTTAATCAACATATTTCTAGTTTTAGAATTAAAAAAGTATAAAATAATCTGTTACTTGATAAAAATCTTACAGGAAGTTTTTATTGAACTAATTTAGTATGGTTACCTGGCATTGTATAATTTGAAGACAGATTTTATGATAATTATTAATTAAACTTTACCCTAATTTTGTCAAAGCTATTTTTAATAAGGAGATAAAAAAATTTTTTTATAGATATAACAAAGCTAATTTTGACAGTAGGATTCTGTATGTTTCCAAAACAGAGACTGAGATCTGGAAAGGGAATAAGAATAGTGATGGTACATACCTTGTCACTTTCCCACCACCATAATGTAGCTTCCCTGTGCCTTTTTTATAAATGTTTTCATGGTAATTGTTCAGATGAACTTTCCACTATAGTACCTAGATTTTATGAATTTAGTGCAGTACTAGATTGCCAACAAGCTCATCAATTTACAGTTCAATTGGCTAGATGTAACCATAAGTTCTATGTTAACAGTTTCTTCTCTTGCACTTTTTGCTTGTGGAACTCTCTTCCAGCTCCATGCTTTCCAGCCAACTTTGATCTTCAAAAATTTAAATGCAATGTCAATCATTATCTACTGTCTTCTTGATTACTCCCCCCTCCACACACACTTTTTTTATATTGTTCTTGCTTCTTAATTATGTTTCTCATATTTTTTCACACCAAGTAGCCCCTTGTTTTAGTGGCTTTACTGCCTTACTTGGGATGAAATGATTAAAAAAACATCTATCATAAAAATTCAGAATGTTTAATTAATAAATTCTAAACACTTCAAATAACTTGGTGTATGATCATTTATAACAAAGTGAGTTTCAGTGATAAGTAAATTGAACACATGGTAAGTTACATTTGGAGTACTTTGGTCCAACATCATATGAAAACAAAAACATCATCCAACTACTTCAGAAATGTTTAAACTATCATCTATATACAATGATTTTCTCAAATCAGTAATTAAAAATGGCTTCAAGTGAATGGATCTTTTGGGTCTGAAAGAAGACACCACTTCATCAGGCCCTATAGGCTGGCACTACAAAAACCACAAAGAGATTTACTAAATAACAAAACTTGTAGACTTCCAATAGTAACAACAAAAATGGGTAGAACAAGTAGAAGAGAAATTAAAAACATAATCAAGCATTCCACACTATTAAAAACAAAAGGTTTGGAAGGAAACTCGTCAATATTAGAAAGAACTTTAACAGGAAATTTGGGAAGATTAATTTCTTGAAAAACTGTTTTAAGAAAAAGATTTTCTAAATTTCAACAGTAAGGCTAACTTCAGACAATGAATGCCAAATGTTTCCTGCATAGAAACAAATAATCATACCATTACCATTTGTGTTTTAGGTTGTTTTTTTTTTCTTTTGGAAATGCTATGTTCTATAGAACTATTTTTTCTTATTTTAAACTTTTGCCAGCATTAGCTTTCTCCAGCAAAGCAGCAAAAACTCCACTGAGTTGGACCCAAATAAAAAGATATTTAAGACAGACCATTAAGTGGAAAGAGAAACAAAACATTCCTAATTTCTAAATTTGTCCCCCACAAATGGTATGAATAAGTTGTTGTTTTCTCCTTTTTTTTTTTAATTTTAAAATAACAGACATGGGTTTTTGGTAGGAAAAAAAAGCCAATCTATTTGGTTCTTTCAACCTCTTTCAAGAAATCAAAATAACTTTAGTCAAATGAAATATCTTAATATCTTATTACTATGAAATATGATTTAAAAAAAATAAAAATTTTTTTAATAATTTATAAATTTTTAGTGTTACAGACATGTAAAAAAAATTATCTTAAGCTTTCTAGATATTTGCAATCATTCTCATCTTGGTGAGAGTATTTTTGTTTGTGCATTATTACATTTCAGCCAAAGGGAGGGGGAAAAGTCTCAAAGTCATTGAATGTCAATTGAAACAGAAAGGGAAATCAATGTGCCAAGCTCAAATTATGGCCTAGTCTATTGGGTTCACTTTTGTACCAATAACCTTGGGAAAAGTATGAATCTGTCTTTCCTCCTCCCAGTACACAGATTAAAATAGTAGAGTAGGCTGGACACTCAGCCTGGACACACACACAAAAAGGAAAACTTTGGATTCAATCCATGAAGGCAATGAGAAACTACTCTATTATCCATGTATGGTAATTTACAGATAATAAAGGGAAGCTGTGAAGAGTTATGATTACCAACATCCTGAAAGGACATATTATTTTCCCCAAATTAATTTAACTACTACTTTTTGTTTGAATATTAAACAAATAGTTACATACTTATAAAAGATTGAGGTCCCAATACTTGAATTTAATGACACATCTATTGATGTACACAAACAAAAATTAAGAATTTCTGCCTGAATTTCTGGGTTGAGGAGTTACCATTAATTACACTATTTGCATTTGGACTATTGTCCTCACCTCTGTTGTTATCATCACAATGTTTCAACCTTTATCAGGTGTATGAAGATTAGGTAACAGGGAATTCTGAACTAAATCCTCAAATTTAATCTACAAGAGTAGACATCTCGTTGCGCTGCCCATAACTAGTGAATAAGAACTAGAGGAGATAACCATGGATATAGGCAGTGGAACGAGAACAGTCTACCCCTGTAGATTAAATAAAGGGTTCAATCAGAATTCCCTGTAGGTTACCTGGATCAATATGCACCTGACAAAAGTCAGGGGGCATAACAAAGATGAAGAACTTAGTCTGAATGTAAATCATGTAAATAAAAATTAATATTTCAAGTTTCAAAGTAACACAGTGTTAAATAAATATCTGGATTTACTGTAAATAAAAAACTGAGTTTTCCATGATGAAAAAAAAAGAATAGATTATTAAAAAAAAAAATTATTTACAAAATCTAATTTATAAAATTAGATGGAAAAAAAAAAGTACCCAGGAATTGACAAGTATTTCAATGAGAACTATTTTGAGAAAGCCATATTTGAAAAATTGGTATTAATGACAATAAAATTGAACACTTTTAAACGACATTTGTAAAAGTAATGAAGAAAGCCAGGACAAAAATGTTATTAAATGTCAGACAATCCTTTCCAAGGTGCAATCATTTTTCACTTGCTCTTCTCAGTCCAGACAAGAATGTGAGCATTTAAGCCTGATCTGCTTAAATGCACTGGAAACAACAATGAGATGATAGTTTTAAAATATCTAAAAGGTTTTATGTAAACAAAAAAGCAATCAAACAGTGACATGCCATTTCTAAAAGCTATAAAATGTTATAAAAATAAAGATGAATTTTACAGTCAATATACTTAAGATTTAACTCATAAAATAAGCAAAGATATGTTTTATGTGATAAAGATTTTTCATAACTTAGTGTCCCACATACTTGTTATTTTAGTTTTGATAAAGCAATAATAAATCTGATTGTAATGGAAAAATATTTTCAGCCTTTTTTCCCTTAAGTTTGAAAGATTTTCAATTTTTTTCATAAAAAAGTCTGACTTTACTGACACTATAAAAAAAAATATTGAAACTCAAATTAAAGTGCAAAAAGCAAACGCATACCAAGCAGGATGCCACAAAATAAAAAGATGAGTAAATCAGTTATTAAAAAAGGGGAGGGGGCATAGTCAGATGTCAAGTTTTAAAGATTACTGATATTTGTTTCTAATTCTCTCATATATATATATATATATATATATATAAAATAATATAATATATATATATATATCTGTATCTATAATATATTATATATCTAATATATATCATAATGTCATGGTTTGTTTAGTCATTAATCAATTAACCATATGTATAATCAATACAAGATTATTGATTTAGTTATCAAAAGTAAATTAATAAATTTAGTACATCTATTTCAGAACTTTGTAAATACTAATTCATTCTATTTCCCAAAAACAAAATCAGTTTCATATTTATTTTTTTATTATTCTAAGTTACTAAAAACATTATTTACAGGGAAAATTATTTTCTCCTTTGTAACAGATTTCTAATAATGAATAATTACAAACTTTTTTTATTTATTTTTTTTTTTACATTTCAAGCTTTAGATTCTTATGAAATGCTTTTAAAATTATAACCTATCAAGGGAGTCTCACCATGGAGAAAGTTAGTTTCACATACTGTTGCTACCATAGTGATTTTGATGCTCATGGGACAGAAGTCACTAACGTGGCCTTGTGCCAAACTATGTAGCAAATACATTGGACACCTTGTCATTGAACAGCTGGTTAACATACCAGTCTCTTACTCTCAGACCATTACTAATGAGTTCTATAAGTTTTTTAGACTTGTGCCAATAAACCATAAAAATATGTATTTATTAGGTAGATGAAATGAATCTTCTTACATTATGTCATTTTCATCCAACTTTACTAGAATTACTTTCACAAGTTAGAATGTACTTTTTAAATAAAAGATAAAATAAACCTGAAACTCAACACATAAGGATTCAATAATATGAATAAATAAAAGAACATTAGCTTTTCTTAGATTTCTGTGTACAGTGTATTTCTCAGTATGTAGGTAAAAGTAATGAAAATTTTATTTTTGCTAAAAAATATAATCTACTTTATTTATAGAAAGTTTACCTTATTTTCAATAGGAGGTAAAATTTATATAAAAATAAAATAATTTTTTTTTCTTCAAAGTAAGATCCTCATTTAATTATTAATTAAAAATTTCAAATTCAGTTAAAAGGAAAAAAATTCCTTGTTATAAATAACTTTTTTAAATTAATAAGTTTTTTGAATGCACATTTATGAAAAATAAACTAATCAATATTTTGATTTGTTATTTTTAATTACAATTGAAATGTTGACCTTCCATGTGCACAACTTGGAAAATAAATTCATTTTAATAATTTAAATTGCTTTTTTGATAGAAATCTTAAATAAATTGTAATATAAAAGTGAAACAAAAATTTTGGAAATGTTAGGAATATTCAGTTACCGTTTTCTTTATCTTTCGGGGGGCCCGGACAATTATATGTTGTCATCTTGAATCATCTATGTACATCCAACTTGGAAATGGTACTCCGTGGTAAAAAGCAATAAAGTCATTTGACTTCTTTTGGGGGTTTTTCCCCCCCTCTCCAAAATAAGGTTTCGTTTTTTTTGTTGTTTTTTTTATGTCCTTGTGTCCCGACACAATTACTGCAGACTGGGAGAATCAGCTTACCTTGCTAACAATATTTTGTCAGTTAATGCCCAAAGAAGAAGAGAACAAGATAAATCTAAGTAGAACAAGGAAGCAGACAATGCACAATGTCTACAGTAACATAGATATATTTTCACAGCAGAGGTGGAGGCGGCGGTGGTGGCGCAGGTGGGATCTGAGCTGCTTCAAACACCGATGTTACCACGATGTCTAAAAGTTGCTGATCAACATTTTGAATGTTATTTAATTCGGAATGCCAATGAGGTGGAGGTACCCACACCATTTCTGTATAAATTTTCTTAAAATTAAATGAGAAGAACAAAAAAATTATAAAAAAAAAAAAAAAAAAAAAAAAAAAAGTAAATAAAATTTATGATGAGTTTTTCATTTTTATCAATGAAAAACTAAAAATTTCGTTCCCCATTTTTGGTATAATTAAAAAAAAGTATATCCTTTTTAAACAGTCCTTTTTGAATCTTTTCTTTGATTGTTGGCTCAAAAATATAGAAGAATATTCTTATTTCTTCTTTTTCTAATTTTTTCTATGTTGAAAGAAGACATACTTTTCCACAAGAATGTAACAAGATGAGATAAGACCTGCTGATCTTATTTTCATAAGATTGAGTAAGCTAAGCAGGAAAAAAACAAAAAATAAAATACCAAACAATGTTTATATATGTAATGTCACAAGCAAACTATCTGGTTTTTAGTATTACTCTCTCAATTTATTGTCTGTCGCCTCCTGAATGGCCTGTAATGTCAAACCTGCGCATCTGACAAGGCTCAACAATAACACAATGAAGATAATAAATTGAAGGCACTAATTATTCCTGATGGAGTTTTTTTTTCTTTGTTGGTCTTCGCCCGTGGGGCCCGTTGTGTGTATTAGGACGAAAAATGATGCAGAGATCAACGCTTTAGTTTTCAAATCAAGTTTCACATTTTCTTTTCTTTTAGGTGAAGAAGACTGACAACTCAGACAAGTTTATGTGAATTCTGAAAAGGTGTTTAGTATTGAAATAGACTGAGGAAAAAATAAACCTGTTTGTTAGTAAGTTAATAAAAAAAAAAAGAAGCTTTCCTTTTTAACATCGGTAACGATTGAAAAACGTGCCTTGTTTGTAATAAACTTACTTTGAGTGAACCTAAAAAGGATGAAGCAAAAAAAGAAGAAAAAAAACAAAACAAAACAAAAAAAAAAAAAAAACGTGACTGACAGGCAGAAGCAGGTTACATCAATTGATTAATAACCTGAACAATATGGTCGTCAGTAAGAACTTTTTCTTGTAAGTTACTCTTCTAGTACCGAAACAGGAAGATAGATATATGATTTATAGATAAAGATATAGAAGGGAAAGCAGAGAAAGGAGTGTAGGTACGCTAAGTCGACTAAAACGAATGGAGGGAAGATCTGACAGGAATGAGAAGTAGAATGTACAACACAGAAATAGTAATAGTAGTAGCAAGACAAACATACGAAGTCTTTTTCTTTCTTTTTTTTTTTTTTTTTTATCTGCTACAAGTACTCGTTCCCCAGCTAGGATTATATTTTCTTGTCATGTGAGACGGAAACAGGCAAAGACTAGTAGCAGTTAAATAAAATAAAAAAAAATTAAAAAAGTGAACTAGTTGCTTATCAGCTATTGGGAAACTTCCTCAAAAGTTGGTCAAAAAGTTTCAACCATAGTCCTCTGAATATGTGTGCATATGCCTCGATTACCCGAGAGCTAGACATACCAGTAATGTGTGGGAGTGTTTCACAGACAAGACAGCACGTATATCAGAAGAAATGAAAGCATAAGTAGGTAAATAAAAACATACAAAAAAAAATATCGGAAGGAGGAGAGAAAAGAGAGAGGTTGTAGGGTGTGGAAGAGGGACACCACGTGCGGGTGTGCGCGCGGTCGCGCGCGCTTGTTGGGGGGGGGGATGCACATGCTCTGCTAGTTGCTCTCTTTACTGCCAAACAACCTGTTTTTTTGTTGTTTTTTTTGTTTTTATTCTTTAATAGGAAGAAGGGGGCATACTTTTTCTTTCTTTCATTTTTTTCCTTTTTTTTAACACGCAAAAAAAAAAAAAAAAAAAAAAAAAAGCCATACCGGCCAATAATAAGTTAATAATCACCGTCATTATTTTTTAAAAAAAAGGTACAGAAGAAAGAACAAAAAGGTATTTTAGAAGCATCGCTGCTCGTGTTAGACATACCACGTTTATCTTCCTATTTATTTAAAAAAAAAAAAAAAAAAAAAAAAAAAAAAAAAAAAAAAAAAAAAAAAAAGAAGCTTGCTATGGTACTTCACAAGCATGGGAGCACCTAATGAAGATCGAACTCGCTTTTTTAAAAAAATAAGTTTAGCTATACGGCATGGTCCAGGGCAAGGTGCCTTACCACTGAACTTAGCCCGACACAAATACAAACGTGGGGGTTACCTATTAAGGACACTCAAATTTATTAAACTTTTACTTTTTCCCTTGGAAATTAATTATATATCAGATCAGCTCAGATAAAAAAAAACAAAAAAAAAAAAACAGCAACTCAAAGAAGCACATGTAATTAAGTCTTCTTTTATGCGTTGTGTCCTTTCAGAACGTGGCCAGTCACGACTCTCCACAACTTTCTATCCTTTGTAGCACAAAATATCTCCTTATTATCCCTCACATTCCCTGTTTTGCCATCCAAGCTCGTTAAGTAGGTTACCTGCCATTTTTCTCTACCCACGTCACTTGAGTGTCAAATTATCTAAGCCTTTATTTCTCAGTATGCTATGCATCTCAGAAATTTCAATTCTCTTTCAGATTCTAAGTACAAGCGTCCATTTCTTCACCATTTTCTATAAAACGTCCTCATTGCTCACATGATTCATCTACGACATTCTCAGTATCCTTCTGTAGGATCACATCTCTATTGTCTGAAATCTCTTCATCTGTGAGGAAATTGCCCAGCATTTACTGCCACATTAGGGCAGGTCGATTTTGAAAGTGTGGTATTGCACTCAATTTCAAAGTTAGAGTTTGACATGATAAATAATGACAAATTTTTTTTTTTTCCACATCAATACAGTGTTTTGAAGAAATGTGTTTAAAGATTGAGTTTAGGTTCAAAATTCTAGCATTGGAATTTCATTCCAGTGATCATTGAAAGCCATCATAAGCCTTACAAAATTTATAATTTACAGAGCTTTACAAATTGTATATGGACAAGATGCATTGCACAAGCACATTATTACTAAATCATTGTACCATCAAATAACACCTTCATTTACTTCAAAGGGAAATTATACTGAACAATTTAGCTATATTATGATGCAATATAAGTGCAGTAGTTTTAGTGCAATTTTTAATAAACAATGAAAATTTAAAGCAATTTGTCTTATAATTTGTGCCCAGCAGTAGTGTGGTGTTACTTTTATCTACTTTTTGTTTTTATTAATTATGATCTAACACATCTTATTCATTGAATAGCCTTTTTGTAATCTTTTACAAATTTTTTTTTTTTTTTTTTTATAGTCTTTACTTATCAAATCCAGTAAAAAAGTGCCTATTTTGCTTGTGGTGATTCATAATTAGAATTCCAGTTTGAATATATTTTTCATTCAATGTATCTAATACAAAAGATGTCAACTTTATTTGGATTTATTCTTGAAATAGTAATATTTTGAACTCAATTTGTAAGCAAAAACCTGTGGAAATTAATTATTTCTGTACATTTTTTCAGATCTTTAAAGCTAAATGCTCAAAAATTGCTAAAAGCTATGAATCCAATTTTTAGTGTCAGTACTTATCACAGGAAATCCCAGCTTTCACACAGAGTGCAGTGTTGATTTTCTAAAAAAAAAAGTGAAAAATCAACCTGGCCTACTACCATAGAGGAGGATTTTTATTATAGAGCAGTTCAGCACTTTTTCTTTGATTGGATACATCTTAATTGAATGTAAAAAATAAAAAAGATTTTTATCTTTTAAAATTAAAATATATTCATCCATAAAACTCACTATAATAGACTTTTTCTTCAGTAATACATGCATTAATTCTCAACCACTAACAATCATTGGCAATGCATTTCTATAGTAAAACCATTTACAGTATTTATACACTATATATTATACAGGGTGCGATGGATAAATTGTCGTTTTAATTACACAAAAATGAAAATAGCACTCATTTTAACAGATATATTTACCAAAATTACAAAAAGATATCTTGAAATACTAAAGTGTACATTTATTCAATAAAATCATCATTGGTTTCAACCACAGCCTCCAGACAACTTCGAAATCTCCTGCAACTCTTCTGGGCGGTCTACTTGTTTAAGTTGGTGAATGCTGCCATAATCCTTGCTTTCAGTTCATCTTTGGTGTTACAAGGACCTTTTTTTGGTATCTTGCTCAACTGCACCCCACACATAGTAATTAAGAGGGTTGCAGTAATTGTCTGACAAACATGACTGGGTTGTCCTGCATGTGTGGCATGGTGCAGAGTCCTGTTGCCAGACATAGGGTCTTCCAGTAGCCACTCTCTTGAACCAGGGAAACACAACCTTCTCAAGGTACTTGATGTAGGCCTCCATTTTGAATCTGTGCCCCCTCACCAACAAATTCAGAAGTTCACATCAGAACAATCAGAGTAAGTTTTCCAAGCTACCATACCTTGTAATCAGCATTAGACTCATCCAACTCTTTCCAAATTCTCTGCACTGTCCTCAGATTGACACCCAAACACTGAAATATTCATATTGGAGTTTCTGGCACAAATGCCAAGGAGTACAGCATGCTGTTTCCAAATTTCTGCATGGAATGAATTGTGTCATGGTGCTCTTTTTCCCACAGATGGTGCCCAATTGATGCTTACTATACTGTGCAGTTGACAAAATCAAAAACAAACAATGCACATGCACAAAATTAATAAAAAAATGACAATTTACCCATCGCACCCTGTATTATTTAAAATGTCTAGCAAATACCATGGCAGGCATGATAAACCCGTTCTCCAGTGAATGCGTATGGGATATGATAGAAAAATGACTGACTAACTCAATTAGCTAGCTCATCAATATCTCTTGCTGTATTGCATCAACAGGTTTATTTTTTATACTAATGTTCACTCAATACAATGCCCATGAGCCACTCAAAGTTACTGTATGAGGTTGTTGCATAAGCATTAGAAAAGGCAAGAAGCAAAGTTTGGGAGTGGGGTGTCAGATAACAGTTAACCCTAAACTTGAAGAGGTCAAGATTGTAGTGATTGGGAAAACAACCTGCTGGGAGTCTGTTCCACAAAATAGCTGTCTGAGTGGAAGTTCTTACTATAGGAATATAAAGGAAATTGGAATAATTCACACTTATGTATGTGGCATGGTGAGTCCCAGTTGTAAAGGGTATGTTTGGTGGGACTAAGTTCATCAGAACACATGTCATGGAAATAGCAATAGAGCAGAAAGAGACTTGTAATGTGTCATCTGTGCAAAATGGGTGGTAGAGTGGAAAATAATTCATCACCTATAAGCCTACAGACACTTTTGAACTCTATCAAGACAGGCAAGTGGGTACTGGACAGCACAAGTTCAGATATGGCAGTAATACTCCATTTTTGGTCTGATCTGGCTCAGGTGCAAGAGGTGTGGAATAATGTAGCAATGGATTTGCCATCTGTATGATTGCATGCATGTGAAAGTACAGGAAGATATACAGTATATTAATATGGGGGCCTGGATATTGATGATCCACTTATTTCAGAACCTGTGCATGTATTGATCTGTATATGAGATTATCTACTATAATTTCAATCTTGAGTAAATAAACAAAGTCAGGGTATGTCAGTTTTATTTCCCAGTAATGTATTACATAATTATTTTCAATGTCAGTCTACATATACACAGGTAAGATATCTAAGAATTTAAATAAAAACATAATAAAAATATAAACAGTATCTTGAACAGAACAATGCACTCAATATATTAGTCATTCATTATAACAGGTATGACAATAATTTTGACTTAAAGTATGCAGTTTTTGATTAAAAGAAAGAGAAATTTATTAAGGTGGAAATATATTGAATGTGCACTAATTTCAGAATCCTCTACCGTAGATTTACATCCAGCATCATACAACATGTCTCCTTTTTTCGCAAAACTTCTGTTGATACAATGAGATATTAAAAACCATAACAATAATAAAAATGAAATTGAAAAAAAAAAAAAAAAAAGGAGGAAAGGTTAACATTGAGATAGATTGAACATCAAAATTTAAATTTAAAGCTGAGAGTCTGCATCTTTAACATTTTGATGTAAACTGCAATCAGCATTTGTTGTATTTTTTACCCAGTTTCTCACCTTTTTAAATACAAGACCATTAATAAAACCATTATTGGTCTGAAGAAATTCTTTCTCAGAATCAAACATGTTGCTAAAAACCTTTCCCATTTTGTCATTCACTTATCCAATGTTATTCTAGTAAATATACAAAGGAATTCTTAGTCAAAGTTGAATCTTTTTTTTGTTCTGCTGAAAAATGTTATAACAGAAATGAATGAAAATTTTAATTTGTTCCTAATTTTTTTCTTTCTTCAATCAATTTCACCTCCAAGCAAGGCAATAAAGTCACTGAGACACAAGGGGTTACTTGGATAAAGAAACTGAAAAAAAAAAAAAACAAAAAAAAAAACACTGCTGATAATCTTCTTCTATGTGCCATGTCCCTTCAAGATGTTGGCAATCATAGCTCTCTACAATTTCCTGTCCTCTGTAGCTCGTAATAAATTTTGTCAGAAGATGATTGACATTGTGTTTAAATTTTTGAAGATTGTTGTTGGCAGGAAAGCAAGAAACCAGGAAACTATTACAATAGAATTTATAATTAGCAATTTCAACAATAAAATGACTTTGCTGCCAATTCAGTGGAATGCTTAAATTCCTGAAGTCAAGATACCAAAGAGGAATGTTCATCAGAACAATTACTATGAAAGTATTTATAGAAAAGGCCTAAGTTAAGAAACAACATTATGATAAGGAAAAATGATTGAAGCTGAGATGCTAGGTCAGGGCAGATTAACATTGCAGATTCATTTTGGATTTTGTCAAGAATCTCTAGATATATAGCAGAAGCACCAGATCAGATGTGGCAGCTAATGCTAAATGATATATTTATTTTGTTATTACAAAGAAATTCATGAATCTGAAAAGTGACAGTTCATTAACATACTTTAATTAAAAATAAAGTTGATCTTAAAGTTTTAAAACCAGAAACTTTTTGATTCTACCAATATTGAAGTTAATTTTCTATATCATTTTGTCAAATTTATAATGCAAAAGAAGGATTTTCTGTACAAAAAGAAATTTTAAAAAGTGGAAAGAAACATGTTGAAATTCTTCTCAAGGTTTAATTATAGAAATACATAAAAGATATTTTACTGGAAGACATATATACACACAAAAAAAAAAAAAAAAAATGAAGGAAAAAAAAATAAAAAAATTTACCCATGGTTGATGGCTGGTACTTCAACCCACAAATTGAAAAGTGGATTTTTTTCACATCAGGTTCACATCTGCAAATAATGAAAAAGATTGTAAATAAAAACTTGTATATATTTGATACCCTTTTTATATAAAGCAAAAAAAAAAAAAAAAAAAAAAGTGGATAAATTTTTAATAATTTTCATGATTTAAGAACTGGAGTATTTTACAATGTTAGAATTTTATTTCATTATAATTTATCAAGAATTAAAACTAAAATTAATACAAACATGGATCACAATAAGACAGCTTTTCATATATCATGGCTTTTTATCTTGGTTTAAGTGGTTTGTCTCAGTGTCCCCCCAAGAATTATTATTCGTCCTGGAATTAAGTACATTGACAAAGAATGATATTATGTTGAAAAATAAATATTTGTTGCATAAAATAGATGCTCTTTTTCATCATGATGCACTTATGTAAATATTAATAAATGTCACCATTTTTATTATTGTATAACAGTGTTTCCCAACTTGGGCAATATTGCCCACTGGTGGGTGATTTCAACTGTTGGGTGGACAATGAGCAACTGAACAGAAAATGGTGGGCAACTGGAAATTTTCATGGGTAATATACAATTTTGAGACATGTTACTTGAAAAAAAAAATATTCAAAGGAGATATGCAAAGAACCTATTAAAAAAAATAGGAAGCTAATTGAGAATAACAGAGTCACATTCCTAGATAAGATAAAAACAAATATTTTGGTATTTTCTATAGTTTTGAAAAGGGTCATTAACATTCAGATAGTTCTTCAGATGAAATAACATTTTTTCGAATATAAATCAGATAAGGGAAGACAACAACAAAAAATATTCATCGAATTTTTATTGGTTGTTTGTAGTGTATATTTTTTTAATTTTATAATTATTAAAAAAAATCATTTAATTTTTTATCAACACATAAAACTAAATTATATATATAGTTTTCAATGTTTAAGTTTGCTTTCATTTATTCTTTAATATGATAGTAGCAGCAGCAGCCACTGCGTAAGTCAGAATTATTTGTTACCTACCTTTAGTATTATTTTACTACATCATAAAGTCAATTTATGAACCAGTAATAGACTTTTATCAAACAATTTTGGTATGCTTTTGAATATTTACTATATAGTATACTGCAGTCTTATCTTAAGAGAGCAGCCTGTTTCTCCTTTATATTTCTTGCCACAGCTGCATGGGATGGTGCACACACAGCCTTTAATCATCATCTTCTCTATATAGACATGAATACAATATGGGGATTAATATTACAAAGAGCTAGAGAAAAACAACAATAACAAAAAATTGTAATATGATCTCTGGTAAAAAAAAAAAAAAAAAATGGTTACATTAGATTTATAAGTCCCAAAAATTCATTCTCCAAGGACATATGGCTCAGTGGATAAAAGCGTTGGTTGAGTAATCCAAAAAAGTGACTTGACCCAAAGAGTTGTGAGTTCAATACCAGGCCACAGAATAGGGAACAACAACTTGGAGAGTTGTGTTATTAAATTAACTGAAACTGAGGTATTCAAAAAAGGTGTGGCATGTGGAATTAGAAATTTTGGTTAAAGATTCCAACACATATCATCTGAAGAAGGCTGAAACATTGTGAATATGGCAATAAAGATGAGGACAACAGTCCAAATGATGTAAATAGTGTAAATATCTTTCCAAAGTTTATTTATGTAATGAACTCAGCCAGAATTTAAACTTGGTTTGCTGATTTCTGAGCCATTAACCATTACACTACCCACACATTCACCAATATTAATATTCATTTGTATTAATGACATATACAACTAGGTGTTTACATTACCCATGATATCACAGGTAGGATTTATCAAACAAATACATCAAAACTTTCATTCATTTTAATGTTTAAATATATAGTAACAAAAAGTTCTGCCAATAGGAAAAAAATGAGATATCCCTTCAAACAGAATCATAATTTTTTTTTTAAATATTTACTTTCTATATGTTGTTGTTGTTGTTAATAATAATAACCAGCTGGAGATACAATACCAACTTGGGGTTATCAGTTTTTATGGGCACTGTACCTATTTTAAGAAAAGTGTTCTCTGTCTGAGGTACTCGTTATGACTTGACAGATAATTTAATGTACTCAGTATATTCAAAAACTTACACTGTGTGACAAAACACAATAATACTAAAACTAATAATAATAATAATGATTTTTTTTCTTTTTTCCATTTTTATATTCACATCAGTGGTGGTTATCTCTGAATAGAGTGACACTAAATCTTTGTAAATCTCCAGAACCTTCCCCAGTGTCTTGTTGGCTTTTACACTGTCATGGTATGGACAATTTCAGTCTTTCTTCTCATCTTGCCTTCAATGTATTTGTGATCATTTCATGTGTACTAATGCTCACAAGTAATTCTAATGTTCTAAAGCAGTGGTTCCCAAACTATTTTGTGCTGCTGCCCCCTTACATACCAAAACAGAACTCTAACACTTCCCTCCCTAAATGTATCGTGAACCTTTGATTGATTTTCTTGGTGCTAGTATTGCATGTCAAATGAGTATTTCCCATAATAATTGTTATATAAATGAAATACACAGTAAAGGGAAGGCAAGATACACATCAGATACAATGTACGTGTGTGGTGTATGTTATTGGTTCAGATGTGCTTCTGCCACCCTCTGGCTCTCCACAATTTCTTACCCACCCTGGATGTTCCCACTGACCCAGGTGGGAGGGCAGTACCACCCACTTTGGGAATCACTATTCTAAAGCTTCATTTTTTTTTCCACCTTGTAGTCCAATGAAACAACGATCTGGCAGACCTTTTCCTTATTCACATCAAAATATGATATCCTTACTTGGAGTGTTAGGTCATCTAGCTCCAAACTCTGCACGTGTGTGCATGTGTTTTATTGAATACAATAAACAAGGAATATTTTGTGAGTTTTTTAATTCTATTTTTTTTAATTTTCATACAAATTTTCTTTTATAAAAACTAAGATTTTGTAAAAACTGTCCATAGTGATTATTCTCCCAAGGCAATAGTCCAAAGAGTTCCTATACAATCTTAGTCCTCATAAAAAGAAAAAAATTGTAAAAATGCTTGACTAACTAAATAAAACAAACTCCCAAAATATTCCTTGATCATCAAATTCAATGAAACATGTATAAAAGAAGGATTGCTGACCAAATATACAAAAAATATATATATTTAAAAACAGACTATGGCTTGTACTTTTATTAATTTTTTTTTTTTTATCATTGTTGTTGCTGCTGTTATTAAACTATTCTCCTTTCTATTAACATTATTATATTTTTTCTTAACTAAAATACTGACAAAAATGTTAATGAAGGGTCAAGGATTACATGAAGAGGTTAATTCAAAACAATTTGGATTCAAGTTTTGACTTAAGCAACTTCATTGTTCAGAACTTTGATGAAGAACAGACAAACCAAAATCATTAAAAAAAAAAAAAAAAATTAATTAATGAAGGAATTACTCAAAACTAATAAAATATGCGTAATAATAACAATTCATCTAAAACCCTCAAAATTGTGTATTACTATTATTTTAAAAGACCAGGAAGAAAAATACAAAAAATGTATAGAACAAGCCTTGATTTTTTTTTTCAGGCATGTAATAAAAAAAAAAATTGATCTTCCTATAAACCATGAAATTTTTTTTTTAAATAATGATTTGTTATCTGGATCAATATCCACAATATATTGACTCCTCTGTTATTAAAATTGTCAAGTCAGTTTAATAATGACAGGTTTTGCAGGGCTGAACATAATTATTCCTATGATGATTGCTATGGGACAACACAAATTATAAAGGACTCATGAATAATGTCATATATTATTCTAAAGATATTACTTATTGGCAAATAAAATAAAAAAAAAAACAAAAATCATATAGACATGAATGTAAAAAGTTGTTTAAGCAAAATACTACAATACAGTTGAGGCTTTAAAAATGGACATGTATTTTAAAAGCATATATAAATATATTTAGAAAAAAAAGTGAGAAAGAAGAGCAAAGACAAGGAAAGAAAAAAACTTACCATAAAGTGGTGGATTAAAAAATATAACAATGAAAAAGGTTTAAACAGTTATCACTTCTTGCTTTCAGAACTAATTAAGGACATATTTGTACAACAGGTAAAAAAAAGAGGGAGAAAAAAACTTACAATCAGAGCATTAATAGTATAAATCATAGAGTTTACATTTCGACCTTACATCTTTCTTGCCCCTTGCATATTTGTTTAATATATTTTTGTATATATTAATAAAAAAACTTTTCAAATTTCCATTTTTAAAGCAGTAATACAAAAAATTCTGATGATTACAAGAGACCAGTTCAATGCACAAGATCAAGTGTCTGAAACATTTCTGAAGACAGAAATAAAGTGAGTATTTTATATTTATTTAGATATTTTTCATCATGTAAATTTGCCTTGAACATAAATGTAATGTACTATTTGTTAATATGCTATATGTAAATAAATATGTGGTCTGATCAAAAAGTATCAGGACTGGTGCTAGAAAAAGAAAACTGCAACACAGATCTATTTGGCATTTAATCTCCTTCAAAGTAGTCTCCTTTATCCAATGTCATTTCCATTGATGGAAGCATTTCTGGAACTCCTTTTTTTGGGATAGTAAGCAGCTGCCTTGTCAAATTCTCTTAGATTTCCTCAATGTCTTGAAAGTTTGTTCCTTTCAAGTGAGATTTGATTTTTGAAGAGGAAAATGCTGCAAGGAGCAAGATCTAGGGAATACAGTGGTTGTTGGACTTGAGTAATGTTGTACTTGGCCAAAAACTGCTGCACAAGCTATGGCCACTGATGGAAACTCAGTGGTGTGGTCAGACAACCACACCCTACTTTCTAGATCAATCTGTGCCAAGCAGTTTCACTCTGCATACTTTAGCTCTGTTACCATAACAACAGTTTCGATACATTTTGATCAGACCTAGTATCCTCTATACAGAAAACCAACATAGTAAAAAAAAAAAAAAAAAAAAGAAAAAAATCTGTGATAATGGCTAGAAGGCATTGGATAATTTATATTTAAATATGTAGTAGAAACCAGGAATATAATCTGGAATATAGTAAATAAGAAATTTAACAAATCCTTATGAAAGAAGTTACATTAGTTTTTAACCAAACTTGTATAAACTAATAATATTTATCTTGAATATAAATACAGTGCTGTACAAAAGTAAGTGAACCTCTCAGATAATATTTTTTTTCCACATAATCATCAAATCTTAAACTATATATTCATTAAGACAAACCTTTATGAAATAAATTACAACCAGTTTCAAAATGTTTTATCAAGTTGGAATAAAAATATTATAAAAAAAATTAAAACACAATATGTGTAAAAGAGTAACCTTACATTTAATATTTGGTGATTTCTCCTTTTGAGGTCATTATGTCAACCAGTCTTTTTCTTTAATTTTTTTAAGATTCTGGCAGTAGTGAGTATAAATTTTTGACCATTCTTCTTGGCAAAACTCCCAGTTGCTCGATATTATCTGGGTTTCTTGCAAGTACTTCCTTCCTTAACTTGAACTAGAAATTTTCAATTGGATTCAGATCAGGGTTTTCACTTGGTCATTCCAAGACTTGAAATTTCTCTTTTCAAACCTATTCTTTTGTGGATTTTTGATGCTTCAGATCATTGTCCAGTTGGAAAATCCAGGCCTGAACTAAACCCAGCTTTCAAACCAAAGGCAAGACACTTTCCTTCAAAATAGTTTGATCTCTTGCAGAGTCCATTGTACCATCAGTGCATACTATTTTGCCTGTTGCAGCAAATCATAATGGTGCTGCTGCGATGTTTAACTGTTGACACCAAATTTTTTATCTTCAAAAGCTGTATTAGGAGATCACCAGAAATAATGCCTATTGTTTGTCCCAAAAAGCTCTAGTTTGGCCTCATCTGACCATAAAACCATTTGTCAGAATGTTTCTAGCTTATTGATATGAGTTTTATAATGCTTCAGGAAGTTCTTTTGATCTTGGTATATATTTTTTTTTTATTTAGTCTATCTGCACCCTTTTGCATACACAATGAGTTATATTGGTTGGCTGCAGTATACACAGCCAAAAAAATGAACACATAACATTGATTTTTTCATGTGCACCAAAAATTATTTGCACTGGCAACCATGTAAAATAAAAACACAGTGTAAATGTAAGGGTTTACTTTTGCACATTTTCAGTTTTAATTTTTAATTAATATTTTTATTCCAGCTTGATAAAACATTTTGAAAGTGATTATAATTTGTTTAATAAAGATTTTTTCTAATGAATATATAGTTTAATTGGAAAAAAAAAAAAGATAATTTTTAAAAAATATTATCTTAGGGGTTCACTTACTTTTGTGCAGCACTGTGTGTTAAAAAACAATGTCCTTTGAAAAATTCTGAGCACATATTCAGAATCACTATACTCAATTTAGTCAAGTTCAGCATCATTTATCCATTTTCATTTTAACTAGTGTTATGATAATGTAGAGTTATCATCCTAAATCTAACACCATTACTTCTGAACTTATTGTATACTGTATTGTTGATTCTCTTAAGTTTTTCTAGAATAAAATATTTTCAATTTACTGCATATTTTTATATTTTGATGAATTTCTTTATCTTTGTGTTTCTTTTTATTAGATTTTTTTATAAATATACTAATTAGGCCAACCTATGAAATTCATAATGAAAAAAATATCATAAGGCTATTGGCCTGTGCATACATTAATCATAAGGCTATTGGCCCATGTGTGCATTGTCCATAAGGCTATTGGCCAGTTTATACATTAGGTCTTAAGCCTATAAGTCTATGTGTACATTAGTCTTAAAAGTCAAGCCTGTGTTAGGCTTGTCTTCATTGGTTAATACAATCAGTATTATTTGCTGTTTTTCTGGTCTCAGCAAAGTAATAAAGCAGATCAGCAGAAAACATTATGATAACAAGAAAAAAAAGAAAAAAAAAAGAAAAAGGGTCAATCATCTGAACAATACTTGAAAAGAGATTTTTACTTCTTCACAATAAACAAGGTTTATTTATTATAAGGTAGAAATTTCAAACTGCAGCATTATCATAAAGTAAGAGTTTCTTTGAGATAATATCCTCATTTTTTTTTGTCGCTTTTACATGTTTCATTCCAGTGAATATATTATCAACTTTTTAAAGCATTTCCAATTCTAAAAGAATGAATGCTAGGGCTTTTTGTTTTTATAGTGAGAGAAGTAGGTAACTTTGTGGGCACATATCTTTGTAGACATTTGCTTCATCATCTCAGCAGGGTGCCCCACCCCTCTCAAACATGACATATTTCCTGTTCTTTTTCTAAAAATAAAACTAAGGACACTTCTTATTACTTCCTTCCTTGTATTTTTCCTGGATTTTCAATAGTTTATTTAGTGACCGAATTTCTTCTTCTATGTGCTGTGTCCCTTCAGGACGCTGATGATCTTGACTCTCCACAACTTCCTGTTCTGTGTTTTTCTTAAAGTATGGCCAAAATTCTTCAAAATCTAAAATACAGTTATTTTTACCAGTTTGTAAATAAGAATGATTAACTATTATAGAAACAATATTTTATCTCATGTTTGGAGCTCAGACACAAATCCCATGAAATTTTCATACATTATAGAACAGACTTAAACCACAAAAAAATCAACTGGAGAAAAATCATGAGAATTTGGAAAAAAAAAAAATTCATATTGTATGCATTGAAAATTACAGTAAATTCTGAGTAACTTTGATTCCCATTGTATAGACAATAAAGCAATGTTTATGCCAATTAAAGAAAGAAATTTAAAAATTGTGCGACCCAATAAGAAGACATTCTTTTTGCTAATACTAACCCACTGTTTGGTAAAGGAAGTCTTTGATACTAGCCTCCATCCTAACACACTGCATATATTTGAATAGTTGTGGGAAAAAAAATTTTAGGTCAGTAAATTTTGCCATTAAGTCATTGGAAACAAAGGAAAATTACAAGGACAGTAAGAGGAAGTGTTTTTACACTACATTTATTATGCAAGTCTTTTTTTTTTTTCAATAATAAAATTAGTATTAACCAACTAGGATTGATAAAATTTTCAGAATGTGTGTATTTCAGCTTATAATATCTATTTTTCTTAGAAATATTATTTTATACGATGAGACTATTATACAACTCAAGAGTTGTCCATTGTACTGGAAATAAATATATATAATACTACATTTACTTATATTTACTTTTTTTAATCAAATGTACAATTATTGTCATGGGTTATAAGAAAGAGAAAAGGGAGACAAGATATTATATAGTTATTGATTGATGGGAACATAGTGGGAAAGAAAATTTGGACAGAAATCACAGAAGAATCAAAAAAATTGAAAATATTAGTAAAAAAAATGGCATTAATGTTACAAAAAGACTTGAAAATAAGTGGATTGATCATCAAAAAAATATTTGAAGAATCTGGTGTTGCAAATGAAAACAAAAGATGAATATTAAGAGCATTGGCCAAAGCTATGGAAGCAATCAAACTACTAAGTAAACATCACAAAGAGAAATGTGCAAGTTAGGTGAAGAAGTACATGAAAACTGATTTCTCAACAGCAATGTTTTAGTGATGAATAGAGAACTACATTGAATGGAGCTAGAAATAGAGTCCTTCATGGCAATAGCCAATCAACATAACATAGAAAACAAGATATAGGTAAGTAACATAAACAGCAAAATTATAGATGCTTTCAGAATTGATGATAGTATCAAGATAAATGCAAAGAAATATTGGAGAAAAAAAAAAAAAAAAAAGAGACTTAATTTTCTTGGACTAGACATTAACCAAAAAACTTTAGGTTTAAGAGTATGTTTCCACAAAAAAAGTACTTTCATATTTTACAAGGCTGACTATTGCCCAAACTTGCAAAACAAGATTTCAAGATATTAAACTAATAAAAAACTTGTGATCCACCATTAAAAAGAGATATATATATATAGGAATGGAAATCAACATTAAAACAATAAAAAAAACTGCTGTAAGTAATGTTGAAATCAAAATAGTAGTCAAAACCATCTTTACAAGAGGAAGATCACACCAAAAACAGAATACTGCTGCCCAGTCTTTCCAACTAAGATAAAGTTCAAAAGCATTTACATAGCCTTGTAAGTGATGGATTATTTTTCATTCTACAACTCCTTTCCTAAAGATGTAATGTTACAAGCCTCTTGCTATATTATCACTATTACTATGGCAAATATGCTGATGAGCTGCATTCATTAGTTCCACCAGTTCAGACCTTTACAACAAAACCCCACTATGCCAGGTACACTGGAATGAATCATTCAAATCCATTTCATATTCCATTAGTAAGAAAGTTACATTTGGAAAGCTTTTTCCCAAGAACAGTTTGTGGAACAAACTCCCGAGAATGTTTTCCCAGTCAACCATTATCTTTCCTACATATCCTCATGAATTACACTTACCTTTTCCATTCATACAACAAGTGCATTGAGTAACCAACTGCCTTGAGTGGCTCTTGAACCTTGTATTAAGTGAACAATTAGTAATATAAAAGTTAAGAAAATCAATGAACGAAAGACTGATAAATGTTATAATGTCAGAATCCATATTAACATGTAAAATAAAATCATTTATTCACATATTGTATTAATCAAATAGATATTTCTCTAGATTATATCCTTTTGGACATATTTTATAAGTAAGAATTTATGTATAATAAAACCAGTCTCGCACCCCAACAAAACAAATCATTTTTCCATAAGGATGGATATTAAAAGTTGAAATATATTGTATACTAGCATAAAAGATGCCCAATCAGCAGCATTTAAGCTAGCTTCTGCAGAGGGCTCTTGATTGAGCATTTAAGTATTGCATTAATATTTAAGCTTACCTTTTAAAAGTTCAATGATAATTCTTCTGCTACCACTTAATCTAAAGACAGTTTGATGTACATAGGTCCTTACTTTCT
Source organism: Acanthosepion pharaonis (assembly GCA_903632075.3). Classification (NCBI taxonomy): domain Eukaryota; kingdom Metazoa; phylum Mollusca; class Cephalopoda; order Sepiida; family Sepiidae; genus Acanthosepion; species Acanthosepion pharaonis. The sequence goes on from CAHIKZ030003957.1 coordinate 2,262,716, forward strand.
GTACAAACAATTTATTTTCAAGTTATAAAAATTGTTAATCATACAAAAAAAAATGTCACAAAAAAGTTTTAGGAGTAAAGTTGAAAAAGTGTGACACACTGACATTCGCATTTATTATATAGATGTAAATATATCCTGAAAATCTTACTAATACTGACTGGGTAATACCAATTTTACTGTGTTTTTGTTTTTTTTTAATCATTTCACCCTAAGCAAGGCAATAAAGCCACTAGGACACAAGGAGTTACTGAGTGTTAGAGAATATGATAACTACTATTAAGGAGAGAGAACAATAAAAGAACAAGAATTAAGACAAAAGATAACAATTGACATTGCATTCAAACTTTTAAAGATCAAACTTGACTGAAAAACAAGAAGCCAGAATAGAGTTCTACCAGTGAAAAGTGTGATAGAATAAGCTGTTAGCATAGAACTTAGTTACATCTAGCCATTTTTACTGTAAAATGCGAGACCTTGCCACAAATCTAGTATTGTGCTTAAATGAATAAAATCTAAGTACAATAGCGGAAAGTTCATCAGAACAATTACCGTGGAAGTATTTATTAAAAAAAAAATGGCATGAGGAAGCTACATTACGGCAATGAGAAAAGGACTGAAGGTTTATCTTTAGAAAAAGAACAGGAAATATCACATCAGATTGTTGGTACTTTATGAGAGGAATGAGGCATCCTAATAGTTTATGGAAAAAAAAAAAAAAAAAAGAGAAAAGAGCTGCTCCCTGCAAAATATGCTGTTAAAAGATTACCTAATTCTTTCAAAACTTATCAGCAACTTTACAAGAAAAGCAAAGCTCAGCCTCTTGGTTTTTTGAAATGAAGAATAAATGATTCAGCAGTTAACCAAAAGAATAAATAAATAAAAATAAAATCTTTTGCACATTTCAATAAAAAAGGGAGGTAACTTATTCATTACTAATTTTTCTTTCATTTTGCTCTGTTGTTGCGTTTTATTGCAATTCTCAAGTCATTTTTACATCCGATGACTATTAAACTTTTGATAAGATTGGAACACCCAAGGATGTGGGATGCAAGTTCAAATTTACTGTAAGCTTTTTTTTCTGATCTATGCTTCTTACTGTCGGCTATAAAAGTGACTTCAGCATCAGCAGCATGCAGGCAAGCAGAACATTGAATACTGTTGCCATATCTGGTTTGGTATCCCTGCTGAACATTTTGAGATTCTTGACAAAAGCCAAAGAAAGATCTGCAATGTAATTGATCCTGACCAGGCATCTTGACTTCAGTCACTTTCTCACCAACATGATGTGGTTTCCCTCTGTTTTTTCTACAAATATTTCCATGGCAACTATTCTGATGAGGTTTTTTTCTCCTGGTGCCCTGACTACATGAATTTAAGCATGCTACTAGATTGGCAACTAGGTCCAACCAACTGTTGAAATTAACTAAATGCAACCACCAGTTCTACTCCAACAGTTTCTTTTCTTGCACTTCCCACTTGTAGAACTCTCTTCATTTTTCTTTCTTCCCCAATAACTACATTTTTCAAAAATTTAAATGCAATGTCAATCGCCATCTATCTTCTTGACCCCTGTTCATTTTTTGTCCTTCCCTCAATCTTCCCCTATTCTCAATCCTTTCATTCTCTTTCATTCAGTGCAACCAACTGCATGTTAGTGGCATTACTGCCTTGCTTGGGGTGAAATGATTAAACAAAAAAACCAACAACAACAGAGAGAGAGAGAGAGAGAGATCTAAGGCTCCAAGTACTAAATCCAGGATTGTCCCACAAGACAATTGCCTAGTGGATTAAAGCATTGGTTTTGTGAATTAGGTGGCATGGTAATTCTAAGTTCAATTTCTGGCTAGGTAGTATGGATTTAGACTCAATGGAAACAGAGCTAGCAATAATTGAGCCATGCTAAAAAGGAACAAATATATGATATTCCTAGACACTGACAATGAGAACAATCTACAGATTAAATAAAGGGTTCGGTTTGAAATTCTCTGAAGGTAAGCTGGTTTAACAGACACCTGAAAAAGGCTGGAGGGCACAATGGTCAAAACGTGATAACAAATTTGTAGAGATGATTCCAAATGCAAATAAGTGATTTCAGAATTGCAATAAAAGGCAACAAAATAAAATGAAAATAAAACAAGGTATCATTTAAGAAATTTGGATAGAAGAGATAATTTCCTTTAATAATTGCATGGTCATTGTCGGAAGTTCTGATTTGAAGGTTTATCACTATTCTACAAGTTATTCAAAATAGTATCTTCATTTTGTTATTTTGATTACTGTTTTAGCTGATGAGCTCCCCAGCCTCCCAACTTTCCCAATCACTAGTCTAAGGGTAGGTGGACTCAGTTATCATTAGCATCTCTATCTAACAAACATTTTTAAACTAAATTTTATGCAATAAAAGGCATGAAAGTCACCTAAGTTATAGGGTTACAATTGAAATGTTAATGGATGAAGTATAAGATATAAGAGGAAGAGAAAGTGCTAGGAAATGGAAATTATGAGGATAACAAGGATAGAATTGACCTTTGACTTGAAAAGGTCAAGATCAAAGTGTTAAGAGAAGCACTCATATGGTAGCCTGTTCCACAAAATAGTGGAGTGGAAATTTCTTTTTACATTTGGAACACAGACTAAAAAAGGGGGATTCCTAGTGGTAAAGGTATTGTTGACATGTTTCATCCTAATTACTATTGTGGCCTTGTACCAGATGAGGCATTGCTGTGTAAATATCAGCATACTGCTTTATGGTAGGTGCTCATATCAAACATTTTCAGGTTTACTGATTATTAATTTCAGTCAAAAATGGATGGAGGTAACAATACAATGATTATCAGTTATAACAGTAATTAAAGACATCTTTGTCAGAGAGTGATGGTTAACAAGTTAATCTTCCAAGTGTTGTGATTCAGTCCTTATGTAGCTTTGTCTCAGACTAAAGATGTGAGCAACAATTAAATTTTAAGGAAAATGGAAACAAAAAGCATACTTAGAATGAGACAGAAATTTCTAGGGCACATACTGAGGAAAGAGGGCTTAGAAAATTAGATAGTTACAGGGAAGGCAAGAGGAACAGAGAAAAGTAAAGCATAATCTACCTAATGAGCATATGTAAATGGATGGCAGAACAGGGATTAGGAGAGATAGCAAAAAGACAATCTTTATTAACAGCTACAAAGGACATGGAATTGTGGAGAGCTATGATTACCCATGTCCTGAAGGTTCACAGCATATAGAAGAAGTATGTGCAAATGGTTGGCAGAACAGTGATTAGGAAATATTGCAAAAAAAAAAAAACAAAAAAAAAAAAAACAAACCTAATGAGATACAAAGGAGATGAAATTATGAAGAGCTATGATTACCAACATCCTGAAGAGACAGAACACATAGAGGAAGACAAAGACTATATCTACTACATATTGTTTCTTTGTCTTGTAGAAGTTGTAAACAACTCTCACTGACTTTTTTGCTTCTGTAGGGAGTTCAATTCATCCCTGGATGTCCCACACATGGAGCTTTGTAACAAACTAAGCTAATCTTAGTATAAGTTAACTATATGAGCAATTAACTGTCAAAGACAAAAGAACTTTAAGAAATAAAATTCACTACTTGCCTTACTATTTCTTCATATGGCTGCCTTCACCTGACAATCCATTGAGTTCATTATTTGATTTGCCAATGTTACATTTCGGTAGTTGATTGGCAGGGAGGGAGTTTTTTTGTTTTGCCAGCCACAAGCCAAATTCTTTCTTTTTCCAACAAGAATCGTTCAAGTAAGTGTAACATGAGACTTCAGAGGTAAATAAATCATTTACCTACATCAGCCTTCAGGTAATTTCCTCTCGATAGCAATTGCAGTAGTCATGACAACATTAACAATGCACAAATAACTTGTCATTTAAGAATCACCCACACTTCACCCTGATAGTGCTGGTGGGGTAACAACTCTAATGAAAAGAAGGTGCAAAACAGCTCCAGTCAAAAGAGGAGGTTACTATTTTGTTTGATGCTTTTGAGATAAATTTAACTTTAAATACATGCTTCTGATTGCAGAGAATCTCATCAAACCCAGTTGGAAGCAAAGGTGTAAGAAAAAAAAAAAAAGGAAAGGTTAATGATAAATTTGTGTAATCCTTTTAAGATTGAAAAAAAAATCTAATAATCCAGAAACAAAACAAAACAAAATGTATAATTCTTTTTTTTTTTTTTTTTTTCAGAATGCCACATCTCTTCAGGATGTAGACGATCATTTTTCTCCACGGATTCGTTTTTTTTTTTGTTTTTTTTGAATTGTCACGCATTCTTAAGTTTGTTTGGGTTCCCATTGCCTTTGCTACAGTTTGGAATTCAGAGTTTTCCTTCTCTTAGCCTAGTTACCAACCAAGGCTAAAGAAAGCACAGTTTACTTTGCTATTTAACCCATAGCTGGGAGAGAAGTGACAGTTTCATGCCTTTCAGAAAAGCATTTGTGCACAAGACTCAGCCAGAATTTAAACTTGGCTCACAGATTTCACTCTTGGCTCTGATATTCATTACATTACCAGCAAATCTGAGGCTTATCATACAAAAACTTATAATCCCTTGGTTTTGCTAATTATAGATTTATTCTCTAAGTGATAAAAATAAACAAAGTCAAATAAACAAAGCCAAATAAACAATTAAATAAAATTCCAGTCAATGTTTTTTTTCTTTCTCTACAAATCAACAAGGGTCCGACAATCACTGACAGATTTTTTTTCAAATTTGGTATACTTATAGAGCTTCATGATAGAAATTGAATGGTGCCTATTTTACATCTCTAGGTCAAAGGTTCAAAGATATGACATTTTGACCCTTGCCAAAAAGGTGAACTTAAAATAGTTTAAATATCACTATCTCAGTTGTTTTTTTGCCCAAAAGCTAATATACCATTTTAAAGTACTTGGATAGATCTAAAAGATGATTTTTTTTGTGTTTAAAAGTCAAATAAGATAATTTGACATTGATCTTAACCTTTGACCTTTAATTTATCAAAAAGCGTATCTTTAATTTTTTTTTAAGTTTGACAACAAATTTGCCTGCCTTATAACAATATGTGGCCAAAATTTTGTGGACTTTTGACTGTATCCCAAGTCACAAGAGTTTTACTGAGTTGGGCCAGATTCAAAATGTCGGATTTTGCTATTTGCCACTATGTTAACATTTTCATATCTCCCAATATGGTCAGGTTGTATAACTTTAGAAAGCTCTTTGAATGCTGGTTAATGTTCACATAAGAATTATGATTATAAAATCACCAGAATGTGTATTATTTGTAGTTAAATGTTGACTAATTTGGTGGGAAATAAACAACCTTATTTTTGGTTTTGTTTACATTATATAACAAATAGATTTTTATATGAAAAAGTGACATAATGAAAGTAACTATTTAAAAAAAGTGTAATGAATTAATGTTAAGATAACATAAAATAATATGAAAATATTCAACAAATGATAACAAAATTTTCATGCATTTAGTGAACCAGGTCAAATGTCAAAGATTTCTTAACCGAGGATTGAATTTGTAACATTTCTATTAACACTGATATTCTAAAATTTAAAATATTTACAGGATGTAATCAAATCCTGTAAATATTTTATCCTTTAAGTTTTACTTGAATAAGAAAATAAAAAGAACAAGTTTCAACAGGTTAAAATAAATCAAATGATAATTAGTTTTTCAAATATTTGACTGGGTCCTGTCAAGGCTAACAAAGGATTTAACAGCTTTTCACTGGTTATTAAACAGTTGTTTGCTCATATGATCATTTACCTGCTTACTTGTTATCATTGTGTCATATCTTTAACAAGACATTTTGTTAAGATATCTTGTAATCGGATAGAGAGGAGGGAAAAGTGTAGTTATACCTTCCCCAAAGGCATTAGTGTTAAGTATATGTAAAACATTCTCTTCCAAAATTGGAACTGGTTTTGTTAATTCTATACTGATAACCACTATGCTACCTCAAACCAAATATTTGCAAAATCATAAAAGTAGCAAGCAACCAGCATAAATTCAAACAACATAATTCTTTTGTTTCCTTAAAAAACTGTACATCAGTATATGACTATTATGATCTATTTTACAGTAAACAAATGCTTGTGCCATTTGCTGGGCTTAATGTTGTTTTCCTTTCCCTAGATTACACTTCTTGACATTTAAAAGTCGTTACTCATTCTAGACTGAATTACAAGACTGTTTAAAGATGGAATACCAACCACCACCACCAGCCCCAAAAAAAAAAAAAAAAAAAAAAAAAATAAGCATTCTGATGTTTGGTTATTTGGTCAAAAGTTGGAAAGTGAGCCAGACTGAGAAACTGTCAGCTTCCCCCTCATAGAAACAGGAGACCAAACCATTTTTTTTTAATGCTACGTTTCCCCAGGATATCAGCAATCATGACTCTCCACAAATTCCTTTACTTTATTATCTGTGAATTGACTGCATTCTCGACAAAGATAGTGAAGTGGTTTCCTTGTCCTTCACAGTTTGGTTTCCATCCAAGGGTATATAGCTCAGTTTACCCTGCTATTTAAACCATAGATGGGGAGGGAGAGATACATGCCTTTCCCTAGGGCATTATCATGAAAGACTAGCCTTGAATTTGACTTCTTGTTTTCTGATCCCACTTCCCATGCCAATATTAGTTACACTATCCTCACATACTTATATACTAAACAGGGGCAGCAGGTGAGTAGATAGAAAGACATTCTGTTAATTTTTGGGGCCCACAAGATAAGAGAGTTTGATACCATAGCATTGAGGGAGATAGAACAGGATTCTGCTATCAAGAGTTAATGACAACCAGCAAATGGGAGCAAAGCAAGCAGCCTGAGAAAGTTTCACTGTAAATACAGACTGTCACTTTAACAGCAATAATCTGAAAGTAAAACCAAAGACAAAAAAAAACAGATTTTTTGAGGATGGATAAACCTTCCCTAACAAAGTTGCTGTTTTTTTTCTTTTTTTTAGAGTTTTTTCTTGGAAAAACTAAAAATTACAAATAAAGAGTACACAATAGATTATTTTTCTGGCATACTGATAGATCTCTCAGCTATGGTGAACAAGGTTTTCTTTTCTTTAGCATAAATAAGGTTTCTTTTTGTGTGGCAAATATACAAACAATAATACTGGCTTTTGCTGCTTCATAAAAACATCTGAAATGAAATAAAGTACTTTTGCTCATATGTTCATGAATCAATACAGAAAGCACTTTGCCAAGATGGGCAATAAACCTTTTTTTTTAAATAAAAAGCAGCACAATTGAATATATTGCAACTGACACTATTTTGACCTTCCTTATGTTTGCCTGATATTTTCATATAAGCTTATTACTTTGACTATCATCTTTCTTTTCATTTTTATTAAATATATTCTTCAGCTTTGCTATAGTTTCATTATTCTCTATATATTTTCCACACTCATTGTTTATATACCATGTCCCTTTAGGATGCAGGTGATCATGGGTCTCCAAAATTCCTGTCCCTTGTAGCTCTAAGCAACACTTGATTCTTCACCATTCCACCTTCTCCTTACTCTGCCATCTGCTCATACAAGATCATTAAGTACACTGGTTGAGGTTTCTCTTTATCCTTCCTTTCTTCAATATGTCCTGTGAGTATTAAATTTTCCAAGCCTTCCTTCATCATGTGTCCCAGAAATTTCAACTCTTTCTGATCTTAAATATGAGTGTCTTTCTAGTTTTAATTTTCTTTCAAACTTCTTCACTGTTCACATGTTTTGTCTATGGTCTTCTCAGCATCTATATGTAGAACCATTTCTTATGAATAAGGAAAACTTGGAGCAAGAGAATATATATGTTTTAGCAAAAATACTTTTACAAAATTTGGGGACTGGTTCCAAACACCAAAACAAGGGCAAAACTCCATATAAACATATCTGCAAATACTTCATTTTTGAGTAATTAAGCTTAAAGAAAGTTCACGGTAGATACCACTGTGTTGTCATGTAGACAAGGTTACATTTGTCATTTGTGTACATTGGTGGCTAGTCTGTTTTCAACATTTAACATGTGTAGTCATTAGGTAGCTGAGAAGTGTTCCATTAAATAATGGCAGGATATTCATAACATGAACAGGCAGATATGATTTTGATATATGGCTGCATGAATGAATGAGAGGCTGCACGGCTAAATCAGATTGCTTTTCCAGATTGAAGACAGCAGAGTTATCCAACCTTTGCTTTTGTTTATTGTCATATTGCTGAGACAGAATCTGTGGCACCACAAACTATGCATCAAGGAAAACAGATCTACTCATGTAGAACACATTCTACAGGCTGTTGGAGATAATCAAGTATCAGCAAGCATAGTGGCCCAAGTATATTGTACATCTCATAGTACCTCATGGAGAGTATTTCAAGAGCAGCTACTTTATCCATATCATTTGCAATGTGTACAGGGTCTTTCGCCCTATGATCACTCGCCATGAGAACTTTTGCTGGTAGTTTATTACATAAATTGCTGATCCATTGTCTCTTTAGTCTTGTTTACCAATGAGACAATATTTAAAAACAGATGGAATAACAAGACTATGATCTTCATCTTCATTATTAAAAAATAATATCCAAAATCTGAGTGCACAACATTGTATGATATTTTCACTATTCTAAAATTAGGTACCGCCACTAATTTTTGATACCTAAGGTTTAAAATGAATTTTTTAGCATTAATTGAGAGTTAAATGATTAAATTTACTATTTCCAGTATGCAAATACCTTTATTTTTGTTCTATAGAGACTATCACTTAAAACATAATTTAATAAAATGACAGGTGAGCACCTTTTTTATATAATTTTTAAGCACTCAGTAATCTTAAAAATGTTGGAAAATATTATCTATATATATATATATATATATATATACATACATACATACATATACACACATTATATATATATATATATATATATATATATATATATATATATATATATATATATATATATATTATATAAAATTAAAAATTATTTTAAAAATCTTGAAGTAAAATACTTTGTATTAAGCTTTTCAATTTTTGATTAGTAAATATATTTTTCACTTAATAACAATCTTACCTAACTGGATGAAAAGTAATGCATAATTTTAAAAGATTTATATATTATAAATTATTATAATAAAAAAAAAAAAAAAGAATTCTTGTAAAAATTCATTATTTATCAAAAAAAACTTTTTTTTCTTCAAACAATAGTGTCCTTAATAAATCTTATTTATAAAAGGCAATTAAAAGCTTTTCTAATTAAATAATTAGATAGTTTTATTGCATTATTTATTTTACAACTCAGAACAGATTTTCGAGAATTGAATAATAGTATGTAAAAAAAAAAAAAAAAAAATTGTTGATTTACATTCTTCAAGGAATCATCCTTTTAATAAAAAAAAAAAATTTTGGATGAAAATTTAATTTCTCAAAATTCCATGAAATTAAGTGAGTGGGTGTAACATATGTAAAAAAAAGAAAAAATATTTTTACCAAGATTTTCTAAAAGAATTTCATTCATTTGTGAATAAGTCTTGAAAGCGTCATTAAAATTTGACAATTATTTGATTTTTGCAAGAATTTCAAAATCAATGTGTTTTTCTTCAGAAAAAGGCACAAAAACACTAATCGTAAAAAAACAAAAACATTTTTAACCAAAATTACAAACATGCTAGAAAGAATTAAAAAATTTAACAAAAGACACTTTGGTCTTAATAATAAACATTTTGACAATAAAACTTTGTTTTTAATAAGTTTAGGGTCTTTTTTTTCATCATGCTATGCTGTTTTTTCAATAAAAAAAAAATGGAGGCACCTATCTACAATGCACAAAAGATAAAAATATACTTATACAGTTGTCCTATATATAATATCCAAAATGTGATTGCACCAGACTGAATGATATTTTCACTATACTAAAATGACCCAATGATAAAAATATATGCTAGTATGTGTTTGTACAGTTTTAAACTAGCAAAATACATTTCACTGTACAATTCAACTAAGTTAGTCACCAACTTGAACCTTTCAACCCATACCCTCCTGTAAGCTGTTTAAAAGGGTTTTTTTTTTCATTATATCTAAATGATAAATATAAATGATATTTTCACATGAAACCAAGAAAAAATGAACTTTAAGCAAAATGGTCACAATATATGGGAAAAAAAGAAGACATTAGTTTGCAAGGAAGATATGGGTTAAATAAGATGAAAGTTAAGTACATGCAATGTGTGTAAGTTTAGAAAAAGCAATAATGCTGCAGTTCTATCATGTGCTGTAAACCATCAGGATGTGGCTGACCATGGCCTTTTTACAACTTCCTGTTCCTTTGACATTTGACTCTTTACCATCCCACTTTGTCCTTGCTTTATCATCCAGTCATAATAACTTATTATGTAGGTTACTTGCCATTTCCCTGTTTTTCTTGTCTTGTTCTGTGAGTGTCAAATTCTCCAAGCCCTTTTTCTTCATTGTTTCTCAGAAATTTCAACTGCCCTTTACTGCCTTGTCTAAGAGTTCTTTCAGTTAACACTTTGAATCTGCCATCAATATCTGTGTAACTTATGTTAAGATTATTTCTACCAATAATAATTCCTGGTAGGTCTTCTCATTCTTAGCATTGTATCTTTGCATATGTTAAATAAATTTGGTGAGAAAATGCATACTCATCTTATGCCTATTTAATTTTTGTATACTTGCTCATCTTGTTTTCTATACTCATTCAGTTCCTGTTCTTGTTTCCAGTAAATGTTATGGATTATTCTATCTTTCCCATATGAAAAAAAAGCTTTCCTAGCAGTTTAGATAGATCATTGTGCTCTGACTTATCAGATGTTTTGTGTAATTTATGAAGCATAGGTATAAATCTTTGTGTTTGTATGGTTTGTGCTGATTGTAAAGATAGCATTTCTTGTTCTAGTATCCTGAACTAAGACACACAGTTCTTGCTATATTTCTGGTTTTATACTACTACAAACTCTGTTCATAATTCTAATGAGAAGTTTAAGTTGATTGTCCAATGGAGTTCGTATTCATATACACCTGGTCACTTTTACATCACTAAGATATATCTACAGAAATTTTCCAGTATCTTGCCACTGTCAAATATTTCATTTATCATTTTGTAACCTTATTGATCCAGAAATTGTCTAAGGTTGTCAGCATCTCTCTCACAACTCCAGCTGGTCTTGCTGCTTTGTTTCTCTTCATCTTGGTTTGAAAGGATTAGAAAAAGGCAAGATGTTCTACAAATAGTTTGTAGACTGTTGAGTTTTATGATGACATGCTTTTGTCCAAACTAAATAGAAATAGGGCAAATACAGAATTTGCTCAAAAACTGAATTTAAGCCATTCAACAGAAGCCAATCAAAGTTATAATTAACAAAACTGGTCTGGTTGAGTAGTGAGTTCAATCCTCATTGGATGCATCATACACTATTCAATATTATATAACCCATTAAGGTTGGCATGCTGTAAAATTAACCAAATTAAGCTAATATCTGCACTTCCCTGCACCTTGGTAAATGCATCTCAATTATCTTTGGACAGATTAGTGACCAATCAATCCTCCGATATGGCAGTGAATACAGGAAAATTTCCTAATAGATGAAGATGAGAATTGAGACAATTAAGATGTGTTTCTATAGAAGGATGTGGAGAATACCATAAATGGAGCATGAGGAAGTTTTAAGAAAAATGGAAACAAAAAGGACACTTGGGATCAAAAAGAGAGTATGAGAATTTCTAGGACAAATGAAAAAAAAGGAGAATTTGACATTCACATGACATATTGGAGGCAAGAGAGACAAAGGGGAAAACTGTTGTAACCTAGAAAAGGTTACTGTATAAGAATAAAAACGAAAGTTGGAAATGATACGGTAATCTTTATAACATTAACAACATACAAGATTCACCAGCAGCACGTATTAAGTAATCCACTGCTAGGGGTGAACTAGTGGTGAATTCCTACCCCAGAGAGTATATTCCACTGTTTTTATGATGATTGGGACATACCCATTATAGTCCATAGGTACAGTATAACAGAAACAAGTAACCTACCTAACCAACTTGTGAAAATGGATGGCAGAACAGGGACTGGGGGCATAGCAAGGAGATAAAAAGATTACAGTAAGATACAAAAGATAAGTTGTGGACAGCCATAATCTCCCAAATCTTGCAAGGACAGAGCACAAAATATATGAAAAATAAATATTCTACAAAAATATAAATTTACATAGTAACTAAGGTAAACAGACTAAAACACAACTGAAAATGCTCCCTATCCAAGGAAAGCTTTAGTCAGTGCTTGGTGATATTGTATTAGTGTAGTTTACTTTGAGTTGCTACCAGTGTTAAGATTATAGTGGAAATCTATTGTCAGATGTTAAAGCATTTAAACACTTTTGAAGAAAAAGAGACCCCATTTGAGCAACCATAAAGGTGTGGTGTTCTATCATGATAAAACATGGCTGCCATACAGCAAAGGTTATTTGAAAAGATTGAAACCCAAGTTGAGATTAAAAAAAAAATTCACACCCTCTTTATTATCCAGGTTGTGATCCATCTGATTACTACTTATCCTAGAGTATACAAAACTATGTTGATGGACAAAGTCTTAGAATATATATATGGAGATGAAAAATGTCCCTAACATATTCTTTTTCTTCAAACCAAAAGACTTTTATTGATTGATCGTTTTATTCATTTATTTTCTATGCCTTATAAACATTTTGCAGGTTATTTAAAGCCAGAAAATATTTTTTAGATTCTAAGAATTTTTTTGGAGATAATGATTTATTGATACAAGTCTTACTAACCTGTAGTTGAGGGGAGAAGTGGTGGATCAATACTTTTCCCAAGGGTATTTTTACATGCAAGTAAATATAACAAACCCAACTGAAAGTGGAACTCAACTCATCAATTAACAATTACAAGTCATTATCCATTAAATAACCTAGACATCCAAATTTACAGCAACTGATATTCCCAAGCTGTCACTCGCCTAGGTACTGAACAGGCTCAACATTGTTTAACTGGTGATCTTTTGGGAACTGGTGCTTCATTCTATATGGCTACAAGCCAAGAGACTTTTAGAAAAATGGCTTTATGAAGATTGTGTATTGTTGGAAAGAAGTTATTGATAATAATGTACCTTAATTAAATATGAATTTCTAGCATTTTTCTTCAGACTTTAAATTCAGATGTCACTTATGGAATGATCTAAGATATTTTTCAGCCTTCCTGTATTGTCTGAAATTCTGTGAAGTATCTTCATTATGCTGTAATTTTTTGGATGACTGCCCTTATTTTTTCAAGCTAGACTTTCCACAAATTATTTATTATTTTGGTTACTATTTGTTCAGTTTTCTCTTGCCTTTCTAGAATTATCAGAAATTTTATTAGCATTACATGAAGTATTTAGACCAACATCTTTATTGTTGTTTTGTTCCCAACATACAGTTAAGGAAGACCATATTGTGTATTAATGTTAAATGCTGTAATCAAAACAATGAAAATGAAGATACTCATGGCGATAATTCATCTAACTTTAAACAATATGCTGTAAAGTGAGCAAATAAATCAAAAAATGATTTGAATAACAAAGATGTGAAAAACAGTTCAAACAATTCAGAGAATAATTACAGGAATTCACTTCAAGACTTCAGAAAATGAGAAAGGACAAGAAGCACACCAGCAGAAACATACTTCTTGAAACAATTGGATTTTTTTGTTCACAACAGTTTACAATGTTAGGTTTTTCATTCACTTCAATTCAGGATGAAAAATCAGAGAGTCAAGTTCGAATTCCAGTCAGATCCGTTATATTTGCTTATGCACAAATTCCCTTGAAAATGGTACGACTACATCTTCTCCCCCAGCTATGTGTTAAATACTAGTACGTGTATCTGGAAAATTCATTATTACTCTTAAAAATATTCACTCGCAAAAAGATTAAAAAATAAAATTGTCCTTACATTCCAAAAAATATGTTTCAGCTTAAAATAACCAACAATGGGTTGAAAAACCATAAAAAGCAAATCAAATTAATCCATGTCAAAGGCCATATCTGTTTTGGCAAGTCACTTTTTATCCTAGATACATATGTGATTATGAGTGTGTGTTTTCATCAGTTCATGCTACAGGTGCAAGTCTCATTGTTTGACCTTTTAATCTGACCAAAATTTGATAAAGATGTTTTATTTATATTTGATTCTATCACGCTTCTATCAAGTCATGTGTATTAAAGTACATGTGAGACTTAAAAGTATTGAGCATTTTCTGCTTAATTTAACCACATCTTGGTCTATGATGTAATAATCTGAATAAATTATTACTTTGGTCTGGAATAAAACCTATAAATATCAACCAAGAAACTTGTAGTTGAATATCAAGCACATTGTGTGAGAAAGACCAATAAGAAGAATTGAAAAACAATAAGTTGTCAACTGGAAAGTATTTGTCTAAATTTCTTGGATGAGGAGTTATTATTTACACTATTAAGATTCAGACTATTCTCCTCATTTTTGTTGTTGTTATCACAACATTGCAGCCATTGTGCCCACCAGCCTTCATCAAGTGTATATTGATTGAGCTAACCTACAGGGAATTCAGAATTGAACCCTTTATTTAATCTACAGGGGTAAACTGTTCTCATTCTACTGCCCATGACAAAGGATATCTTACCTTGTTCTTATTTTTTGTACTACTCAGTTATAGTTTGCCCTGTTTCAACAGAGTTATGGAAAGACATGTTTGCAAAAGTTGAATGATGTATCCATCATGTTTTTTTTTTTTTAAAGAAAATGTAACAATTTCATTTTAACCTCTGAAATAGGACCTAATCCCTAGAATTTGTAAACAATCATATTAAAAAAAAAAAAAGAAAGAAAAAAAGAAAGAAAAAAAAGGGAAACTTTTTATGGAGCCATGCAAAGTTAAGCTAAAATATATATCTAGTTTATTTTTTAAAAAGAAAATGTAAATATATTTTCAATTTAATCATCAAATCCTGAGAATTAGAGAAACTACTGATAGACATGTATGTAAATAAAATGAATTACTATTAAAAAGGAAAACTGGACACTTTTTTAGATTTTAATTTAATTTTTTTTACAAATGCAAGTGTGTGAAATTTTAATGAACTAAAAACATGTCCAGTTTATATATTTTTTATTTTATAATATGAATTCAGTTTAATTTTTTTTTTTTTAGAAAATGCATAAAAAACAACAGCCAAGGTAAAAGTAATTTAAGTATAACAGCTTGGAAAAAATACAATGAATAAGTACTTTATACAGTTTTAAAATGCATCATTAAAGAAAATATAAGAAAAAAGATTTAAACTGTGTAATATCCATTGATGAAACAAGTCTGATTTAAAATGGGATTCAGTTGGTGAATTTCATTCACTCAGCAATACAAATTTCAATAGGTTGGACCAGATTGTTTTGCACAAAATGAACACAGTATACACACTTTTTGATTCTCATACAACTCAAGTTGTATGAACACAGAAATACAAAACCAACTAATTATTAATGACAAGATATTGCTCTACAAGAATTTGCAATTTTCTGTTTATTTTTGAGAGATGAATTTCTCTAGTATTTCATCCACTAAAAGTTTTCAACTTAGAAAATTTTTGTGAAAGACAAATTCAAACTTTATCTGAAGCTAGAGTTCATTTTTCTTTAAGATGGGACTATATATGTGTAGAGAGACAAATCCAAGTGTAACAAGTGTGAAAGGCGCCACTATGTAATTGTCAGCTTTGAAATTACAGAAAAAGAAGCAGCCATCATTGAAATAGTGACATGACTTAAAGAGATATTGAATAAAAACTAATCATCATACACAAGAAAAAATTGTATCTTTAAAAAGATAAAAGATTAACTTTTGGTTTCATACTAAATCTATCAAAATAGCATTGAAAATAAATGATATCAGCAGTTGAAATGGAAGGAAATCTCAATATTCTGACATTTTCATGCTGTAAATTTTGGGAGTTTGGGATAACTACTATAACAGTGCTTTTTATGTGTTACATTTTAGCTTTCTTTGAATATTTTTTACCTTTAATGATTATAAAAAGCAGAATTATTTATTACTTGTAACAATAAAGTTAACTGTAAACATAAAAAAATCTGAGATTATTCATGCAAAAATATAATATTAATGAAGAAGAAGAAAAAAAAAAGTCTGCAAAAATGAATCAAACAAGAATTGGTGACTATAAAATTCTATGCATTGTCCCAGATCTATAAATAACTAAATAAATACAATCTTTATAAATAATTTTACCTGCAATTAAAACATCTGTACTGGGGCATTTTAGATCATGTATTAATTCTTAATTGAGAGAAAAAAATAACAGTAAAAAGTCGTAAATCAGTTCATATCTATTGGAAACTGTTTTACTCAATAAGAACAAATTATTTTAAAACAATTTCAGTATTCTAACAAATATTAACAAAGACCATAAAGAATCCATTTTTAACTGAAGCTGAAAACAAAACTATTAAATATTCCAGTTTACAAAACAGCCATTCTAGATAACTAAAAAAAATAAATGAATAAATAAAAACACACATATGGAACAATATCTGAAATATAGTGTTTTATATAAATAATCATCAAGTGGATGAAATATTGTAAAAACAGTAGAAAAATAAGAATATAACTTATAGAGAACCATGATTGCCCACATCCTGAAAGAAACTGGCATAGAGATAAAAAGAGAGTCTATTACTGCCCTTGCTAAGATTACTGCTGATGCTACTAGCCTAGCTGGCCTATGTAGCCAGAAACTTTGCTCTATTTTTTTCAGGCATCATCAGTAAATTGAGAATTTGGAATGGTGTGCATTATAGTTTGTAGCTGTAATGCACACCAGCACATTCCTCATGAAAAGTTGAATATGTGCTGCAATTTGCAACTCTTTATGTGGAATCGTTTCTGAAAACAGATATGCATGCACAAATTTTCAACAATATATACAATATCCTCATGCAATATAAGTCAAGTCAATTTTTTTTTTTATATCTTCAGATATTAAATTTTCTTAAGGTGTTTTACCATGGGATCAGTCAAGTTAGTCTTAGAGATCATTAGTCCTATAATTCACTCTTCATTGAACACACCACTTGTCACTTTGACATACTAACTTGTTGAGAGACCATTACTATTACTTCATGCTTGTGATCTTATACCATAATAAGCTAAGTGAAATAAATGACTATTTTTAATTCAAAAAAATATATTCAGATATCAAATGAAAAATATGCCTGAGGAGAGAGAAAGCAAGTGAAAGAGAGAGAGAGAGGAAAAGTGGAAGGTGAATGAAAGTGAAAGAGCGAGAGAGAAGAGAAAGGAATCAGACGAAAAAGAGGGAGAAAGAAAGGAATCAGACGTAAACGAGGGAGAAAGAAAGGAATCAGACGTAAACGAGGGAGAAAGAAAGGAATCAGACGTAAACGAGGGAGAAAGAAAGGATTCAGACGAAAAAGAGGGAGAAAGAAAGAAATCAGATGAAAAAGGGTGAGAAAGAAAGGATTCAAACAAAAAAAGAGCGAGAGAGAAAGGATTCAAACAAAAAAGAGCGAGAGAGAAAGGATTCAAACAAAAAAGAGCGAGAGAGAAAGAAAGGAATCAAACGAGAAAGAAAGGAATCAAACGAAAAGGAGTGAGAAAGAAAGAAATCAAGGAAGAAAAAGTGAGAAAGTGCCAAGTGAATGCCTTAAAGAATTTCTTATATTCCGGAAATAAGAACACTAAAAAAATAATGCCTCCCTCACAGCAGCTGATCTGTCATCACCTCTTTTTCTAAAATGTTCAAGTCCACAGTGGATAGATGTCAACTGTTTGAAATTTTTTCTCTCCCCCTCCTGACCCAACATTTTTAGAACAACAGTCTGATGCAAAAGAAATTCAAGAAGCTGATTAGAAAAACACAAGTTTTGCATATTAGTTACATACAAATGCTTATGAGTGTATTTTGGTTTAAAAATAACTAAATATCATGGGACTGGCAATCACTGACATTGCAGTGAAATCTGGAGAGCAACATTTCCATTTGCTTTCCCCATTAGAGAAGACCAAGGAAGAACTTTATGAGAAAGACATCAAGCTATTTAACACTTAGCAATTTGTAGACATCTGAGTCTGTAGACACCATCAACATTTGAAATGCTTCAAGGGAATCCCTACAAGGACTGATTAGTTATTACAGACACTAAAAAAAAAAAAAAAAAAAAGAAAGAAAAAAGGGTATATATTTAAAAAAAAAATTTTTTTTTAAAAATTTAAAAAAAAAAAAAAAAAATTTTAAAATTTTTTTTTATTTATTCCTCTAAATATACAATGGTGGATCAATTATTATTAGCTGAATTTTGATCTGAAATTTTCACTGTATAATGTTTGATCAATGTGATTAATATTTACTGCTGAAGAAAGTACGCAAAAAAAAAAAAAAAGATTATGTTGAAAAATAAATATTTCTTGTGTAAATTTTTTTCTCCATTATACTGAAGACTTATTGACTTATATATTTATAAATAGTGATTTGGGAAAGTAGGTCAAGGAAATAAATTTTTAGCACCCGCTCCTAAGTATTTTCCTCTGTTTACTCCAACAAGTTGCAGGATATTATAATATTTATTTCATTAGTTTAAGATAAAATATAATATTCTTATTCCTTAAAGAAAAGAATATTGAACTACTACGTAATATCAATCCTCCTATATGGCAGTGAATCCTGAACAATTTTGTCACAGATGAAAAGGAGACTTGATGCAACAGGGATGTGGTTTTACACAGAATGCTGAGAATATATTTTATATGCCATTTTATTATTGACCTAATACTATTCTATTAGAAGAGAAAAGATTGCAATATAATATATTGTAATATCAATCCTCCTGTTGTAAACTATTTAAATATCATGCGAGTTAGTGATCTCCCCTCCTTCCTATAAATAGTCACTTGGTCAATGATTCTAGAGTTTGTACTTGACAAGTAGTTGAGTCAGACTTGGATTTCCCACCTGAAGAAACAAGATGTACAGTTTTGTAGTGGGTATGTACATGTTCTAATGTAACAGTGCATTATATATATATATATATATATATATATATATATATATATATATATATATATGGGAAAGTCTTTCTTCAGTTACCAAGACTTACAACACCTCCTATATGGCAGTGAATGCTGGACAATTTCATCACAGATGAAGAAGAGACTTGAGGCAATAGAGATGTGATTCTACTGAAGAATGCTGAGAATACTATGGATGGAACATGCAAACAATGACGCAGTTTTGAAGAAAATGGAAACGAAAAGACAACTGTAGTTCAGAAAGTGACAGCTGAAATTTCTGGGGTACATAATGAGGTAGGAGGACTTGGAGAATTTAACACTGAGAGGATGTACAGAAAATATCAAGTAACCTACCTAATGTGTGTAAATAGATAGCAGAACATGGACTGGGAGGAGTAGTAAAGAAACAAATCTTATTTACAGTATTTACATTAGTCGGACTATTGTCCTCATCTTTGTCGCCATATTTGTCACAATTTGTACGCTCCGGCCTTCTTCAGACTGTTGTAGTTCCACGTGCCATGTTTGATGGATATCAGTTATCAGTTATCTCCTGCTAATTTTCCCTGAATTTCTCCACTGCCTTAACCAGGTATTGAACTCACCTTTTTTGGGTCTGTCACTGGATCTAACCAACGCCTTTATCCACTGTGCCATGTGTCCTTGAGGACGTCTGGGTATGAACTTCTGAGTATTATAAACCTAATGTTTTCAGCATCATTTTTTACCAGTGCTCATATTGCAATTTTTGCTGTTATCATTGCTTTTCTCTGGCACTCCTTATTACTGGTTCCCATATTGTATTTATTTCTATGTTTGGTCGGCTCAGGAGATTTTTGTGGCCTAGCATGTGTGCTGATTCCTTAAGTTTACGAATATGAGCACTGGTAAAAAAAAAAAATGATGCTGAAAACATTAGGTTTATAATACTCAGAAGTTCATACCCAGATGTCCTCAAGGATAAAGTGGATAAAGGCGTTGGTTAGATCCAGTGACAGACCCAAAGAAGGTGAGTTCAATACCTGGTTAAGGCAGTGGAGAAATTCAGAGGGAAAATTAGTAGGAGATAACTGATATCCATCAAACATGGCACGTGGAACTAGAACAGTCTACCCCAGTGATCGAAATAAAGGGTTCAGTTCAAAATTCCAACCACCTGAAGAAGACGTTGCAACAAAGATGAGGACAATAGTCCGACTAATGTAAATACTGTACATAATACCTCATCTCAGAAATATAGGGCTACAAAGGATGTTGTGGAGGACCATGATTGTCCATGTATAAAGATAGTTCCTTAATTTATTCCTGTCTAACTACATGAATCTAGGTAGTTTCCAATGTTTAATGCAGAAAACAGGACACTAATATGATGCTATAATATTCATAGTATTAATTATAGTCATTATTTTTTTTTCTTTTTCTATTTTGGTTCTTTAAGCTGGTTATTATTAATTTCACTGTTTAATAAAATAAAATTAAAAAAAAAAAAAAAACAGGGTTAGCAACTCAAACATTTTTACATAGTGAATCCTTTCAAAAAGAATCCTTTCAAAAATTACTGTTGTTTATGTTTCAGGTACAAAACCAAAGCTAGCAGATATAGAGTCAAAGAAGTCCCATCGAAAAAGAAAATGTGCTTTCATTAATATATAATCCAAACTTTGCTTTCTCGGGCTGGTCTCCAAACTGATAGCAGCACACTTTGACGCAAAAAGTTGTTTCCTTGATAGAGAAAAGGATGCAGGTTCGATACCTGACAGAGGTACAATTTTTCTTTACTAGGACCTTAGGCCAGTTGTTATTAATTTTACTATTTAATAAAATAAAAAACAGTGAAAGCAACTCAAACATATGTACCCACTAAAAATAATTTTTGCAGTAATAATATATATATATATATATATATATATATATAAAATCCAAATGTCATGGAATGAAGAGCAAGATTTCAGTGTTCAAAACAGGGCTCAGTACAAAAGTAGAGCAAGAGCAATAAATATTTATTTATTATGCATTGTTACATTAGAACATGTACATACCCACTACAAAACTTTACATGTTCTAATGTAACAGTGAATTATATATATATATATATATATGGGAAAAAATATATAAATGTTTTATATGTCAAGAACAATTTTAGGGGAAAGATACTTTTTCCATTTTGTCATACTTCTTTCCCTATATATATATATCATCTTTCAGTCGAGAGAGACAATGGATCTATGCCTGAAAGAGTTATGTATTTTCCAGGGCACAGGTCTGGGCAGAGTTCTTTTTGTTTTTTATGAGAGATGGTCAGTTGCCCATGCTGCATATTTCCCCTCGCCACACACCGACGTTGTCCAAAGGAAAAGCCAATACAGCTTAGCACCACCAGGAATTGCCAGATTGAAATTGAACATAACATCAGACTGTCTTAGTGATTCCAGCAGAATTTAATTCAGATTTTTCCTTCTCCTATTCTAGTTGCCAACCATGGCTACAGTGCTCAGACTGCTCTACTATTTACCCATAGGTTTGAATTCAGAGTTTTTCTTTTTACTAGACTGGTTGCCACCCAAGGCTATAGAACCCAGTCTATCCTGCTACTTACCAATAGCTGGGGGAGAAGAGATAGATTCATACCTTTCTCAAGGGTATTAGGACATAGCTCTCCAATTCCTCAATTGGACCTGCAACCCATTACTCCACAATACCTCCATAATTATATATATGATGTATTGATAGTGCCTAATTTACTAAATCAAAGACATGACACAATGATAATTGAAACTTTAATTTATATTTAAATGATAATAATGAAGAATACTTGTTCTTTACTTTTTTCTTTCCTGCAAACACGCGTATTACAAATTTGTCTCATAGAATATCTAATCAAGCAAAAAAGCAAACAGAATATAATGATATTCAAAATTTTCTTCATATTTAAATCAGGAAAGGTTTGCATTTCACTTTTATTATTCTTTATTTCAAAAATATTTCTAATGTAATTCTACACAAAAAACTGTTAGGTTCTTGACTGATTTTAACACTTTATGATTCAGCTCACCCAAACCCATCACATAAATATTGGCTCTATATTTTCAACCCTCAGTAACCTGCCAGATGTATAGTCTGCCATAATATATGACATTGTCACAAATAACACAGGAAGTTTCACAGTGAAATTTTGACCACAAAAAGAGAGACTCTGAGAGCTGATATTTATGGTGTGGGTTTGAGCATATTGAATGCTAAAGGGTTAAATCATATTTTAAAAAGTAAAGATTTCAAATCAAAATTAATTTATTTTTTAATCATCATTTTATATCCTTCAACTTGGTATGAGTTTTCATATATATTTGTATTTCACTAAGGACAAATGCTGTTTTCTTTCTATGATCTAAGCAGAAAACACATTTTAATTTTAATCAAAAGAATAAAAACATAATATTCCTTTTTTTTTTAAGCTTCTAATGGGTTTACACTGGCTGATTTAGATCAACTTAGAACAGTGCAAAAAGAGGGGAGATTTTTGGTTTTATTTACCTTCAACTTATCTTGCAAAATAACTAGACTGAAAAACAGTTTAATATAAGCCATCTTAGATCACTTAGCTAATATATAATGGGGGTAGGGGATGCTTCTGCATTCCCGAGCAGCCATTGTAACCCCCACTTCTCCCAGTGAGTCTTCTAGTCCTCACAAGTGAGCAAGAATGTCTCAGTGCCTGAGCTTACCACTTAGCCACAATGATTTTAACTCAATAAGTTCTGTTGCTTTGAATTCTGGGTAATCCTTTTTCTTTTTTATATTTTTTTTTTTTTTTTAATCGTTTCATTCCAAGCAAGGCAGTAATGCCACTAGAACACAAGCGGTTACAGGGAGTGGAAGTGAAAGAGAAGACTGAGAATAGGAAAGACTGAGGAAAGGACAAAAAAAGAATAGGGTTCAAGAAGACAGAAGATGGTGATTGACATTGCATTGTAGTTATCAGGGAAGCAAGAAATCAGAAGGGAATCTCACAGGGGGGAAGTGCAAGAAAATAAACTGTTAGCGCAGAAGTAGCAGCTACATCTAGCTATTTCAACAGTAAAATGATAGGACCTAGTTACCAATCTAGTAGATGCTTAAATTCATATAGTTGGGGTACCAGAGAAAAAAAGCTTGTTGGAGCAGTTGCCATGAAAGTATTTGTAGAAAAGACAGAGGGAAGCCACGTCATGTCAGTGAGAAAGTGACTGAAGTTGAGATGCCTAGTCAGGATCGATTACATTGCAAATCCTTCTTTGAATTTTGTCAAGAATTTTGAGATATACAGCAGGAGCACCAGACCAGATATGGTAGCAGTATTCAATGCACAGATGAATGGTAGATTTTCTAACAAGAAAAATTTTTTGGTATGACACAGTGAACCAATTTTCCTTGCTGTAGACAAAGCAGTTGATTCGATATAGTTGCTCCATTTCATGTCGGTAGAAAATGTGAGGCCAAGAAGGTGTAGTATGTTTAGTATGCTCTCCTGGAGTTTAGCATCAGCCATCTTTATGATGGTAGGCAGAAAAGGTTCTCTGTTGTGATTAAACGAAAGCAATTTTGTTTTGGAGGTGTTAAAATTTACAAGCCACATTTCTTGCTCCATTTAACCACTAATTGGAGGTTCTTTTCAAGAGCAGTTGCCAGATTCACTTTGTCAGATCTGTCAGATTTGCTACTGCTGGCATCTTCTTTCCTGGATTTTTTTTTGTTTTTTCATTAAGGGCGGTGGTGGTATATGTCATCTGGGTTGGCATTAACTGCCTGATAATCAGGGATTCAAACCTCAGAGTAACTCCTGAGAATGCAGCTAAATGATGCACTTACATTTTGAGGATGTGGCTGCTTCACTACCTTGTCTTCCCCTGTTCCAAAATCTCTATATCATACCATGTCCTCAACAAAACAAAACAAATGATACAAACTCAACCCCAGAAAAAAGAAAAGTAAATTCCCAAGTCCAATATCTCCTATACAAATGTGAAATATCTGCAATCCAACTTTCCAGAAGTTGAACTCCATCTTCATGAGGTCAAACCAGACTTCATGTTCTAGTCAGAGACTGGTCTTAACTGATATATATATATATATATATATATATATATATATATATATATATATATATATATATATATATAACCTCATGAACTTCATTTCTTGCCTTTTCTAACACTAATACACTACCACAGAGTAATCCTCTACCATAGGTGGCTCTTGTGCCTTGTATTGGGTGATCAGCAGCCCTATGACCACTACTGCCTGAACAGGTTAAGTAAATTGGGAAAGTGTATTCCTTCACCTCTTCCCTTTTTCTCTATTACTCTGGTGTTACAGTGAAAAAAAAATATGGTAAATAAAAATGACAGGAATAGTTAAATTCATGCCTTTTCTAAAAGTGCAAAATTGATATCAGTAGTTTCAAGTGTAATTGGAACTGGCTTTCTACGGTTTTATTTACCAAACAAATAACTTATGAGAGCTCCAGCTAGTATACATATAATATGTTACTATTATGCATAATTTTATATATATATATATATATATATATGAGAGAGATGGGGAGAGAAACTGAGATAGATGGAGAAGTATAGATATATTTGATGGAGATATAAAAATAAAATATATACATGCACTCATTATTTGTGATGGCCAAGAACATGTGATATAAGTTTTTATATATATATATATATATATATATATATATATATATATATATATATATATATATATATATAATCAAATGGAAGAAAAAAGAAAAGATTTTGTATTCTAAATAGTTTTTACTCAATGCCTGACAGAAAAGGCACAAAATAAAGAATTAGTTCAAGGCCTGAGAAACCTTATCTATTTCAGAGAAGACTGCAGAAAATAAATTCACAACTCCATGCAAATGCATAGTCTGGAAAATTCAAAAGAGTCATTTGTAAAGGCACAGCCTTAGCCTTTATTTGTTTTTGTTTAGATTTATGTCCAGACAGTTTACTTTGGAAATCATCAGTCTTATTTAACTTGTTGAAGACTGATGGTGTTTTTTAAATATAGTTTAATGCTGTGGGAAGTGTTTTAACATAAATCCAAAGGCATTGGATCCATTGAATAGAGAAAGATGCCTTCTAAAAGCTAAAGTATTAAACAATGGAAATTTTTTTGGTAATAAAGAAAAGAATTACTATGTAATATCAATTCTCCTGTGAATGGTGAACAATTTCCTCACAGATAAAGAGATGATGAGATAACAGACATGTAGTTCTACTGGAGGATGCTGAGAATACTATAAATGAAGCATATGTGCAACAAGGAAGTTTTAAGGAAAATATAAACAGAAGAGACAGTGAGAATTTCAGGGATACATAATGAAGAAAGAGCTCGCAGAATTTAACACTCAACGAACACACAGGCAAGGGGAAACAATCAGTATCCTACATATAACAATCGTGTGTAAATGGATGGCAGAACAGAAAGTGGGAGGGATAAATAAAAGAAAAAATTGTTAAGAACTTCAAAGGATAGGATGCTGTGAAGAACCATGATCTCCCGTTTCCTGAAGAGATATAGCACATAAAAGAAGTTTAATGCTTAAAGACCAGCTTCCAGTTTGCTATTAAGAACAAACGACTGAATACAAACTTATCTCCTAAGTCAGTAGATTTCAACCTAAATTTATTATCTACATGAATAAGCGCTATGTTGTTTCAGTATACTGTAGATATACATTAACTAGACCTCCAACAAAAAAATAAAAAATAAAAAAATAAACAAAAAACAAAGCTCTTTGACCAACTCTCAAATCAGGCATTCATCTCTGATTGTTAGCTGTTTATATGCAAGTTACTAGTAAGATGTTTTTGAAAATATTTTTGGAGAGAACACCCAGGGAAAATATATTACTGGTAAGATCTGAACTATCAAGCTATAAAAAACTTGGGAATAACTAAATGAGTTCAATTTTAATTACTTATTAATTGCTTGTACTGAAAAGATGAAAACAATATTGAAGAAAAAAAATGCTTATAAGTAATCAAAATTTAGTTTACAAATAATAGTGATTTTATACCAGTGTTTATTCACATAATCCTCAAAACACACCAATGGAAATAATCATAAAAATTCCAATTTTCTGAAGTTCTTGAGACAAATATATTCAAACAATATTTTGACAATTTCCTTCATTTTTCTGATTATTCACACATTTCTGAAGTTCTGAGAAAAGGTATTTTCATCATTACACTTATTTGTAATACTGTCTTTAATCATTGCTGCATTTAGTATAATGTTTATGCCTGTATGTCTGTGGAAGTCTCAAGAAAGCATGCTGTATCTAGCTTTTAAGATTCTTTGCAAAAATATAACATATGGGATGATAATAACAGAATTTTATACATTAACATCAAAATCTAGAAAACTTAATTGTTAAGCAAACATTAATGACAGAGAACTACTTTTAGAGTTACTCTGATTATTTTTGTCTATAAAATATTTAATGGATGAAGTTCTTTCTGGTAATTTTTGTTTTGATTCCTGAAAAGAACCCAACATTTCCCCAAAATATGACAGGGTAAACTTATCAGTTCAAATATCTTGGCAAAAAACAAGTAGAAATACACAGAGACAAATTCTTAAATATATTGTAGACGGCAAGAATTATTAATTTCTGACTAACATTTACTTTCATCTTAATTCTTAGTTGGTTTTATTGCAAATTTACTTAAGCAGTATATATTGTGAATAGAAATGGGCTGATGTGATGGTTAAGGTAATGATATATTTCCCATTAGAGTCAGCAGTTAATGTTTACACCCAGGAGTTCAAACACTTATATTTCAAGGTATGTTGACTTTCCTCACTTAAAAAGGTTGGTGTAAAACAACTTTCCCCTCATCAATATTGCCTTGACTAAGACTTAAATAAGCTTGTAAATATTTACATATATAGATTATGAAGATATATTAGCAAAAGTTAAAAAAATAAACAGAAAAATTTTGTTAGAAACAAAGAAAAGAGTGCTGAACTGCTATACCATATCAATCCTCCTATATGGGAACAAATGTTGGACAATTTCCTCACAGATGAAGAGGTGTCTTGAGGCAACAGGGATGTGGAATACAAAGAATATCATAGATGGGGCATGTGAACAACAAAGAAGGAAAATTCAAACAAAAAGAACTCTTGTACTTAGGATCAGTGAGAAAGTTGTAATTTCTGGGACATATAATGAGGAAAGAGGGCTTAAAGAATTTGATGCTCAAAGACATATTGAAAGAAAGTGGGGAAACATCAAGCAACATATCTAACAAGATTGTGAAAATGGATGGCAGAACAAGGAGTGAGAAGGATAGTAAAAAGAGAAACAAGCTATGAAGGTTAGGAAGTTGTGGAAAGCCATGATAGCACATGTCCTGCAGAGACAGCACATAGAAGGCGGCATTCCATATTTAAGAGGCTGGTACAAAACTATTTTCCTTCTTAAATATTGCCTTTAGTCAGATTTAAATACGACTTGTAAATATCTATAATATGAATGAATATTAATTGTGTACAACTTTCCAAAATACCAATTTAACTGAATAATTTTGAAATCAAACAAAATATTTCTGATATTAACATCCTAGCCAGATATTCACACGAGTACACACTGAAGCAATATTCTCTTACTACGATTAGCAGTATTATAACCTCATTTTTAATTCATTGTAGAGCTTCATTTCTCAAACAGATGGCAACATAGCTGGACCTGGACTATAAAGTTTTTACTGCAGTCATATGGCAAGTATCAAACTGACTTTTCAATGCATTTTTAAGTGAAACTCTTGTTATAATTATATCCTAGCTATAGTTATATACTAAAGCCCAGATAATTAGTTTTTATTTCTACTGTTACATCAGACTCTTTCTTCATTTACATAAGGTCAAAAATGACCTACAACTGGGTCAAGAAATGGCTTGTTAATTTTAATGTCTCCAAAACTAAAAACTGCTCTCTTTTAATTGGATCATACAGCTATTAATGTTTCTGGTCATGTAGAATCCATTATGAATATTAAATGTGCTAAGGGATCTTAATTAGAATAATTTGAGAGCGAGTCTCTGAAATGGTAGATTTTATCTATTTCACATAATTATTCCCCTTTACAGAACACTCAAAACTGAAATGGCAGCTTACCTTTTGCAAATAGTCTAATTTTGAGCAAGCAAGCCCTTCAAATACATTGATATATGGATCGTTTATACAAAATATATTAAAAGAGGTTAAGGAAATTGAACACAGAATAGACTGCACTAGAGGTAGTTTCACCCAACACAGCAAATTGCTACAAAACCAAAACATTAATCTTAAAACTTGAGTCATGTTCTTAAATAACCTCATTAGAGATCAATCAAGGACAAAAAAAAATTATAAATTTATGCATAACCAAAATATAATTAGGAGGAAAAAATTATCAGAGATTATCTGCAAAACAGGTTTGTTTAGTTTTGTTTAGAGACATATGAACCTCTATGGGTTATTTAATACTAAAATTTAAATATTTTGAACACAATTTTATGGCTTCAACTAAATGTTTTGAATGCAATTATATGCCTTCAACCACAGATAAAATGTATTGCTGGTCATTTTGCTATAAAAATGTATTGTTGGTATTTTTACTATAAATATCTATTTTTTTATACTTTCATAGTGTTTTCGTTTGGGGCTTCATGATTTGCCCATAGCTGGGACCCTAACAGGTATTTCCACTCCGAGTTAGAGTGGACCTGGGAGCAACAGCAATTAAATGGTGGTTCCACATTCTTCAAAACTTCCAATATGCCAATCAGGGACCTTGTTGCTGGATATAGTTTATTGTCATACCCAGGACGAACTATACAAATCAAAAACACAACACTGAGACATAACAACCACTTCTGCTTACAGGGAGAGGGCTGCTTAGATTCAATATATAAAATCTTTTCCAACTCCCTAAATATGTTATAATCTTTTGTTGTTCATTGAGCTCTGAAGAGTAAGGAATATTGTTTTCATTTTTTTTTTTTTTGTTGTTTTTAAATAATTTTTCAATTTACTATTTTATGGTGAGTAATTTTTTCTTTTCCTCCACTTGTTTATATATCTTGTTGTATATTAAGATACATGTCCATTTTTAAAGCTATAATAAAATTTCTGATGTTGTTAATGAAGGTCTGCAGAGATATGCTAGAAAAATGATGAGTTTATTGTACCACCCCAACAAAGTCAGAGCAAGCAAAAAATAGAGTATTGCTGCCATATCTAGACTGAAGCTGCCAGCACTCACTTGCCTGTCACGATAGAGTTCAAAAGTGTCTACATAGCATTGTGGGTGATAAATTATTTTTCACCCTACAGCTCTCTTCCTCACAGAAGAGACATTGCAAACTTCTCGCTACTGTATCACTATTTCCATGGCTCATTCTGAGCTGATATCCATTATACCCCCCACACATCCATTTTACTTACCATCAATGTACCTTCCTCCTCAGAACTCTCCTGTGGAGAATAGGGCCATAGACTCACCATGCTAGATGTTGTTGCTGTGGTTTCTGTAGCAAATAGGTTTTTATGATGCCAAAGTGGATTTAAATTCAGAGATATCCTTCTCCTAGATTGGTTGTCAACCAAATCTACAGAGCCCTGTCTGCTCTGCTATTTAACCCATAGCTGGGGGTTAATGTATGTCAGTATATAATTGTTAACTAAATAAATATGGGTGATTAATTATTTTCCACCTTACAGCTCCTTTCCCAACAGATGAGACACTGAAAGCTTCTCGCTACTGTATTGCCATTTCCATAGCAATTGTTCTAACCAGTAGAATCCTTGGTTCCATCAGCCCTGACCTTTGCAGCTGGGACCTGTTATGCCACATAAACAAGGATGAATTATCCCCATTTCCTTTATATTCCATTAATGAGTTTCACTCGGAGAGCTTTTTCACATAGACTGATGCTTTGTAGAATAAACTCATGACATGATGTTTTCCCAATCACAACAATCTTGACTTCTTCAAATATACGGTTAACTATTATCTTTCCTATATAAACTCATGAACTGCACCTTGCATCTTTTCATGCTCATACAACCCTCTATTTCGAGTGGCTCTTGGGCCTTGTATTAAGTGAATATTAGTAAAACAAAAAACAACTTATTAGGAGGTTAGACATAATCTTCTAGCTCAGTGTTTCTCAACCCCATCAGGTCGCACTTGTAGAATAGCTAAAACTCTGGGGTACACTTTCAATTTTAATAAGGAAAAATTAATCATGAAATTTGAAAACAAGGAAATAATAAAGAAGTCTTGTGAAATAAGCATTTATTTTTAAGACATTACAAGTATTCGTGTGTGAAACCTGCGCTTGTTATACTTTGTCAATTCTTGGGAATATTAGTTCTTATATGTGATAAACATATTCTCATTTCCTCATCAATGCATGTAATATTTGATCTATTTTTGCATTTAATATTGGTAGATGCAGAAAATCCTAATTTGCAGAGGTATGATGTTGAAAATAGCAATACAATATTGAATGCTTTACTGGCTGTTGAAGGATGTTCTTCTTTAATGGAAATCCAAAACTGATCAATAGATAACTCACTAAGCTTGATTTGTAAACTACAACCTGCAGATATAGTGACTAGTTCCTCTTCTGTTGATGATAAGGCAACATTATTAGTTGCACGTCAGTTGAATTAAACATAGAAGCTGTGTGCTTGGTGTCTATAGCTTTTTAAAAAAGATTTTTTAAATATAAAAATAATTCATAAATTTTTCTTCTGTTAAATTGAGGGTACACCTGGCTACCTTTCAGGGTACATTAGTGTGCCTGGGCACTGGTTCAGAAACACTGTTCTAGGAGATTCATAGCAAGACCTTCTGGTTGGTTTTGGTTTTAGGATCAGTTTGAAACGCTGATAACCACTGATTTTAAAGCTTATTGTTAACATAAAGAAACAATTTCTTGTCTCTAGTAGCACTCTAAGAAAAGAGAAGGGATATTTCCCTACTGGGTCAGCAGACTGTTGCAAAAGCTTGCTGCATTCATTTTCTGGTCAAAGTTTATGGAGAAACCAATTTATCTCCTTAGATTACTATGCTGTTTGCTTCAGATGTTTTGTGCATAGCTGAACATGATGTATTGTAGCTATTTGCTAAATCTGATGTTTTATGAAAGACATGCTTCAACAGATGCCTTCAAAAGGTAAGTTTTCAAAATGGTTATCAGAAAAATCAGTCATTCTAAACCATTGCTGGCATTTACCCACGGTCACTACCCTTGGGTACAATGCACACATATCTGTCTTGCATTACTTCTTTAAAATGCACAGCATTATAGAAGAGTTCTTAACTAAATCTTTATCTTAAATCTAAATATATCTGGTGGATGTGCAGGTGGTATAATGGTTATCTGCATGAAAATGGAATAAGCAGATAAAGTTCAAATCCTGGCCAAGGCAGTATTTAAAAAAATAAATAAATAAATACATATTGGAAACCAAGAGATAATGGGAATGAATTGAGAAACGGAAGTGTAGGGTGAAGGTGAAACATCAGAAGTGGTGACAACAACTGGCCTGCAGTGATGGATTATGGGTTAGGGCGGTGATTATAAAAGAAGAATGAAGACAGAGAGGATGATTCTTTTTCATGCTCAATAAGATTCATGTGGATATTTTGTCAACAGAAAGGGGGTAAGTGAAAAAGGAAGTCAGAGTGCAAAAAGTTAGCAGTCAGCATAGCAGACATAGACAGAAACAAGATAAGAGGAAAAGGTTATATTCCCACTGAAACCAAGTTAAAGAGAAAACTGGGTGAGTCTAAGCTTTACTTTTCTGCCACAGATCTACAGTTCACTTCCCATTATTACCCTTAAGAAGGGCATGAATCCATCGTCTTGCCACATTAGGGAAGATTAAGTTTTCTATATTTGTTAACTCTGAATTCAAACCACTATCATGTCACTTTGGATTAGTAAGTTCCATTACCTGCTGTGAAGTGAAAAAGGGTACTAAAACCTGGTCTGACCATTCACTGCAGCTTATTTTGTTCAAACACTGCCTTTGGATTGTGAGGTAGCTGCTGAGAGGGTAGGTCAAGATCTGTATATCCCTTTACTCATCAAAAATTCATCTTTGGAAAGAAATCATTATCATCATCATCATCATCACTTAGAATGAGCAGCAAAAAATGGCTCAGGACTCATTTTCCAAGTATACCTATTTGCTAGGGTAACTCTCTAATCCTTGTTTATGACACCCACTCAGACATTTATATTGCTTCAACACCCACAGAGCCAACCTATAGTTTATACTGCAACTATGTTTAGCAGACCTTAGTTATAGTTGTTAGGAGAGAGTAAATAATCTGACTTGATCAACAATTTTGAACAAGACTGGTATATTCTCAGTTACAATAACTTGTGACATCCTGCTAGTATAACCATCAACAGATTCCAAAGTTTCTTCTTCCTAATTTCACATACAAGGCTTGAGTCAACATATGATATTGTTTTCATGCACTTCCTAATGGCATCACACACTGACATCATATTCCCAGATCTATATTATCAAGAAGTCACCTCCTTAAATTCGCCATAGTGGGATTTGGAACTGGGTGTCATGGTCAGAATGCAAATGTTCTAACAACTCACCTAACATACATACATATTAAGGGAAAGATGCATGAAAAAGTGGAAAAAGTTTTGAGATATATTTTGTCCTTTAGGACTTAATCAGACTAAGTTTCTGTTTACATTGGCTACATATGTGCATGAACAAGCAAAGCTAGGAATTTTAAATTTAAAGATGATATTTTTTTTTATGTGTTTTGGGTTTAAAACCTGATTTCATTTAGATTATTTTTCTTCGTGTTTTCATTACCTTTGTTATTAAATATCCCACATTATGATAATAGAAAATCTGCCCAAAATGGTGAAACATGATGAAATGTGTCACACAAAAACTTTTTCTACTTTTTCCCCTAAAATTATTCTGGATATATAAAAATTCATATATATATATATATATATATATATATATATAATCTCATAACTGGCTACTTGTTTCTCACTACACCAAGCTGTTTGGGTAGCTAACAAATCCCTATTGCAGATGCCCACTCAGGCATGTGTCTTCTTTTTGTTTTTCAACATCCACAGAACCATCTGTGGTTTATAATGCAACTATGTTCACTCAACCTTGGTTAATGCTTTTGGGAGAGAATGCATAATCTGTCATGATCAACAGATGAACAAGGCCACAATGATTTGTGGCTTTGATGGCTCCTGAACAGTTTTGTCTACTCAATTTCCTACACAAGTTTTCGCTCAAACCATGGTATGATCTTGAGACACTTATCAATAGTGTTGCATGCTGGTTTCATTTAGTTTGGTTTTATTGCTGCTGATAATTTTTTTTTCTTTTTTACAAAGTATTTTTGGTATTAAAACTCGTTTTTACACTATCATAGTGTTTTTACCCCAGTTTCGGGGTTAACTATTTGCCCATAGCTTGACTCTAACAGGTGCTACAACCCTGGGTCAGGGTGGATCTGGGAACACCAGCAATTAAGAGGTGGTTCCATGCTTCTCAAAATCTCCTGATCAGAAGCCTTGGATGTAGATTATCGTCTTACCCAGGATGTGGATGTAGTTTATCGTCATACCCAGGACAGGTTGCATGCTGGGATCACCTCTCTAATCCAATAATATATATGTGATGGACTCCTGTCATTTGCAACATATGTAGGTTCAACAGCATGTGATGCTCCTGATGATCCAATTTGTGTTTGTGCCTTTGATGACTTTTAAGGATAGATTGAAACCTGCACAATATTCCACATTCTGGGCAGGGAACAACAACCTTGTGTGAGCTACAGAAATGTTAGAGTGCTTATGATAAAGAGACATGAGGCAACAGAAATGTGGTTCTACAAAAAGATGTTGAGGATACCATAGACTGAACATATGAGCAACAATGGTGTTTTAGAGAAAATGGAAACAAAAAGGAAACTTATACTTAACATCAAGAAGAGACAGTTGAAATTTTTAGGGCACATAATGTGGAAGGAGGCTTTGGAAAATCTGATACCCACAGGAAAAATTGAGGGCAAAAGGGACAGAGGAAAGCACTGCATAACATACTTGATGATCTTAAGTAAATAGATAGTGGAACAAGGTTTAATAGAAATAACAAAAAGACAAAATTTACAGCAATAAAAATTGTTGAAGAGCCATGATCTACTACATCCTGAGGGGACACAGCACATAAAGAAAAAGCTTTTATGTACATAAATGTTCAATGCATGACCTCTTAAATTTTTTAATGCCTTTTCTGCATATACTCCCCCACTTTCTGATACAATCAGAAGCCACTTCTTCAAAGGACAACAAACAGATATGAACAGAATCTAGGTTTTGCTCAAGTTTATCTATGTGCTGCAACAGGGGTATTCCCACTTTCTGGGAACCATCATGCATGCATGCACGCAAACACAAACACACGTATAATCTCCAAACAAGTTTGATTAAAAAAAACAAAAACAACATAGTCTGCTTAATTTTTTATTATACTTTCCCAACTTTCAGATATTGTGCTTGTAGTTGTGTATAAACTTTTCGAAGGTAATATTTTGTTATTTTGTTCAAGTACTTTCAACCATTGCAGTCATTTTCAAGAGCCAATGTAGTTTCTGTACAGTAGGTACTTAGAATTCCTTTGTATAAAACCTGGTATTCTTTGGAAAACTTGAAGTTTGAAAGTCATGTCCTGTATAACAGTTATTGGGAATGAGGCCACACAAAAAGAATTGCGTTTTTGTTTTTTTTTTAATTTATAATTTTATTATTAGGTTTATTCATTTCTTTGTATTTTTCCCTTGTATATGAAAGCATTAATTATATCATATTTACTCTGGGATGGAGCATATTTAAATATACAAAATGAACACTGAGATCAACACTGTGTGGCAATAGTCAATTTCATGGTTGAACATAATCTTCAGGCCATGTATGTGTGTGTGTATATATATATATATATATATATATATAGTGTATTTAAGCAGCAATCCCTCATTTATACATGTTTCATTAAAGACGACAGACAAAGTACAGCGATTAAATCTTGTTATTTAATTTTTCTTGTGTTCAAACAAATGTTTTCTTTTCTGGACACAGAGTGTGTAGAACCTGTCCAAATGTCCTGTAATTTCAAGTGCTTTCAGCTATACTTTTAGCCATTATCAAGGATGATTTTATTTTCATTTTTTAATTGGGTTTATAGGTTGTGTGTATGTTTCTAGACTTATAGGGATGTTTTGTTTTCTGAACATAGTTACGATATTGTGGCCATGTTCGTAGTTAATATTATTGAGTGCTGGCCTTTTCTTTTTATTATTAAGACTTCCATTATTTTTAATCTTTTTTACATGTGGATGAGGTTATTATGTTTGTATTTTCTATTAGTATGTTTCAGATAGAGTGATAAGTTTGTGTATATGTTTAAATGTGTTCTAATAGAGCTATGGTCAGATAGGTGTAACGTAAGGTGTCTGGATAGGCATGTAGTAGTGTGACTGATGTAATTATTTATGAGTTCAGTTTGATCAGGAAAAGTTCCTTAAGGGGCATTTGAACTCATAAATAATGTTAAATTCATTGCAATTGTGATTTTGTTAGTGTGTTGTTATTTTTGAGGATGTGGCTAGCTGTTTTAAATTTTTTGTAGTAGATAATTTGATTTTTTTGTTAGGATTAATTGGGGTAGTGTATTTCTTTATGATATTTCTAAGTGAAGATTCATCTTGTTTGTAGTTGACATGCATTTGGCTTTTGTAGAAAATATTTGTTATTTTTTTTTTACTATGTTTACTATTGTTATTTACATTAGAAAGAAATGGTCTAATTTCAAACATAAGAAAAATTAAATGAAAAGCAGCTTAATCGCTGTATCTTGTCCATTGTCTTTAATGAAAATTATATATATATATATATATATATATATATATATATATATATATATATATATATATATATATATATATACACACACAATACATATATATAGAGAACCAAGAATGATGACACTGAATTCAGCACTATTATTTCAGCAAAATAATTATATAATTATGTGTGTATGTTTTTTTGTGTATGCATCCTATTACTGATCATGTCATCTATCTCTAAAAAAAAAAAAAAAAAAACGAATACAGGTTATTATCTATAAACACTCAGCCTTTGATAGTTTTCCCACTAAGGACCTTCCTCACAGAATTCTTTCCATCTACATTTAACATTTCATGATTCAAAAACTTCTCAATGAAGAGACATAAATTTATCAAGTCTTCTAGTTCCTAAAACTAAAAAGCCAAAATAAAATACAAGTAAATCATAACTAATCATGAAATTAAAGTTTTGGTACATCTTCTAATTTAGACAGAGTGACAAGGAAGAATTTGAAATTCCTGCTAGTGAATTCCTGCTTTAATTTACTTAAACAGCACACCCATTAGCAACAAACACTAAATTTTGTTAATTTTTTTTTTTTTTTTATCCCAACAACTGCCCCTCTCAGATGATTGCTCCCTGGGCAACTACATTGTAGAACAACTTCTAGATAAATGCCTTGTGACAATTACTCCTTGAAAAGTTTCCCTCATTAAGAGAAAATTACTATAATTACATTACTAAAATGCAACATCTCTCACATTCATAAAATGAAACAATATTTGCCAAGTCTTTCTCATTTGCATAGATGTAATCATCATAAATATTTAATTATTTCACCAAAAGCAAGACAGCAAAGCCACTAAAACACAAGAAGTTATTGCTTGTAAAAGAATGAGAAAAAAGACGGCTCTCTTTTAATTGTCTAAATGAACTGTATGTGCTTCCATCAGCATGGCTGATGTTAACCTCCAGGAGAAGGAGTCATTGTATTTTCTCAGGCTAATGTTTTTCAATGACAAAGTGGAAAGATTATATCAAATCAATTAATAGGTCAGTTTTTGTGTTGTACTGGACAATTTTTCTTGCCAGAATCTATCTTACACATTTATAAGTCTATCATTCATCCATATATTGAATATTGCTGCTACACCTGATGTAGTGTTTCTGATCATATATATCATACTTATTATAAAACCCAGGTTGTGTGTGTGTGTGTGTCTGTACATTTATATATTGGATCGGATTTCCTATATTTTTCAACCGATTTCAACAAAACTTCACAGGACTACGTAAAATTACCTTGCGGTGGTTCTGACAGCGCCAAAAATTGGAAAAACAATTGTTTTTGCATGAAATCAATTTGAAAACACGATTAAGAGGCATCACTGTCGCCAGAATGAAAGGGGGACAACTCATATCGAGTTATACTTATTATAAAACCCAGGTTGTGTGTGTGTGTGTGTGTGTGTGTGTTCCTTTATATATGGGATCGGATTTCCTACATTTTTCAACCGATTTCAACAAAACTTCATTGGGGGGGCAGGGTATTGTCTTGTACACGTATTGTCTTGTACACTTTTTTCTTTATTTTTACATTCAGAATGCTTTAAAAATTCCATTTACAAGACAATTGTTTATAATAAAATTCTATTCAATCGGTAGACTCATAATGATTGAAAACAATGTTTTTTGTTTGGGTTTGACCAATTTGTAAAAAAAAAACAAAACAAAAAAAAACTAATTAAGACATGCGTGTCCGTCAACCTTAAACAATAATC
Source organism: Acanthosepion pharaonis (assembly GCA_903632075.3). Lineage (NCBI taxonomy): Eukaryota > Metazoa > Mollusca > Cephalopoda > Sepiida > Sepiidae > Acanthosepion > Acanthosepion pharaonis. The sequence continues at coordinate 2,300,581 of CAHIKZ030003957.1, forward strand.
TTTGTCAATTTTATTTTTCAGTCTTTATGATGGTCAATACTTGATCTATCTCTTAATGCTAAATCCCCGGGCAACACCGGGCTCTACTGCTAGTGTATGCATGTGTATATATATATATATATATATATATATACAAAGAATAATCACACATAGAATTAATCAGAAGTATTAATGCGATTATTGGCGACATCGATCGCTAGAAAACATAATATATGCATTAAAATCCTGTTCATCCATAGTGCGAGTTTTGATCCTTGTCGAAAAACTTGTTGTCTGTAGTTTTTCAGTTTATTTGATGTTAAAATGCTAGTACTTACAAATAGTCTTCTATTCATCATCAGGCATGTGTTTTTTTCCTTATAAAATCAAAAACTTGAGACGATATACCTGTATGTCGACCGAAAGATGTTTTTTGAATATCTGCTATTATTGACGGTTGTGTAAAAATGTAAATATTTTCATAAATATTTTCATAATTGTTCTAATGAGTTTTCCTCTTTGGTACCTTGACTTTATGAATGGAAGCACAATACTAGATTGGTCTCATCCTTTTACAGTTGAAATTTGAACTGTAAGTTCTAGGCTAACAGTTTCTTCTCTTCCACTCCTTGCTAGTGAAACTCTCTTCTGGCTTCTTGCTTTCCAGTCAACTTTAAGCTTTAAAAATTTAAAATGCATTGTCAATCATTATTTTAGGTCTTCTTAATTCCTATTCTTTTATTGTTTTCTCTAATTAAACTTATTTTAAAGAAAAAACTTATTTTTACTTTTGGACAAAATGTATGATGGTGTAATATAGAAAATTATGATATTCTTGGAGAGCTGTAAATGCAATATTAGAGCTTCTAGAATTGAACAAATACTGATCAATTCTACTTTTGAAACCTGCTAAAATTTACAGGCACCATATAATTCCTAAAATGGCATGGGTAAGATCAGGTCTTAGGTCAATTTTATACTTTTTTTTAATCATTTCACCTCAAGCATGGCAACAAAACCACTAGGATGCAGGGACATATTGAATGTGAAAGAATATAAGAAAAAAAAAAAAGATTATTAAGGAAAAAGTACAATAAAAGAACAGAAATAAAGAAGTCAGAAAGCAATGATTGACATTGCATTTAAATTTTTGAAGATCAAAGTTGACTGGGAAGCAAGGAGCCAGAAGAGAGTTCCATAAATGTGAAGTGCGAGAAACGAAACTATTAGCATAGAACTTACGGTTACACCAAATTACATGAATTTAAGTGTGCTACTAGATTGGCATCTAGGTCTCACTCTTTTACTGTTGAAATAGTTAAATGTAATCACCACTTCTACTCCAACATTTTCTTTTTTGCACTTCCTGAAAATGAAATCCTCTTCCTCGCTTCCCTGATAACTACAATCTTCAAAACTTTAAATATAAAGTCAATCACCATCTTCTGTTGTCTTGAACCCCATTAATCTTTTATCCTTTCCCCAATCCCTCTATACCCAGTCTCTTCTTTCACTCTCTGTAACCCCTTGCATATTAGTGGCACTCCCACCTTGCTTGAGGTGAAATGCTTAAAAGAAAAAAAACATCAAGCTATTTCAACTGTAAAATGATGAGGTCTTGCTGCCAATCTAGTACTGCACTTAAATTCATAGAGTCTAAGTACCATGGAGGAAAGTTCATATGAAAATAAAACATTAGTGTTGCATTTTGAAATGTATATGTCCCAATTTGCAACTGCACTGATATCTGTAATAAAACAGAAATAAAAACCTTAATTAATCTAATTCGTCTTTGTTTCCTCCTCTGTCATGTTTGTAGCTTTCTCTCTTGTCAGAGGGTCAATTATGCAGGGGCAGTTGTCCTAGAAACATTTTGCCTCCCTTAAGTTTTTTTTTTTTAAGTACCAACAAGTCTCATTATTCTAAACACTATAAATCATCATGATGGACTATTATAGTGACTTTATGCTAATCAAAACCTGACAAGGCTAAACTTAGTAAATATCTGTATTAAGACATGTGCTTTAGGGTGACAGTGTGTAAGTCTCTCAGGTTACAAAAATCCATCTAAACATATGTCAGCTAAGTTATGCATCTAAATACAGTGGAAATCTGAAATTTAAAAGTTTGAAGATATCACCCCTGTAACTTTCATATTTTCAATATAAAATTGTAATGCAGTATTTATTGCATTTTTCTCCTGTACCTTATTTATCTTCAGTCTAATAATAAACTTTATTAATGATGAAGTTGTTTTTCACCATTTTGTGATTCACTATCAGTCTGATAAATAAATTTCCGTTTTGTTATTCAACTTTATTAATACCAGATAAAGTTCAGTTTTGTAAATATAAATAAAAACCCAGAAATCAAGATCCTCAGAAGTTGCTTCACGCTCTTGGCCTTGTGCCAGACTAAGCTTAATAAGTATCAATCAACACCACCCACCCAAAAGCTAAAAACAGGCCTCAACATTATTTCAAATAATGTAAATCTATACTCAGCCATGTTGAAACATCTTCACAAGTCTAAGCAACTGCTGTGTGAATTGTAGCAAAAAGAGAGGTTGCTTGTTTTGGGGTTTTCCTTAGCACTAGCTTTGATGGTAAGGAGAACTCTTTTGTTAAAAGAGCTTATCTCCAACAAGCAACCTTTGTAACTTTATGAAACAGATGTGAATATTAATGTGAGTATTAACATTAGGTAATTTCGCTACAAGACTGAAGGACTCAAATAACTTGACCATCAAGTCAAGAGATAAAATACATAACAAAATGAAATTAAAAAATAAATGCAGACACACAAACATTATATATATATATATATATATATATATATATATATATACTAGTAGTAGAGCCCGGCGCTGCCCGGGATGTAACAGTAAGAGATAGATCAAGTATCGACTATCATAAAGACTGAAAATCAAATTGACAAAGATTATTGTTTAAGGTTGACGGACGCATGTCTTAATTAGTTTTTTTTTTTTTTACGAATTGGTCAAACACAAACTCAAACAAAAACATTGTTTACAATCGATATGAGTCTATCGATTGATGAATAGAATTTTATTATAAACAATTGTCTTGTAAATGGAATTTTTAAAGCATTCTGAATGTAAATAAAGAAAAAAAAGTGTGCAAGACAATAAGAAATACTACCTGCCAAAAAGAAAAAGTGGATGTTTGTTTTATCGGCTGAAAATGTAAGAAACCGATCCCATATATAAAGGAAACACACACACACACACACACACACACACAAACACAAACAACCTGGGTTTTTAACCTAAGTCACTCCACGGAATCGCTAAAACATAGAGCATAGTCTGATGAAAAAGACGCTAAAGTTTATGAAAACAAAATTTTATCGTCAAAATGCTTATGTTTTTATGAAGAGGATAGACTAAATTTTTTTAATTATTTTAAAAATTTTTCCATCTTTTAGAATATTCTAAATTTTGATTTAAAAACCTTGTTTTTCTTTTTGTCGCAACAAGGAGTAGTAAATAACATAGATCATTTTTTAGCGTTTTTTGTATTTACACACATTAATTTGGAAAATCTTGCAAAAATAAAAATAATTGTCAGATGTTAATGAAACTTTCAGAAACTATTCACAGATGATCGAAATTATTATAAATATGTTTTTTTTTTCATTAATGTCATGGCAGAAATATTTTTTTTATATTTATTAACACCCCAATGTACCTGAAAATCAGCTGTGAATTGTAACATACAAAACTCAATAAAACAAATATATTATTTAGTTTCAAATGCTTTTATTTGTTTTAATTTGTTTTTATGAATATGGACAATATTTTCTGGAAGCAAAAAATTTTTTGAATTTTTAATACAATTATTTCTTATTTCTTTAATTTTAAAAACATTTTTAAAAAATGTTTAAATTGAATTTAAAAAAATATTTCAACATTAGTTAAATGCAACATCAACCTTTCAAAATGTCCGAGTGAGATTGTCATTGTCTAGCGCTTTGAAAATTGTATAATTTGGACCAATCAGATTAGCCATGGTAATTTAGAAATGTAATTTTTGTGTTTATAGTCGGACAGTAATTATCAAGTACGGAAGACCAACCAGAATACAATTTAGTTGCATTATTTGAGTTCAGCATTGTTCTCCGCTGTTAAGCCCTTTACTTTTTGCGGAAACACGTATGGAGAAGTTAATTTGAGTTTTCAATTTCAACTGAGAAGGGTACCTACAAGTAACAGTATCATCTTATGAAATTTAACTACTGCTAAACTTTAATTTATATGATCTTATTTTTATATCAATCTCAGTTATGACATTTTTCCATAAATGAAATATCAAAATTAATAATAAAATGAATGGAAATACAAATAACACAGTAAAATGTAATAAATGTACATAAAATTATAGTATTTTATGTACACTTCTGATAAAATTTCATAAGAAAGGTACCTAAATTAATTAGATACCTTTTTCTTATGAAATTTAATCTCACTATTAACAGTCTTATTTTTTAATTTCTTTATATTTTCCATAAAGCATTGTAAACATAAAAATGAAAGCTAAGTACAAAAAAAAAAAAAAAAAAAAAAAAAAGGTTATGACCTGCTTTGTTTTATTTTCAAATTACATTTTTTCGGCGCAGAAGCTAAGTTAAGCTTGGTTCAAAATATTTTAAATAAACAGTATAATATCTGTTTTTATTAAAATCAGTTTTGAAAAAATGATAATTGACTTTTAAAAGAATATCAAAGTAAGATTTTAATTTTTTTTATCAAATCGAAAAAAATGATTGAAAATGATTATCTGTCCTTTTTTACAAAAAAAAAAAAAACAATATTTTTAACGAAAATTTCAGACGTGCTAGGAACGATTAAAAAAATGTAAAAAAAATACCCCAAAAAATACTTTGATCTTTCCTCTTTAATAATAATATGAACATTAGACGATAAAATTTTGTTTTTTCGTCAAGTTAATCTTTTTCATCATGCTATGCTCTTTTGTTTACATTTTCGTGGGGAGTTGTCCCCTTTCATTCTCACAATGTGTCTTAATCGTGTTTTCAAATTGATTTTCTTAAAAAACAACTGTGTTTTTCCCATTTTCGGTGTCGTTAGAACCACCAAAAGGTAATTTTATGTAGTCCTGTGAAGTTTTGTTGAAATCGGCTTAAAAATGTAGGAAATTCGATCCAACATATAAACGTTACAGACACACACACACAACCTGCGTTTTATAATAAGTAAGATATATGTGTGTATGTATGTATGTATGTATGTATGTATGTGTGTGTTTGTTTCATTAAAGATGACAGACAAGATACTGCAATTAAGCTTTTTATTTAATTTTTCTTGTGTTTGAACAAGTGTTTTCTTTTCTGGATACAGTGTGTATAGAAACTGTCCAAATGTCCTATAATTACAAACACTTTTGCCTATACTTTTAGCTATTATCAAAGATGATTTCATTTTATTTTTAATTGGGTGTATATGTTATGTGTATGTTTCTAGACTTATGAGGATATTTTATTTTCCAAACACTGTTAGCACATTGTGGCTGCGTTCATAGTTAATATTATTGAGTGTTGGTCTTTTCTTTTTAATTATTAAGGCTTCCATTATTTGTAATCTTTTTTTACATGTGGATGAGGTTATTATATTACCTTATCCTCAAAAATAACAACACACTAACAAAACAAAACTACAACAAACGAATATTATGAGTTCGAATGCACCCCCCCCCCTTGATGTGCTGAATCTGAAAATGACCTTACTTTTTCTTGATTAGCTACTGTTTTTGGTGTACAGAAATGTCTCATTTTTGGAAAAAAAAAAAAACATTTCTTTTTTCATTTGTTTTCTGTCTAAGTGATATTGACTGATGGCAATATTTCTCAAAATAAAATCGTAGAAACCTCTCAATTCATATTTAAACCAACAAATATTGGTCTGCTTATTGAGAAATACTATTTTTGTAATAAAAATCAGATCCAAAGTCTTTAAAAATTGAATATACCAAGACCAACAAGTATTTTCATCAAATCATTTAATAAATTAACAGCAGAAAGAAAACCTTCATGGAGATAAGAACTATGGTAAATATTTTTTCTTTTTTGATTATTATGTTCAGTGTTATTTAATTCCCTTTTGATGTTCCAGCAGTATCATATACAATGAAATAGGCGCATTCAATTGGGATGTCTTTAGTTGAAGTTTCTTTCCAACTGTTAAAACAAATTGCTCTCAATGTGCTTGGCTTCCTTCCATAGTGATGAAATAAATTTATGAATATTAAATAGAAGATTTTAGGATTTAATTTTTTTGATGTCATCTTAATTATCAGGTTTACTAAAGTGTATTACTCAAAGTTTATCAGTTAACTTGAATTTTGTTGATAAATAAAAAAAAAACTAAGGTCATTTTTGGAATCAGCACCATCAAATTAGCTAAAAAACGTTTTGTTTCTTAGCACAAAAATTGTGTTGACAAGTGTTATTCACTCTAGTAGTTAACAGTTTATCGAGGTCCCAGTAATATTTCATAAACAAGTCTCTTTGAATCCTACAAATCACACAACTTTTCCCCAGTAGATTATGTTTACTTTAAGATCCAGACTCTCACCATCATTTTTTTTTCATTTTGGATTCTTAAAATAAACCCAGTTTTCATCAACAGAGACTATCCTGTCCATTTTCCTTTTATCTGTTAATCTACAAGAGAAAGATAGGTAGTGAAATGATGACCTATGTTTATTTGCAAAAGTTCATGTGGAACCCTTCTTCCTAGCAACTGAATGTTTCTAAACAATATACACCTGACCTGTTTACTTATTGTATAAGCAATTAACTTAAAAAAAAAACACTTTTAAGACATTCTGTAACATTGTATAAAAAGATAACATGGGAATATTTACATTAATGGACACCAAAGTATGCTTTTTTTTTTCTCTCTCTCACACACACACACACACACACTTGAGAGTGGGGTCAGACCTAGCAATGTATTTCATGGGCCAGGGAAAGATTTGATATCATAAAAAGTAATAGCATATCTAAAAAAATTGACAGTCTAAAACCCAAACATTTAACCAATCTTTCTGTCTTGTAGAACCATCAGAAGATATCTTTCCATCTTGGAGGGTATCAACACACATCTTTCAGCCTTAGAGGATATCAACAGACATCTTTCAGTCTTGAAGAGAATCTTCCATTGGCTACCATGCAATAGTTTTGGGGGATTCAAGAGCAAAACTGCTATTTGTAAAAACAAGCCTCCTCCTGGTGAAAGAATAACATACTGATATGCTCAATCTCCTAAAATCCACAGACTCACATGCTGTCCCTTAAATCATTCTTTAGGATAGGAAATGATGATCTTATAGTTGTGATTCTGATAGTTACTATCTTCCACAAAACACCACTGCATACATTATATATTACTTCAAACATTATTATAGTAGGTATTTCATATTTGAAATAGATGCCTCATTTTTATTCATTAAAGAGTATGTATTATGTTTATTTCATATACAAAGTGCACATTATATCAGTTGAAGTACTAAAAATGTTGGATTAAAAATAAATCCATTAATTCTTTAGAAAATACATATAAGTAGATATATGTCTATAGAAACACATTATATTTCTATTACTATAAAACCAGTGATTGCATGTGTCAATCTTATGGTTATCTAAACAGCTGGATCCTGAGATCCTAAAGGTTAGTCTATAAAGGTAACCACATTTGCAGATTTACATGGGATAAGTTGCACAACCCTCCAAGATAAGTAGAGGTAACCATAATGTAACATAAATTTATGGTTAAAACTAGCTTTTCTAGCTCAGCTGAAAAAAAAAAATAAAAAAATAACAGCCTTTTACCTGATAAAACTGCATAAACCTGAAATACCCTAATTGTGGGAACCTGTGTAAATATTTATTTCTAAAAAATACCAGTGGAAATGCTGTGGCAAAACATTTAGAAGCACAGAAATCGCCAAGTTCAAATAATCTTTCTCTTTGCACAAATGACCTTATGAAAGGGTAGAATAGCCATAGACGTTGAAACTGACATTGAAAAGAGTTCTTGAATAAAATGAATTTACATAGAGTAATTATATAAATTTGTACAGTATTTTGGACAAAAGGATTTTTTACTTGTTTTTTTTAATTATAAGAACAGAAATTTATTTTAGATCCTTTATTTGTTTCTGAAAATTTTTATAAAGCTAAATTAGAACCATTTTCTTAATTACTTGGAAGCAACCATTCTGATATGATAAACATTCCTTCTAAAAATTGTCTACATCTTTTCAAAACAATTGATACAAAGCATACTGAACACACATGATTATATGAATTTTAAATATTTAAAAACGAGCAAGGCTCGGTACTTCTGCTAGTGTATATACACGCATAAACATTTATATAATATAAACATAGAATGGGAAAATATCACAGCTAAAATCACATACAAACTGATTATTAGTCTTCAGATGCAATGTAAACAAATATATATTTCATAACACGAAAAGTAAATCAAGAATGTCCTTGGCCATTCAGTGGGCCATGATAATTAATTAAAAATGTAATTACACAAATACTAACAATTTTAAAAAGAAAACATTTTTCAAATCACTAAGTGGAAAACAAGTAAACAAGGCACAAAATTGCATGACATTTTTTTCTTTTAAAAATCATAATTTTAATTTCATAAGAACTTAGCACTATTATTTTTATAAAACAAATTTTTTAAAGGTAGTTTATTTAAGATTTTTATATTATTTTTATCTTCTTTTTTGTTTGTTTTCTTTTAAATGATCCATTCTTCTAGGGTAGTGAAATCAGTAGTAATACATTTTCAGATTTAAATATTTTTACAAGTTTCATCCTTTTGTTATTTTTTGCAATTCTTCAGCTGTTAAATTAATACTAATATATTTGGAAATTCTCAGATGAAGTAATTTCATTATTACACTTGTTTTATTAGTTTCTTCATCTTTTTCTTGCTATTTATTAATGTTCTAAATTGGGAAATTAGTTGTAACACACTTAAGTTGTTTAGAGATTATTAGATGAATTATTTTTATAATGACAGGTTTTATTATTAAATCCTTTGGTTAATAAGGCAATAAATTGTTGCACTCTGAATTATTTACATGCTTGATAAACATTTGCAACATGCAGTTATTTGGTACATTTTAGCAATTTAAAGGCTATCTTCATGAAAAAGCTTCGAAGAATTTTCTGAGGAAAGAAAATGTTAAAGAAAAAAAAGCAAAAGAAATAAATGATTTTGTATTTGAAAAAAGAAACCTATAGGAATTAATACCTATTAATTACCAAAATCATTTAATCCAAATATATTTTTCAGTAAGATCTTAGCAAAACTGGATTATTTCTTCTGAAAATTTGAATATAAACTTTATAAGAAATTAAAAATAAAATTTCGTAACATTAAAATGTTATGAAATTACATTTGATAAATGAATTAAAAAAATAAAAAATGGAATAAATACTACCCTTTGATTTCAGACAAATTTAAGACTATTAACATGCACCACTGAACAGGTCTCCTTTTCTGTATTACTACATTTAGCTAGTTGTTTTTCCTATCTGGAAAGTCAAATTATAAAAATTAGTTAACAAATATAATTTAAAGAGCAAAAAAATAGATCAGCTGTGATAACAAGCAGCAAGATGAAGTAATAAGTCAAAGCTATCTTCATGAAAAAGCTGCAAAAACTTCATAAAATTTATTGCTCAGAGAGAAACAAAACAAGAAAAAATTGAAAAATGGAGAAAATATACAAAGAACTAAATACACCCCCCTCCAACTAAATAAATAAATACATGCATAAACACTTGTACACACATGTAAATGAAAGATGGCAGAGAAAATCTAGGTCACAATTATTTGCAACAGAATAACTGTGGGGCCTAATAAGTGTGTTTCCTCACTGTTTTTTTTTTTTATCTTGACTTTCTTGTCTTGGAACTCCCCAACCACCACCATCATCATTACCACCAAACCCTGACCCTCACCAACCACAGAGTGTGGTTTCTCCCAATATAGAACTATCAACAAAGTTAGTAAATTAGGTTGGTTGGTTAGTTGTTGAAGATAAGCCCTTTCCACAAAAGTTTCGACCTTACCATCAAAGCTAATGCAAATGAAAACACCAAAACAAGCAAATGCTCTGTTATTAGACAAGCAGCAGCAGTTACTAGACTTATAAAAATGGTTTAGCTGAGTATAAATTTACAGTGTTCCGGATAATGATGATGCTGGTTTCGGCTTTTCTGGAGGGTTATTCATATATGTGAGCACTGTAGTGGTTATTGATGTAAAAATAAAATCAATCAGCAGAGTTCAAAATCCAGCCTAGTGTAATGTGTTCAATTTCACATGAATGCTCTTTGGAAAAATCATGAACCAATCACTTCTCCCTATCAACTATTGCTTAAATAGCAGAATAAAGAGCCAGTTTAGAAGGAAAACTCCAAATTCAAAACTGTATAGAAAGCAATGAGAAACCACTCTACTATCTTTTGGAAATCATGGCAATTTAAAGAAAATAAACAGAATATGTGGAGAGTCATTATCCCCTAGGTCCTGAAGGGACATAGAATTAAGAAAAATATTGATATTTAAAAAGACTGAAAAGGATTTTAAATGCAGGCTTTCTTGTCTGACAAATCAATTACTCTAACAGCCAAAAACTAGTCCAAAAAATATAAGATAAGATAACAAAAAGATGAATCAAAACTGATAATGAAATGTCTGTGGAATCTGAACATGCATTGGAATAGCATAAGATGCCTTCCAAAAGCTAAGCAAAGTATTAAGGAAACAGGAAAATTTTGTTAAAAACAAAGAAAAGAGTGCTAAACTGCTACGTAATCTTTTTATATGGCAGTGAATGCTGGATAATTTCCTCACAGAAATGTTGTTCCGAGAATACCATGAATAGAGCATGTGGTAATGAGGAAGTTTTAAGAAAAATGTAAACATATTAAAAGACACTTAGGTTCAGAAAGATATAGTTGAAATTTTAAGGACACACAATGAAGAATCAGGGCTTGGAAAATTTGACACACACAGGACATAGTGAAGGTAAAAGGAGCAAAACAAGTAACCTACCTAATGAGCTTGTGTAAATGGATGGCAGAACAAGGACTGGGAGAAACAGTAAGGGGACAAATATTAGAGTTATGAAACAAGAAGTTGTGAAGAGTCACATCCTAAAGGGACACAGCACATAATAACAAAAACAATTTGGGAATATCAGAGCTAATGTAATGCCACTAATTTAACAAAAAAAAAATATCAGCTAAAGACATCATGATAAAAAAGATGAAAATTCTGGTTAAGACTAATACTACATGTTATAAACTTTCTATCAAGAGAGAAACATTCATAATGATTCAAATTCATTTCTGATAAATCTGTAAAAGATTAAGGTGTGTTTTTCTATTAATTTTAGGGTAGTACTTAAACAGACTAATTCACTTGTAAAAATAGGAAAACATTTTGAATGACTTTTATGGATTGGCAGTGTTTTTTAACTGGTTTTTTCTGACCCTAGAGTTCCATAAGAAGTTACTAGTGAGTCCACAAGAAACACTGATAAATAGGCTAATGAATTTTTAAGTAATTTTTCTTTAATTTTATATGTCATTTTACTATACACATACAGCATATTGTTGGAAATCCTTGGTTTATTATAATAAAGGGTTCAACGTCTTATATTATTTAAAATTATATATATTTAGTGTTGTCTATATAGCATCACTGTGAAACCATCTTCACTGATTAGTGGACAGGACAAGTACGTGGTAGATTCATGTAATATTGAGTACTCGGTCAAATACAGGATGCATGTACACTGCACAGTGCCCATATATTATGTTTACTACATGAACTATGATAAAAATATAAGAAATAGATATCAATAATAGTAGATAATAATTTTATGCAGGGGTTCCCCAAGACATGAAAACTATTTTCAAGAGTTCCACAAGAGTAAAAAGGTTGAGAATGGCTTAACTAGACTTTCCTTATGTTGCAACACTTGTCAGAATAAAAAAAAATAGATTTAGAAGGAGGGATCTGTTTATAATAGTGATGAAGTATAAGATTGATCCCTGACAGTTAACTGCATTAGTTTTTATTTACAAATGATGTGCCTTGAAAATGTGCTTACACCACTGATATCTGCATTTTTGTACTTTTTTAATTTTTATAAATTTTTGTTCATTAATTAAAAATGTGGCATTACTTCAAAATTGTATACATCTATTCTTTAATGACAATTTTTTTGTAAATGATGAAGAAAAAACAAAACATCTATTTCACCAAACAATTGGTGGTTTAATACATTTTCTTAAAATAAAACATAAAAATGTGTATATCCATTTGTTCTTCATTTAAAAGAAATCTTTTTGTAAAAAAAAAAAAAGTCTATTTTTTCATGCAAGTATCAATGACATAAGCAGTTTCAAACTTGACAATTGTAAACAAACTGCTAAATTCTAATAACTCTGAAACAGTCAGGGATTGATTTTACACTGTATCAATATTATAAACAATTAAATTTTTTTTTTATTCTGACATGTGTTACAGCCTAAGAAAGGCCTAAAGATTGTTAATCTACAAAAATTATTTTCCTAAATTTTTTTTCCTTATTTTTAATGAGTGGACCAGTCTATTTAAGTAGTACCAATTTTGGTCCAAACAGTTATTTGCTATTTATTTTAGACATCAGCAAATACAATAACTGTATAGAATGTATATTAACATTTAAACATTGAATAAAAATTTTCATGAAGCAAGTTTCATGTCTAACTTGTTTGATTTTCATCTGTTAAATTTCACTCATGCATTCTAAGATAATCAAGGCACTTTGGTGTGTAATGGTTAGCAAGCTTGTCTCACTAGATCAATTATGACTGAATAGTGAGTTTGATCCTCACTGAGTGCCCCATACCTTCAGCCTTGCACCACATCTAAGCTATGCTTAGAAAACCACTATTCCAAGATAATCATATATAACAAGATGTAATTTTCACAAATAATTTCTTGTGAGATTTTGATTGATTGATCAATTTGTTTTTTACAGCTTATCTCGCCATTGTGAATAACTTAAAGCCAAAACATTTCAGATTCAAAGAATTCTTTGTATTTTGGGGTTTTTCTTTTTACAAATAAATATGCAATAACAATTTTTTTGGAAATTTGTTTTATAAAAGATACAAGTCCTACTATTTAACTGTTAACGTTTTTCTTTTTCTTATATTCTTTCACTCTGTAATCCCCTTGCATCTTAGTGACTTTATTGTCTTACTTGGGATGAAGAAAAAAAATATAGCTGGGAAAAGAAATGGATTCATACTTTTCCCAAGGGTATTTGCACGTAAGTAACTGCAATGGACTCAACTGGAATTTGAACTTGGCTATCCAATTTCTCATTTCAAGCTGCTATCCATTACACCATCTGCACATCCAATTACTTAAAGCTATTTTTATATCTATAAAGCAGATCTTCTCTCTATGCTTGTTTGTGTACATCATGGTTTCTCAATGCCATAATTCTGAACATATAACAACCTTTTAAACTCAAATGAGGCTTCAGATTGATCCTCAAACTTAGTAAAAAAAAAAAAAAAAAAAAAAAAAAGAAAAGAATAAGAGAGCCACTTGTACTAGCCTTGTTCAATAAATAACTACCATCAAGTAAGGATAAATATTTTTGTTTACATTATTACCATCTTAATGCACTCATGGTTGGAGAGATACAAGAGTCACTTATTTTCTTCTATCTAAATAAATAAATGGCAAGTTCTGTGTCTGTGTCCATGTGTCTGAAACTCCTCTAACTCGGGTCACACTTATTCTATACCTTTTTGGAATCAGGAGAATCCTGGAATTGAAAATCTGTCCTTCATTTGGTGCTTGAACATCCAGCATTGGGATTTGTGTCCAGATTAGGAAGGAACAGTTAAAAATTCAAATTTTAAAATAACTGAAAAAAAAATTAGTGATTTTAAAAGTTTTTAATTTGTATTAACACAAAAACTTTGTAGAATTTAAAAATTTTTGCTTTAAATTCACTTTAAAATATCTCCAAAACTTTGTGAATTGAGGAATTTCTTCAAAATGTCAAGGAATCAGATTTAAAGGGAGGGGCTTTGTGATATGAGGTTTTGAAGTTCTGCAGAGTTTATGATATGAAGAACTCAATTTTCAATCTAAATTGGAGTTTTGGCCCAAATCAATCTTTTGTCCAAAATTGGATTTATTGCCTGAATCAGAGGTTTAGAATTTCAATGGAATGAATTGAGGAATTCAAAATTATTTCTTCAAATATAAAATCATATATTCTCCAAGCTATCAGTAAAGTAGTATGGTAGACTGGGTTTTCTAACCTTGGATAGCAGTATATAAGAGAATGAGTACTTTGAAATCAAAATCATGGCAAAAGATGAGAAACCACTATCTTTCCCAAGAAATTATGACAATTCACAGGTGATAAAGAAAAAGCAATTTATGAAGAGCTATGGTTCTCTTTGTTAGGAAGGGACAAGCCATTGAACCCCACCCCTAAAAAAAACATAGTACACCGCTACCACTATTTTCATAAAACGTTTTTTTTCTAAAGCTAAAATAGTGAGATTTTATTATTTTTAGTGGAAGATAACAGATTCAATTTGGGTATTCTCAGCTATTGTTTATGACTATACTCAAAAGAATTGAAATACTGTTGCCAAAATTTTATGTTGCTATCTAAAAAAAATAATACACCCCTCTGAAAAAACATTATTTAACATGACCATCTTTTTTGCAATCACAGCAAAGTTTGTTCAACTTTAACAAAATGCATTTTTTTTTAAATGGGTTTTGTTTATAGTGTTCTTTACTAATCATCTGGAATGATAAAATAAAAAAAATGCAAGAAAATTATGACATTATTTAATTAGAAAAGCTTTTAATTGCTTTTATAAAAAATATATATTAAGGATACTATTGTCTTAAGGAAAAAAAATTTGATGAATAATGAATTTTTACAAGAATTTTTTTCATTTTTTAAAATTTTAATTAGAAAAATTTAAGTTTTAAATTTTAAAATGCTGTATTAATTTCAGCATTTTAGATGATATTAAGCGAAAACTATATTTACTAATAATAAATGAAAAAGCTTAATACAAGTCATCAAACACTAATATCTTTTAAAAAATTTTGAATTTTTTTTGTATATGTATAAATGTGGTGATTTTTATTATTACAGGCAACTATACACAACATTATCAGAATGTAAGAACAATGACTATAGTAAATTTAAAGCCAAAATTTCTAAAATTCAATAAAACATTACATTATGGAGAATATTTTCCTAAATTTATAAGTTTACTGAGTACTTAAACATTTATATAAAATGGTGCTCACATCATTCTGTTCAATTATGCTGTACAAATAAATTCTCTGTAGAACAACATTAGATCTTTCATCATGCTGTCAGCATTTCAAAACCTTAAATAAAGAGCTACTGTCAGGTTAAAAAATGCCTTTCTGCAATATTTTAAACTTCAAATAAATAATATTTGTCTTAATTATACTTTAAATCAGCTGATATTGCTCAGATAAAATATATATTCGTGAAACTTTATTTTTGGAAAATTTCTTTATTTATAAAGTGAATTATATTGCAATGAAAGACAACTATAAACTTTTCTAGCAAAAAAAAAAAAAAAAAAATTCTTTCAGTCAATTTAAATTAGTTTTTGAAAATCAGCAAAGTATTCTGCTTATTGGAAATATTACATTTAATCTATTAGCTTGAAATTAAAACTAAAATAAAAGCTTCAAGAAGAAATTTTCCCCTAGTTTTTGATTCATTAAAACTGTTTATCATGAATAATTAATTCAAAGATTAAAATGCATATAAAATTTTGTACACCCATGTTAAGCGAGTAAGAAAGGATGAATCTGAAGCTCTGCCAAATTATATATTAATTATAATAAAACTTTAGTAAAGAAAAATATATCAAAATGAAGACAATTGATTTTTTGGGGACAAATTAATTGTGTTTTTAATCTACTATTTTTTATCTTTGAATTTCTTAAATCAACTACAGCAAACCCAAACCAAAACTATCCACTCTTAATGGAATGACAAGATCTGAGATAGCGCATCTCTTGCCAAGAACTTGAGGCCTATGACACAGCCTTTAGTAAAGAATGACATGGTTTTGTGGAATCAAACATTTGTTTCAGTACATTTCACAAATACTCGACTGGATTTAAACCCGGTAATATGCTACACACATCAAACACTTACTTTCTGCTTCTTTTGTTGTTTTTTAGTGAGTATTTTGAATTAGCCACGCTGAAACAGCACTTTTTCCAAAATGTTTGAGTGGAGACAACATCTTTTCTATCATTAAATTGTTGTAACCTTCATCATTCATGATTTTGTTGATGAAATACAACTTACCAGTGCCACTGGAATTTATTCAATCCCAGAAGTGTTTTTTTACCAAAATGCTTACTTAACTGTTCATACCAAATACTTGCACACCTTGTTGTGGAGTGATTTCACAGTGGAGGCTTGTATTTGTACTAAGTCAGTCCTAAAATAGGTTCGACGTACAAAACGTTAGGAAGTTGATATAATAGGTATAACGTAGAGTAATCTAGTTGTGGTCGCTGATACTTTAGTATTCGACTAACTGTCGTCCAACATCAACTGACTCACTGACTGACCCCCGTTTCTATTACTACTCCTACTTATTATAGGTGGGAGAGTCTATTAACTATAGAATAGGTGTGTTCCAGCATAACACGCCTCTCCTAAAACTTTACTCCGTAGGAGTAAACAGTTTTCTTTCTTTATTTTTTTTTTACAGGAAATATGAAGAAAAAACAAAAAAAAAAAACTTCGATTTTTTTTAGCAACATCATAACGTATCTCCTACATTTTGGATCCACTTTCAAATGATCAGTTGCCTTTCTTTTTCTCCTGGATTGGCGTACCTCAGGTAAAATCATTGCAGGTGTTGTTAGATCAAACGTATTGAAAATCACCTCCATCAGCGTTATTTCCGCGGTGCCGCTGTCAACCACGTCTGAAAAAACGTTGTCTGATCTGGTTACTGCATGTGAATTTTTCGCCTTTCACCAAGTACATACTATTGCCAATCCACTTTTCTATTTTTTGGTACCTCCATAGTGTTACCAGAAACGACCTTCTGCTTTGAGCTTCTTAAGGATGGAGTCACAGTTTCTGTAGGTTCTTCTTGTGGTTCTATTTGTTCAGCCTCTAGCTTCCCTTTTGTTGATCTTCTGCTTCTTAACGTTTTCTGTAGTGACTTCAGTTGACTTAAATCATTTAATAATACTGCAACTTGCTGCAGGTAACTCGCTCCCCAGTTTTTCTAAGTGTTGGCTTCATCTTTACTTTCTGGAGCTTTTTTTTCACGCATACTGTCGGTGTTACCCATTCACTATATTCAGCTTTTTTAAGTACACTGGTTTTCTCTAATCTGTCAAATTCTTTATCTGTTCAATTGAGGCAAACAGCACATTCTGGCCTGAGCGTTTTCTTTTAACTGGAAATTTGCCTCCATCTTGGTACGTTCCCAAACCTGGATAAAAAACAGTAAGAAATGTTTCCTTAAGTTTCTTTACCAATTTTTGGGCTTTGGAGTTTAAAATTTCTACCTTGTAACAGAAAGAATTTATTGGTAGATCTCATAATTGGAATTCTGTTATCCAATTCGTACCAAGTAAGTTTGTGGTATTTTCTATGACAAATAGTTTAGCTTTTCACATTTTTTTATTTAACGTGACGTTTGTAACAAAATCGCCAATAAATTGTATTTTTTTTCCTGTCACTGACCTCGCGATTTTCTTTGTCTTCATTAAAGTTGGTTTCCCCAACTTGTTCCAATATAACACACCTTGCCATGACTGCTAAATTCATTGGATACCATCAGACACAAATAGGTTCATTTTTGTTTCATCTGACCATAGTACACAGTCTTCAAAATGATAAATTTTTATCTTTATTCTTCTGCACAAACTTCAAATATTGTATCTTGATTTCAGCAGTGTTCTCCTACACAGCTGCCAGCCACATAAACTGGTTTTGTTCCAGGTATATTTGATTGCTGTAGTAATCTAAACTTTGACCTCATTAGCAAGATTCACAGTCAATTTTTCTGGGTCTTCATTAACCAATCAAACCTGATACAACAAACTTGAACTTAATGTCACCTTGTAAAGTTGAAATGGCTGCCTCAGTATATTTCCAACATTTCAACTTGTGATATCACACAATTATGATATCACACAATTATGATATCACACAATTATGGCATCATTTATTGCTTAACATTAATCTTGGGGCTATTTTTTGTTATCCGATATTCATTTTCTGGAAAGAAATACTATTTGTTCACATGAGAAGATAGTTCTTTCCAATGTGATGCCATTATGTTTTGTATACGGAAAATTATGACTTTATAAGAACTATTTTAAACATTGTATGCTCTATTGAAATCTATTAAAAAATCAATAATAGTTTGAAAATATCTTGTCTATGTAGAATGAAAAACTTATTTCAAAGAGGTGTATGCTTTATGGACAGTAACATTTTTGGCAATGGCATAACAATACTGAAAACTTTTGGTCATAAGTAATACCTGATAATATCTGTTTTTGTTCCACTAGAAATAAAAATATGCTATGTTTGGGTTCAAAGAAAATTAACTTTCTATAAAAAAAAAAATAAGTTGTAGATGTGATGTGTAGGAAACCTACCACCCCTCTTGAAGATGAACTTGTCTACAAACAAAGACGTTAAATAGTGGCATGTCAAAAGACAGATAGAGTCAGAGAAGTTCTTGGCTGAGTTAGTTATAGACTACTCAGGCGATTTCTGTACCTACTTACCAACCGAATAAACCCCTTTTTATTGTTACGTGTTATTTGGCATTTGTCTTTATTAACCCCAAATCAATATCATAACAGTGGCGACGAGAGATTCGTTCATCACGCTGAGTGGAGAATTTTTCAACTCTAGGTGGACTATATAATTTTTTTTTTTTTCGCACTGAAAAAAAAATAAAAAAATACGTCGAACTTTGTTCTTCACGAAGAAATAGGATTTCAACGTGCCAAAAAGAAGTAAGACTTGTGCTTATTGTTGGATATATACGTGTTTTTCCCTTTTTTGACTGTTTTCGAAAAGTGTTTTGTGTAATCTATTACGCATAATGGAAGATTTGATTGCATTAACGAAAACTCTAGTGCAAAGTCAAATTCAGCAACAAGAGCAACAAAGATTGCAACAAGAGCAACAAAAATTGTTTCGGGAACAACTATTGGATTTACAAGTTCAGCAGCGAAATGACACAAAGGCTTTATTTGAAGTGATTTTACTTAAGAATCCAGTAAATTCATCATTCACGGCCGAAGGTATTGCTAATTCTATTACTGAGTTCAAATTTAACCCAGAGGAGGGTATAACATTTCCTGCGTATTTCAGAAGATTTGAAACAATATTTGAAAAAAATGTGAAGGTTGGACTGATGAACAAAAAGTGAGTTTACTTTTTACAAAAGTTGGGTACAGATGAAAATAATAAGTATACGAATTTTGTCCTTCCAAGAAAAACTAGTGACATTTCTTTTCAAGAAACTGTTAATACTTTATCTAGTATTTTTGGTGAGCGAGTTAGTTTGTTTCATACTCGTTTCTCATGTTTGAATATGGTAAAGCGTGACGATGAGGATGTTGTTACGTATGCTGGAAATGTTAACAGAATGTGTGAACGTTTTTTATGTTACATGATCTTTCAATTGATCGATTTAAATGTTTGATATTCGTTCAAGGCTTGACTTCTAGCAAAGATAAGGACATAAGGTCCCGAATATTGGCAAAAACTCGAACAAGATTCCGAGATTACTTTGCAGAAGGTTACGGAAGAATGTCAAAGAATTGAAAAACTTAAAACATGACAATACCCAAATTGAAGAAAAAGACATATCCCGTGTCCATGCTATTTGACCAAAAAAGGGAATAGTTAATAAAAACGTTAAAAAACCAACGTGCTTTGGATGCGGTGGTGGTCATTTTAAAAGTGAATGTTTTTTTCATGACAAAAATTGCTATTCGTGTGGCAATAAAGGCCATATAAGTACTCATTGTAAAAGCAAAAGAAAAAAAATTAAGTCAAAAAAAGATAATGTGAATATTGTATTTTCACGTCAGGAGATTGAGGAGGGGCAGAAAAGAAAATTCGTACAGCTAAAAATTAATGGAAAAAATGTTAAACTACAGCTAGATACTGGAAGTGATATTTCCATTATTAATACAGCAACATGGATTAAAATAGGCAGACCTTTGCTTAAAAGAACTGAAAAAGTGCTCATGGATTTCTGGAAGAAAATTGCATTTTCAAGGTGAATTTTCTTGTAATATTTCATTTGTTGGTAAGACACTAAAGTCTAAAGTGTATGTGCTACAAAATGCTTCAAATTTGTTTGGAACAGATTGGATTATACTGTTTAATTTATGGGAACTCCCTATAAATTCTTTTTTGCAATAGAATTAATGTTTCTTCTCGATGTAAAAATCGGGTTACAGAAAATTTTGTGAAAGATCTGAAAATAAAATTTCCACAAGTATTTTCAGAAGGTCTTGGATGTTGCAAAAAGGCGAAGGCAAAATTTGAAGTGAAGGAAAATGTAAAACCTATTTTCAAGCGAAAAAGAAATGTGCCATTTGGTGTTTTGGAACAGATTGACAAGGAATTGGAACGGCTTGAAAATTTAGGAGTTATTTCACGCATTGAATTTTCAGAGTGGGCCTGCCCTGTTGTATATGTTAAGAAAAAAAAATAATAAAATTCGGATGTGTGCCGATTTCTCTACGGGTCTAAATGATTGCTTAAAAGACCACACATATCCTTTGCCTTCACCAGAAGACATTTTTGCAAGTTTAAGTGGAGGAAAAATATTCTCTAAATTGGATTTATCGGATGCCTATCTCCAAGTGAAAGTGGACGAAGAATGTTCTAAATTGTTGACTATCAATACACACAAGGGTTTATACAAATTTAACCGTTTGCCGTTTGGTTTGAAATTATCCCCTAGTATTTTTCAGAAAATTATGGACACTGTGCTGGCAGGGTTGGACTTCGCCATTGCATATCTTGATATTTTGATAAAAAGTAAAGATCGAAATGAACATTTGGAACATATTAATAAGGTTTTTGAAAAAAATTGAAGAATATGGATTCAAACTTGCAGCTGAAAAATGTGAATTTTTATGAGTGAAATTAAGTTTTTGGGGCAGATAATAGACTCTGATGGAAGAAGACCAGATCCGGCGAGGGCAGAAGCGATCAAAAGCATGCCATCTCCCAAAAATGTAGTAACATTACAAGCGTTCTTAGGACTTGCTAACTATTATGGGATATATATTCTAATTTGTGCAGCCTTACGGCTCCATTAAATAAATTGCTTAAAAAGGAGCAAAGTGGGAATGGTCAGAAGTGTGTCAGAAGGCGTTTGACAAAATAAAGAATATTTTGACGTCAGAATTATCACTAACACATTATGACCCTAAACAGGAAATTATAGTGGCATCGGATGCAAGTGAGAACGGAATAGGTGCGGTAATTTTGCATAAATTCAGAGATGGCAATACGAAGCCAGTGGTACATGCAACAAGGACATTATTACCCGCAGAAAAGAAGTACTCTCAAATTGAGAAAGAAAGCTTAGCTATCATCTATGCTTGTAAAAAATTCCATAAGTACATACATGGAAGAAGGTTTATATTGCAGACCGACCATCGCCCCGCTGCTTTCAATCTATGGTTCAAAGAAGGGTATACCTACTCATACGGCAAACCGTTTGCAACGATGGGGGAACCATTTTGTTGAATTATAATTTCAAAATGGAATTTTTATCATCTAAAAAAATTTAAGCCATGCTGATGGTTTATCTAGACTGATCCCAATGTCTTCGGAACCGCTAGAAGATACGGTGATAGCGTCGTTACAAGCAGAAAATGAATTGGTGGAAGTAATGCATAACACAGTAAAAAAAGAATTACCGGTGACATTAGATGAAATAAAATTAAAATCAGAAAATGACATTTTTATTAAAAAATGAAAGAAGTTGTAACTTCAGAAAAGTATAAAACTTCTTCACCAGCATATTCAATACGTGATGAAGTGCTGTTATATGCTGGAAGGGTCGTGATACCGGTTGTACTACAAAAGCAGATTTTGAAAAAAATTCATCAGGGGCATCCTGGTATTGGACATATGAAAGCCCTGATGAGGAGTTACGTTTATTGGCCAAATATGGACAAAGACATTGAACAGGTAGTTAAAACTTGTAGAGGGTGTCAAATGGCAGCGAAAGCACCGCCAGTAAAATACACACCATGGCCAAAAACAGATGTTCCATGGACCAGACTCCACATAGATTATGCTGGACCCATGAATGGTAATTTTTACTTGATAGTTGTGGATAGCTATTCCAAGTGGCCTGAGGTTTTAAGTGCAAAAGACCAACTGCTTCTGTAACAAAAGATTTTCTTACAGAACTGTTTGCACGGTTTGAGTACCAGAAAAAATTGTCACAGACAATGGAACTCAATTCACAGGAAGTGAATTTAAGATGTTTTGTAAGACTCTGGGAATTGACCACATCACGACTTCACCGTACCATCATAGGTCAAATGGACAGGCTGAACGGTTTGTTGATACGTTCAAGAGAGCCCTTAAAAAAACAAATGGTACTAATACAGATGATGGTAATATACAGCAGTTTTTAAGTATATACAGAATAACACCAAATCCAAACGCAATATCAGGGATGTCTCCAGCTGAACTGATGTTTGCTAGAAAAATTAGATCTGTGTTCAATAGGCTGCTGCCGGAAAGAAAAATGAGTTACCAGAACAAAACGCATCAGGAAAATATGAAATATTTCAGACCGGGAGATAAAGTTTTTTTTAAAAATTACAAAAATGGGAAGGAATTTTGGCAAGATGGAGTGGTAACTCAAAGAATTGGTAAAATGCTGTACATGATAAGAAGTAAAAAATGGACGCACAAAAGACATTTGAACCAATTAAGGAAAAGAATCATCGAAGAAATAAGTGAAGAAAAGGAAGAACCAATGGAGGTATTATATGATTTATTTGATATACCAACTCCACCATTGCCTGAAACAGTTGTCCAAAGAAGGACAAGCAAAAGAAAAAGAACGAGGGTGGAACATTTAAGTCCAGATCCCAAAAGGAAAAGATATTAATTCCTCCGGAATTAATCTCAAGGGGGAGGTGTTGTGTAGGAAACCTACCACCCCTCTTGAAGATGAACTTGTCTACAAACAAAGACGTTAAATAGTGGCATGTCAAAAGACAGACAGAGTCGGAGAAGTTCTTGGCTGAGTTAGTTATAGACTACTCAGGCGATTTCTGTACCTACTTACCAACCGAATAAACCCCTTTTTATTGTAACGTGTTATTTGGTGTTTGTCTTTATTAACCCCAAATCAACATCATAACAAAATGTATCCTGATTCATGACTGAAAAAGGCTTTCTAATTTGGGATGCATGATATTTTCTTGGCAGCCACAATTGAAAGTGAATGAATTTGACAAATACACAATTATTTTAAAATGTATTTTCTATAAAATTCACTTAAAACTTGATTGACCGAAATTGTGAAAATTTTAGAAGGCCTTGTAATTTAAATTTGGAGATGCAAAGAACTTCTGTGTATGTGTCTAGATATTTTTCTAAAAATCAAGAAGTGGACTGTATAGATAATTTTGGGAGCTGTGAGGGAAAGGCTCAAAAGAATATACAAACAAAAATTGGACATCATACACAGTGGTGTAAGGTGTGTTTTGAGTGCTCAAAGTAATTTAAACTATTGTGCCTCCTCCTTAGCCATGAGCTGTTATAAGTTCTAGTTTCCTACGTATTTTCTCAACCTAATTAATTTTTTGTGCTCCTAAAAATTTAGCACCCAGGGGGAAAAAAAAAAATCACCCCTCTGGCCCTGTCCACACTGTGCCACTAATCATACTGAAAATTATTTATGATATAAAGGATTTCTTTAAGGTGATATAATTTTTTTAGAGGACAAATTAGCAAATACTTTTTTTTATAAGCAGGTTTGGGTTTGGTTTTTACAGCTTATAAACCGTTATTTAAAGCCAAAATGTATTTTGGATTATAAGAAAAATTCTTTTTTTGAGAGCAAATATTGCATTACCTTTTTTTTTGAGAATGACAATATGTTTTTATTTAACCCATATCTGGAGAAGATGAATACATACTTTTTACAAGGGTATATAAAATGAATGCAATTAACACAATTGGAATTTGAACTTCAGCTCGTTGATTTCTCATTTCAAACTTCTATCCATTACACCACTTACACATCCAAGCTTATAGCACCAGCTATTCCGAAGATAGGATGACTATTACACCCTGCCAATACATCATAAATAATGGAATATTCCATTTTGATTGCATGGAAATATGGAAAAGACATATCTGAGATGCTACTTGATTTCAATGAGAAAATGATAGGAAGAAGGGAAGATAGA
The DNA here is from genome assembly GCA_903632075.3 of Acanthosepion pharaonis. Classification (NCBI taxonomy): domain Eukaryota; kingdom Metazoa; phylum Mollusca; class Cephalopoda; order Sepiida; family Sepiidae; genus Acanthosepion; species Acanthosepion pharaonis. The sequence goes on from CAHIKZ030003957.1 coordinate 2,325,194, forward strand.
AGTGTTTAACATCTGTTTCAGTGAAATGGAAAAATTGCCAATTTCAAATCTTTTAATTTGTACCCTCTTGTTAAAATAACTACAAGTATTTATATTTATGACTGTTATTGCAATATTTTTTTCTAAAGTTATTCAAATATTTAACAATGCAATAGGGGAATTTCTATGGATATTTTATTGCTATAGACCTTTCCATGAGCTTATTCAATCATTAACATAAAAATTAAGATTCAACAGAAAATTCAAATAGGAAAGCCTGTGAAATTTTCACAGGTATTTCCGGTTATATATAGCAAAAACCTTTACAAACAGGGAAGAGATAAATTACATATCAGATTTTTTTCTTCAGAATCACATTCTGTCAAGAAGTTATAAAAGAATTAGCTTGTGGGTTTTCCAATGCTTAGCTGCTGTGGACATACTGATACACCTTTAAAAAACTTACATTGTCTGCTGTTGACATATATATACATTTTCAAGACAGTATAGGCTTAAGATCATATCACTTTGATACACCAGTTATTGTACAATCACTGAAGTTAAATAATGTCGAGCCTGGTCAGTACCTAGATGGCAGACCAATTGGGAATACCAGATGCTGTATGTTTGGATGTCTGAGTGGTGTAATGGATAACAGCTCAAAATTGAAAATCAGAGAGCTGACTCCAATTCCAGTCAGGCTCATCATATTCACTTACACACAAATACCCTTGGGAAAGGTAAGAATCCACCTCTTCTCTCTCCAGCTATGGGTTGATTAGTAGGACTCAGAAAATCATTATTATCTTCAAAAAGTTCTTAAAATCTAAAACTGTTTCTGGCTTTAAATAACCTGCAAAAATTTATAAGCCATAAAAATCATCAACATCTTTATAGTCGTTTATTTCTAATAAATGGCAATTTCTTATTTTCCCTTCAAAATCAGGCCAGCATGGACAGGAAGCTATAAAAATACAGCGGTGAAACTGTTAACAATGATGATTATTTTCTTGACAGACTTAATCATTATTAATATTATTATTATTATTATCTCAAGAATGCACATGAATTCAAAAAATAACAAAAATCAGTTAATCTTTTAGGCCCCAGTCTTTTTTTTTTTTTTTTTTTTTAATTTTTTACCCTGAATTACAGATGACATTAGTAGATAGAACATCCTAAAACACACACAGAAGGACAATTGAAAAGTTATACAGACATAACTAGAGCCTATTAAGTGCAATCCAATTAAATTTAGTAAAATAAGATTTTTAAATCCTTATGACACATGAAGTAAATGAGAAGGGGAAAGAAAAAAAAAGAAAGATCATAGAGGTGAGAAGGTGAGTAGCTTAGAAATAAATCAGTAGCCCTCATAGGTAATGAGGTTGTTGGCCAGGTGTATTCAAAGGTAAAGTGCAATCACAATGTCATCAGATATAGTCACCTGTCAAATATATTTTCCTTCACTGTCTTAACATACATACAAAAATTTCATTATAACTCTTATGCAGGAATACTGATGCCAAAGTCAAAGACACCCATTCTGTCAAAATTAGAATAATGCTTTTTTCCAAATGTCTAGAATAATATTTTGAAAAATAAATAAGTAAAGCACTTCCTCTTTAGCCCATACTAATTATGTCACCAAATTCACAAAGCAACAATTTAATTCAGTTGGCTATTGTACCATGGCACTAGATGAGATAGCTCTAGACATGGGCATCAAGAACAATCTGTCACCATAGATTAAATAAAGGGTTCAGTTTGAAATTACCTGAAGGTTACTTTGATGACAAGCACCTGATGAAAATGGGGAGGGTACAACAGGCCAAAAGGATGTGATAGTGATAACAAAGATGAGAACAATAGTCTGTGTTTAAATAATGATTACTTATCCAAGAAATTCTGACAGAAAATGTGATTTATGGTTTTTCACAAATCGGGCTGACATTATCTTAAAATGATAAAAGTAAAGAACCTGTTCCATGTATGGTAAACTGACATGAATTTTTGTTTTTTTTACAAGGCCCAAGAACCATTCAAGGTAGATGGTTACTGAAGGAGTTTGTTGTATGAATAGTAAGAGGCACTATGAGTATATGTGGGACAGATAACAGTTAACCCTAGATTGGAAAAGGTTAAGATTGTAGTGGTTGGGGAAGCATCCTCTTGAGAGTCAGTTCCACAAAGTGGTGGTTCATGAGAAGGTGCTATTCAAGTAGAATTTCTCACAAATGGAATAGAAAAGGAATGAGGGTGGTTTGCTACAGTGTACATGGAGTAGCAGGTCTTAGCCGTGAAGGTTAGAACTGGTGGAATTAAGGAATGTAACTTGACTGAACATCTTCCATGGATATAGTGATAGAGTAGCAACATTTCGTAGCTTGCAACATTTCCTCCATGGGAAAAGGGTTATATTGCAGAAAATAATTCATCACCCACAAAGCTCTATCAAGACTGGAAAGTGAAAATTGTGCATCTCCTTTCCAGATATGGCAGTAGTACTCCATTTTGGGCATCATCTGGCTCTTATAAAGGTAGAGGATAGCAGGAAGAGTCAGGTACAAGGAACTGACCATTATTCCAGCATCTTTAGTTGTTGATCATATACTCAAGTTCTACTTAAGGTCTGAGGTGAGCTTAAGTCCCAATAGGCATTTAAGGCAAGGGGTCTCCTTGACAGAACACCCATTCATTGCAATAGATGAAAATTTGGGAGCTGCTCAGTGATAATGGAATATTATTAGTCTGGTTTCTTCGGTATTGAATGTGGCTAGCCATTTTTTTTGCCCCACTGAGAAGTTTGAGCTAGATCAGAGGAAAGATCAGTTGCTAAGCTCTGGTCATTTAGAATTTTGGAGGTGTACCCATATACCATTTTATCATCTACATAAGCTGTCATGTTAATTCATTTCAATGGTATATTTGTTATTTTCAGTCTTTCTTTTTTCTTTTTTAAATAAAAGTTATGCAGAGAAGTTCACCTACTAATTAATAAATCAAAGCCAGCTGTCAAAAGAAGATCCAAAAACTTGGTTAGCTTGATTGTGATGCTATCTGGTAACAGATGGACTTGAGAAAGAAAGATTGACTCAAAAACAACTACCAAGGAAAGAATAAAAGTGACAACCATTTCATATATTTTCTTAACTTTTCATTTTTTTTTTTTTAATTACAAGTATTATATTTGATGACATATTATAAGACATCATATTTTGTACAAAAGGACCCTTAGGTGTACTTTTGTCCAATATATGATGCTACAAAGTAAAAATATTAACCTGAAAACTAAAGTCATACATTTAAATAGCCTTGTCAGATCTAGATTTTCATATGTATGTTATGCATGCTATCCAACTTGTTCAGAAATGTCTAAACTATCATCTGTATATAACTTAGGTACCTCCATAAGCTCGCTAAAAAAAAGAGCATAGCGTGATGAAAAATATACCTAACTTGATGAAAATAAAATTTCATCATCTAAATGCTTATGTTATTATTAAGAGGAAAGATCAAAGTTTATTTTAATCATTTTTTAAAATTTTTCCTTCTTTTTAGAACATTCTAAATTTTGATAAAAAAAAAAAACCTTGTTTCTCTTTGTATCCCCAGGACTAGTAAAATAGCATATACAATTTTTAGCACGTATTTTTTTTTTGTATGACACACATTAATTTGGAAAATCTTTCAAAAATAAAAATAATTGTCGGATTTTAATGAAACTTTCAGAAACTATTCACAGATGATGGAAATTATTATAAATATGTTTTTTTTTTTTTATTAAAGTCATGGCAGAAATATTTTTTTAAATTTATTACCCCCCTCATAACTAATTTTATGAAAACACTAGAAATTCAATCACGTCAGGTTTAGTGATTACAATAGTTAAAAGCATAAGGCTTTGAGGAATGCAAATCATGTTTTTTTTTGTTTTTAATTGGACCCCCCTACCTGAATTGTAACATACAAAACTCAATAAAACAAATATATTATTTAATTTCAAATGCTTTTAGTTGCTTTTATGAATATGGACAATATTTTCTGAAAGCAAAAAAAATTTTCGCCTAGAGAAAAAAAAAAAAAAAAAAATTTTAATACAATTATTTGTTATTTTTTAATTATAATACATTTTTACATTTAAGTTGTTAAAATATTATAAAATTAGTTAAAAGCTGCATCGGGTTTCCTAAGTGTCCTTATGAGATCTTTTTTTTAGTGCATTGTAAATTGTATCATTTTGACTAATTCAGAAGATCTGCAGTAATTAAAAAAGTAATTTTGTGTTTATAATTGGGCTGTACGGAAGTATAAAGTACGGAAGACCAACCAGAATACAATTAAGTTTCTTTATTTGAGTTAAGCATTGTCCTCCGCTGTTAAGGCCTTTACTTTTGCGAAACACGTCTGGAGAAGTTAATTTGATTTTTCAATTTCAACTGAGCAGGGTACCTACAAGTATCAGTATCATCTTATGAAATTTATATGATCTTTTTATATTAATCTCAATTATGACATTTTTCCATAAATGAAATATCAAAATTAATAATAAAATGAATGGAAATACAAATAACACAGTAAAATGTAATAAATGAACATAAAATTATAGTATTTTATGTACACTTCTGATAAAATTTCATAAGAAAGTTACCTATAAATTAGATACCTTTCTTATGAAATATGAAATTTAATCTCACTCTTAACAGTCTTATTTCAATTTCTTTATATTTTCCATAAAGCATCATAAATGTAAAGGTGAAAGCCAAGTACAAAAAAAAATTTAGAGCGTTGAAAGTTTTCCTTAAAAATAACGAGGTAAATAATTTGTTCACTTAAATGTAAATAATTTCACTTTTCTCCTTCTGTAGAACAAATTATCCTCACAAAATCCGTCAATATGTCATTCATCACCTGTCAAGTGACGCAAAAGTTTATGACCTGTTTTGTTTTATTTTCAAATTACATCTTTTCGGTGCAGAGGCTAAGTTAAGCTTGGTTCAAAATATTTTAAATAAACATTATAATTTCTGATTTTCTTAAAATAAGTTTTGAAAAAATGTTAATTGATATTTAAAAGAATTTCAAAGTGAGATTTTCATCTTTTTTTATAAAATGGAAAAATATGGTTGAAATCTGTCAATTTTGCTGAGACAAAAAAAAAAAAAAAAAAAAAAAAGATTTTAACAAAAAATTTTGGACGTGCTAGGAACGATAAAAAAATGTAAAAAAAAATACCCCCAAAATACTTTTGATCTTTCTTCTTAATAATAACAAACATTTAGACAATAAAATTTTTGTTTTTGTCAAATCTATGTCTTTTTCATCATGCTATGCTCTCTTTTTGGCAAATCCCCGTGGAGGTACCTAATATAACTCATATCATTGTAAAAATGGCTTCAAATGAATGAATTTTTCAAATCCTAAAAGATAATCCTTCATCAGACTCTAAAGACTGGCACTACAAAATCACAAAGGAGTTACACCCAATAACATCACTTGAGCATTTCCAACAGTAGAAAAAAATAAATAAATAAGAGTAGCACATATAACTAAAAAGAGAAAACAATCAAGCGTTCCACACTATCAAGTAAAAAAAGGTTTGGAAGGAAACTTCCATCAGTACTAGAAAGAACTATAATGTTGAACTTGAAAAACTAATTTCTCAAAATTTTTTTTTTATAAATTTCAAACAACAGTAAGACTAAATGTTTGATCAATGAATGCCAAATGTTATCCGTATAGAAACAGCTAATTTTACAATTATCATTTCTCTCCCAAAACCAACTTAAAAAATATCTTCCAGGTTTTATATAAAAAGTGGAGGTATGTGGTAAACTAATATTTAAACAGATTCTGTAGACTATCAGGACTTGTATCTAGTCTAGCTCCATAATACTATACTGTAAATAAGGGAAGTCTCATATGTGAAATTGAGGTATTTGGTAGGTTTATTTTTAATTAGATTCTGTAGACTATCAGGACTTTTATCTAGTCTAACTCTTAAATGTAAATTGTATGTGTTGGGCAGTGGGGAGGTTATAAGCCATATATACATTATATATACATTAAATATGACTATAAAAAAAAACTTTTAAAAATGAAACTACTAATTTGAGGTAATCAAATAAAAGGATTTAGAACATAGGGAAGGAAGCAGCAGCAGAATGCCTACATATGTGTTCTCCCAAAATCAAAACTTCTACATCCAAAATGGTTAAGGTGACATTCATGAAAGAAAGACTGGCTCCTAAAGTGTGGGATGTAAGTTTGTGACTCATTGGAAGATAAAGGTTTTTTTTTTTCTTTTTCTTTTTTCAACTTTGGCATCGTTTGCTCTAGTAGTCAATAACTTTATTGACCAAAAGCAATAATTGAGTAAAGCTTGCAGTAAAATAATAATGAGGAAAAATGCTTCATCTAAACATAAAAACTACTAATAAAAAAATAAAACTACTGGGGCAAGGAATGTCTTTTAATGCCACCAAAACAAAAATGACCTCTTTTAACAATCTTAAAAAAACCTTTTTTGCCTTTCATCAACATGGTTGATGCTAACCTCCAGGAGAGTGACACATTGCACCTTCTTGGGCAAACATTTTCCACTGACATGAAGTGGAAAGATTATATCAAATCAATTGCTAAGTCAGCTGCTAGGAACGTCGGTTCAGTGTTGTGCTAAATGATTTTTCTCATCAAAATCCATCTTACATTTATAAATCTACCATAAGTTCATGCATTGAAGATTGCTGTCACATCTGGTCTGGTGCTTCTGCTATATATTTAGAGATGCTTGATAAAATACAAAAGAGGATCTGCAATGTTATTGGTCCTAACCTGGCATCTTGGCTTCAGTCTTTTTTCCACCACCATAATAGTTTCTCTATAAATATTTTCATGGTAATTATTCTGATAAACTTTCCACTATATTACCTTGACTTTATGAATTTAAATGCAATACTAGAGTGATGACAAGGTCTCATCATTTTACAGTTGAAATGGATAGATATAACAATAAGTTCTATATTAACAGTTTCTTTTTTCACACTCCTCACTTGTTTTCCAGTCAACTTTGATCTTCAAAAAATTTAAATTCCTGTTTTTATTGTTCTCTCTCTTTAATGGTTTTTCTTTTGTTCTTTCACAGTCAATAACTCCTTGCATCTTAGTGGGTTTATTGCTTTGCTTGGAGTGAAATGATTAAAACAACAAAAAATTGAACAAAGATTTTAATAAGTTAGGGAAAAAGAAAGAATGGGAAAGTAGAGAAAAAGAGAGCATTCTTATTTAATAGTGGTCAGATTTATTGGAGAAATTTTGACATGCTGATCCTATTTGCATATATACATTTTTCATTATGTTATCATTTAAATGAAAATACAGAAAGAATACATTTTTTTCCAACAAAATGTCTTGAAAGATGTGGCTCTTTTGAAAGCCAAGCCTTTGCTACCATAGACAAACAGGATATCCTGAATCAAATGAAGGACATAATTTTATTTTCTTAGAAATGTCATCAAAAGTTTGTCACAATGACAACTAAAGTCCATCCATGTCTTTGTCTCATGATCATTTTTACTGATAAAATTTAAAAAAAAAAAAAATTAAACTATTTGAGAAAAGAGAGAGCAAAGAAAAATGAAAAATATGAGAGAGACGAAAAGTATGTTAGAAAAGAGATGTAAAAAGAAAACAAGCATAAGAGAGAGAAAACAAGTGAGAAAAAAAGAGAGGAGGAGGGGAGACAAGCAAGAAAAAAAGAAAGAGGGAGAGAGAAGATGAGGTAAGCAATAAAAGAGCTAAGGGAAGAGAGGAGATAAGACAAGTGAGAAAAGAGAGAGGAGACAAGTGAGAAGATTAGAAGAGAGAGGGTTAGAAGTAAAGATAAGCATGAGAAGAGAAGGCTAAAAGAAAAGCACAAAAGAGAAAAAGTTAAAAGTAAAGTGAGAGAGAGAGACATGCATGAGAGACACACACACGAGAGAGAGAGAGAGAGACACAAGGGACAGAGAGAGAGAGAGAGACAAGGGACAGAGAGAGAGAGAGAGACACACATGCATGAGAGAAATGCATGAGAGAGAGAAACAGACAGGCATCAGAGAGAGACATGCAAGGGAGGGTTAAAAGTAAAGACAAGCATGAGAGTCAGAGGGAGACATGCACAAAAGAGAGATGTGACAGAGAAACATGCATGAGAGAGGGTTACAAGTAAAAACAAGCATGAGAGAGAGGGAGGGTTAAGTAAAGAAAATATGAAAGAGAGGGGAAAAGCACAAATGAGAGAAAAATAAGTGGAAAATTATTGAGGAAAAAACATTCAAAAGGAAAAGAATTGACTGCTGAAAGTCATGAAGAAATTGCTTAAGGTAAACAAGGACAAATTTGGATTTCTTGCTTTCTGTTTCATAAAACACCAAAACTATTCTGATGTTTTTATGATTCTTTTATGTTTTTTATCTTCCCAAATAAATTTTAGAATATTCTCTGTAAAATGTTAGAAAATGGGGAGCTGACCCAAATTTAAGTGTTCTTTTAATGATGATAAATCTTCTTTGAGAGAAAAGCCATTTCAAAACATAAGAAAAATTACTAAGTGATAATAGTAGTATCAGTAGAGTTTTCCAAAGAACCTGATAATCATCCACTTACCAATGTTAGTTCCCAAGTGGAATTATACATTAACAGAATTGTTCAAGACTACTTTTAGAAGAGAGGAGTTGTTGAAAATTCTTTAGATGAGTCATTGTAATTATTCCATGTGTTATTTAGACTAGTAAATACTAATGATTCCACAATGATGTATTTTTATTGCTTCACATTTTATTATTACTTTTGACTATTTTCTTCATTTTATTACTTACCAACAAAAGATTTTTAGCTGATCAATTATTCTTCAGCTGTTAAATTATTAGTAAATTGAGATTATCAGATAAAGCGTTTTCAACATGAAGCAAGATTTTTAGATTTAACAAGATTTATTTGTTATTTTTAGCCAATTTTTAGCCATTATGCACTTCAGAAAAAGAAAATTAAAACAATTTGCAGTTTCATCGCAACCTAAGTCTTTATTCTGTTTTCTCACCACTTATTTATTTTAACTGCCAAAGAATGAACCAATTAAGAACTGTGTTAAAAAAATAACAAAAACTCTCCAAAATTAATTTTGAAAATTAATTAAAATTCTTCTTTGGATTCAATCAAGAATCTATAAATACATAACAGAAGCACCAGACCAGATGTGGCAGCAAGCTTCAATACATGAATGTAATCATAGACTTATAAATGTGTAAGATAGATTCTGATCAGAAAAATTGTCTAGCATGAAACAGTGAACCAACTTTCCTAGTAGCACACTTAGCAACCGATTCAATATAATCTTTCCACTTCATGCCAGCAGAAAATGTTAGCCTAAAAAGCAAGGAGTCACTCTCCTGGATGTTAACATCAGTCATGCTGATGGAAAGTAAAAAAGGGTTTCTAAGATGATTAAAAGAGAGTCGTTTTGTTTTGGAGGTGTTAGAATTAACGGGGCATTGCTTGCCCCAGTTAACAACAGGTTGTAGGTCATTTTTGAGATTAGCTGTCAGTTTGACCTTATCAAACAGATGAGACTTACTCTTAAGATAGGTGTAAATAGTCAGAAAGTTTAAAATAATCAAAGAAAGAGTGATAACCAATATAGATATAGAGGAAAAGAAATCACTAAAATGGTTAGTAAAATAAAAACTGCAAGTACCTTTTTGCATGAAAAGTATTCACTTCTTATCTAGTTAACATGAAATAGAGATCAATTAAAAAAAACTTAAATGGAAAAATGGTACCAAAATGAACTTTACATATTTAATAGGCTTATATAGAAGGTAACCAAAAAAGTTCTGTCTATTTTTTTGATTAGTCATTGAATGAAGTTGAAATATATACGAAATGCGTGTAGCTATTGTTTTCAAATTCGGACAGCTGGAAGTAGGAACATCAGACGTTATAAAAAACACGCGCACTGTGCCCGGCCATCAGTTATAAGCCGGACAGCTGTGAGAAGGATGGAAGTGTCTAGAGATCTCGTTGGGGGCTGTTTGCTTTACGACTTCAAAGTGGGCTTATCAGAAGTCGCCGCATATGTCAAGTTTTTGGGGATTGTGCTGTGGATGAACGTACTGCAAGGCGTTGGTTTTGAAAATTCAAGTCAGGAGATTTGTCTCTCCATGATGAGCCTCGCAGTGGACGATCACAGGTCTTGAATGACGGAGTCCTGAAGGCGGCCATTGAAGAGGACAGTAGTCTAACGTGTGGTGAACTTGCAAGACAGTTCAACGTTTCCGATGAAACAGTTAGACTTCACCTGCACCACCTAGGTAAGACATATAAACTGAGCAAGTGGGTTCCGCAAATGCTGTTGGAGGTCCACAAGGGACAACGAGTGGAAGTCTGCGTATCGCTGCTTTCTCGCCACCGTACCGCATCCTTATTCAATCGAGTGCTTACCAGTGATGAAAAGTGGGTTCTGTACGAAACTCCCAAGCGTTCCAGACATTGGTTGTCTCCCCAGGATGCTGTCCCTCACACCGCAAGACCGCCTATGCACCCACTCAAGATTATGCTTTGTGTCTGGTGGACAGGCCGTCAAGTGGTTCATTATGAACTGCTACCAACGGGCCAAACGGTCACTGGAGACCTATACTCGCAGCAATTGAAACATGTGCAACAGGCATTGCGCCAGAAGGAGCCAGCACTGGTGAATCGCAAAGGTGTGCTTTTCCTCCATGACAACGCCAGGCTGCATATCGCACGAGTGGTCAGGGATACCATACAGTAACTTGGGTGGAAGACTGTGCCATCCACCTTATTCACATGACCTTGCGTCATCTGATTACCACCTCTTCCACTCCCTGGATAATCATCTTCGTGGGAAATCCTTCACCATTGAAGCAGACTTGCGCAAAGCCCTCACGGACTTCTTTGCGTAAAACAACCTCCGAGTTCTACCGCAAGAGCATTGAACAGCTGGAGACATGTTGGCAGAAGGTGCTGGATGCTGATGGTGATTACTTCGAAGATTAAATATAAGTTACACGTACTGTGAATCGTTTTCTTTTTTTCCTTTAAAAACGGACAGCACTTTTTTCGGTTACCTTGTAGAAGTAGTTCACAAAAAAATTGAAAATAAGCTAGTCAATCATATACTAGTTGGTAGTTCTTCTGATTTAAAACAAATATCTCTCATTTTATAAACTGGTACATACCATTAGAACTGGGGTTAAATTACCACATTATCAGGACTGGACTAAGTTATCATCCCATCTAGAATGGGCTAAGTTAACACACCATTAAGACTGTGCTAAAATAGCACTATCAGAATTGGGTTAAATTAATATGCCATTAAGATGGTTAAATTAATACACCATTAAGACTGAGCTATATTAATACACCATTAATACCGATATAAATACAATATTAAGACTGGACGAAATTAACACATTATTAGAACCATGGTAATTAACTCAGGAAAAGAAAACAGCAAAAAGATATCTAAAAATGAACACTCCAGTAGTTTTGAATGAAGTATCAGCTGGAGAATTTTCTAGACAACATAATTTATCTCTACTTTTTGTCTAAGTGTTTTCACACGGAGATATTCTGGTTGTCTGTAACTTTTTGTGTTTGCTTTTGATATGAGTAACTGTTTACTTACTTTGCTATGTATATATAAATTTGACAGGAGTGGCTAAGATGACCTTCTAAGCCTTCTCTGTTATTACAGTGGAACTTGATCTCTGATGAGGAAAGTTACAGGTGACCTCTACAATTGCTGGATTTAAATCAAACGTAGGAGGAGATTCGATCATATTTTAATGATAAAGAAAGATGATATATATTAAGACAAGCAGATATATTGAAGTTTGAACTCTACTTTGAAACAATTAAAAAATATTTCAATAACCTCTTAAAATTATGAAGATCATTCTGGGTAACAAAATTAGTTAAAAAAAAAAGTAAATAAAAAAACTGGTTTTCAGTAATTATATAACAAATGACATTTTATATTGTTTATATGTTAGCTTGTAAATATTTACATTATTTACATTGTTTTGACTGTTGTCCTCATCTTTATTGTCATATTCATGATGTTTTGGCTGTTGTATGCTCTGGCCTTCTTCAGGTAATATACATTGGAATTTCAAACTAAATTTTTTATTTAGTCCATTTAGTGGGGTAGATTGTTCTAGTTCCACATGCCATGCCTTTTCTAGATATCCCAGTTTCAGTTATTTCCCTTTAGTAACTCAACTCTCCAAGTTGTTGCTCACCTCTGCTGTGGCCAGGTACTGAACTCCCAATTCTTTGGGTCAAGTCACTGGATTACTTTAACCAACACTTATCCACTGGGCCAGGTGTCAGCAAGGACACTAAAGGGTAATAAACTGAGATATCCAGAAAAGGTAACTAGAACAATCTACCCCCATGGACTAAAAGGGTTTGGTTTGAAATTCCAACATATATCATCTGAAGAAGGCTGGAGCATACAACAGCTGAAAGGTTAAGAATATGACAATAATGATGAGGATAACAGTCCAAATAATGTAAATAGTTACAATATCTCATCTCAGAAATATAGACAGATGGCTTGTAAATACTTCAATTTATTTACTGTGTCATAAGTCTTGCATTAAAAGTCAATAAGCATGGTCTTATCTTACTGTCATAAAATTGAAACACTGAGGATATAAAATTTTACAGCCTTCTTCAAACTTGCCTCTACTCAACTGTCATCATTCTTTACATTCAAACTAATAGAAAGGAAGCCCCCCCCCCATCAATACTGGAAAAAGAGACAACAGTTACTTGAGAAACTTGTTTCCCTGAAAAATTGTTTTAACAAAAAGATTTAATAAATTTCAAACAAAAATAGCACTGGCTGTTCAGTCAATGAATGTGGAATGTTTCTTTACAAGGAAACAGATAATATTACCATTAGAGATGAGAACATAGTTACTACTCTTTAATGATGACCAGAGAGTGAAGAATAACATTGGCTGTTTGGTCAATGAATGCCAAATGTTTCCTTATAAAGGAAACAAATAATATTACCAGTTATCATATAGCATTTTGGCCACTGTGGCCTCCAAATGTAAATAATTATAACTCTTCATCCCATAAATTTAGAAAGAAATTAACTGTCAGCTTTTCTTGTTTTAAAAGCAGTGTTTCATCAAGATTTGATAATGAACTTAAAAAGGTCAAAATTAAACAGTAAAATTGGATTAAAAAATATAACATTTTAAAAACTGTTGTTTTATTTTGCATTGAGGAAAAAAATTTGAATTTTAGCATTCTACAAATTAATCTAAGAGGCTATTTTTTCATTGTCTAAAAAAAAAAAACAAAAACAAAAAAAAAACATCTAAAAAAAATTATTATACAGTAATTATTAACTATCACAAATCGCCACTAAGAGACTAGCCAGAGCATCCCTGAAATGTAAGCCAGAAAAGGGACACAGAGAAACAGACTTGTCAAAAAAAAGGGTAGAAGCCTATACAAGATCTCACAAAAGATGGGCCTTACCTGGCATCAAGTTTTTTTTTTCCTTGTTCTTTAACAGTTATATACAAGGCCCAAGAGCCACTTGAAGTAGAGGGTTACAGAGTAAGAGGTACAGTTTATACAGATATGTGGTGGGAGATAACAGTTAACTCTAGACTTGAACAGATTAAGATTGTAGTGATCAGGGAAACATCTTCTTGGGAGTCTTTTCCATAAAGCAGTAGTTCATGTAAAGGTAGAGGATAGCAGGAGGAGTCAGGTACTTACTGGAGTGGTACAGGGAACCAAACATTTTTCAATGGAATGCAATGGAATGTCTGAGAAAGAGCAAGAGATTGACTTGGATGGAGGGCAATCATTGCCCAATTTTCCCAACAGAATGGGTGGAAATAAAAGTATCTAAACTTAAAAGATAAATAAAAAAACACTTACCTTAGTATAAAGTAATCCTTTGATTGAAAAGAAAAAAACTATATCCAATATCAAGTAAACTCAATTAGTCCATTTAATCTGAAATTTAAAAAAAACAATTCTTGATTTCCATTAAAAATACTTAAAAGCATTAATGTTAATCAGTAATAAACGTACACAAGGTTTATAGACATTGCTAGATCTTGTAAGCTGCAGAAATTGTGGGTTCAAAAAAAAAAAAAAAAAAAAAAAAGAGTTTATGAATTAGGTATACATCATATTAGGAAACATCCTTTACACAATGTTGTGAAAATAACTTTCTGTAAATGAGTGAAAGAGAGTGAAATGTTCCTGAGAAAGAAAAGCTGTAAGCAGCCATGACCAAAATTCAGTAGCTGGGCAACAGGCCTTTAAAGTGTTTACACATTTGTGCGGAGAGGATAGTCATTTACTCTTGTAACAGAATAATCAGTAATTAAAAAACCTGCTATCCTAATGCTGGTTTGCCTTTGTCATGAATGAAAATAGATCTAACAGTTTTTTGTTTTTTTTTGAGAGCAATTACATAATGAGTGAATTCACTTTTAGCATTATGTGTCTCCTTGGACACCCAGCATCATGTCATTGTGACCTGTCTGTTACATTCTGTGATTTAGAGATGAGTCAATATAATTTCAAGAGTTTCTATTTTTTCCTGTAACTACATTTTAATCAATCTATTTCCAACATATACAATCTACATGAAAGGATGAGAATGCAGTCTTTTTAGTTATTATCTACCAATATTGTAAAACTTACTGGAAAGTAGCACTGTGTACAACATATAGGATTACTTGTTACACATCATATTGCAAGGATTGGCATAATGGGTTGGTTCCATCAATATATTTGTAAGTCAATTTGACTTCACTCAGTCTTCAGACAAACTAAAATTATATTTAATACTTTGTGACTGGACATCTTTCCTTCTGACAGAACCTCCCCATTGCAACAAGTGAGATAGTGTCAGAGGTATAGCCTGATATTTGCAATAAGTCTTGGAGGAAATGAAATTCTTAGACAAGCAATATAGCTTTCATTTCTCCAGGTCAACTGCTGATGTACTGATGATAATTGCAGAAAGAGTTTATCATGCTCTATATAAAAATAGTGAAGCCCAGGCTGTAGCATTGGACATCTCAAAAGCCTTTGACAAGGTCTGGCATACAGGTCTTCTCCACAAGCTGAAAAGTTATAGTGTCTCCAGATACATTTTTGAGCTGATCTAGTCTTTCTTATCAAATCATGAAATGAAAGTTATCTTGAATGGCCACTCATCTAGATCATTTCATACTAACACAGATGTTCTCCAGAGCTCCATCCTTGATCCTATGCCGTTTTTAATTTTTATTAATGACCTTCCTGATAACATTAGCTCTCAACTTGGCATCTATGCTGACGACAACCATTTACTCCTACCTCAATAGCAAGGCTGATCAGTCCAACAAGTCAAAATGGGGGCTGATGTCTAAATCAAACTAAAGTCCATCATTAACTAAGGCAAAAGATTGCTTGTTAATTTTAACACTTCCAAAACTAAACTTCTCTCTATTAATCATCTGAGAGACCCCTCTCTGATGCTATCCTCCACGAAAGTGACTCATTACACCTTCTCGGGCTAACGTTCTCAGCTGACATGAAGTGGAAAAACTATATTGAATCCATTACTAGGTCAACTGCTAAGAAAGTTGGTGTCACTGTGTTGTGCAAGACAATGTTTATTTCCAGAACCTATCTTATATATCTATAAGTCTACCATACATCCATCCTTAGAATATTGCTGCCACATATGGTCTTGTTATTTACCTTGAGCTCCTTGATAAGATCCAAAGAAGAATAAGCAGCAATATTATTGGTCCTGATCTAGCAGCTCAGATTCAGTCTCTTACTCACCACCATAAGATTGCCTCTGTGCACTTTTTATAAATACTTTCATGGTAATTGTTCAGATGAGCTCTTCACTATGGTAGCTAGACTTTATGAATTTAAATGCAGTACTAGACTGGTGTCAAGATCGCATCAATTTACATTTGAGCTGGCCAGATGTAGCCATAAGTTCTATGCTAACAATTTCTTTACTTGCACTTCTCACTTTTGGAACTCCCTGGTTCCCAGCTAACTTTAATCTGCAAAAAATTAAATGCAATTTCAATCACTATCTACTGCCCTCCCAATTACTCTTCTCTTTCTGCATTATTAATGTTTCTGGTCCTAATTCTTCCACACCATGTAAACCCTAGTGTTTTAGTGGCTTTACTCCCTTTCTTAGGGTGATACCGATTAAAAAAAAAAAAAAAAAAAAAAAAAAAAAAAATTTAAGCTGTGTGCTATATTGGGCAAATATGTGAATTTCTCCATACTACAATCTCCTCGGATGTCACAATTTACAATTGTGGTGTAACAGATTTCTTGAAGAAAATAAATGAACTCCTTTCATGCACAAATTGTCCACCTAAGAAAGACCCCCAAAACTTTACTGATCAAAATAGTATGTTAACAAAAAGATCTTTCTTTCCTACTGTTGTGGTACGATACACCTAATTTACATAAGTGGAGTACCGACCATATAAATATGGGTTGGTACCGGAAGACGGGGGATGTAAGAAGAGATCGAATCGAGAGAGACTCTGCCCGACTGCGATTTAGTCAACCCATTCTGCAGGAACAGTCTTTCCAAGAATATACCAAAACTAACTGTAAATATTGTGTACCTTTTCCTTGTTTCAATACATTTTGTTACGTACATTTTGTGTTGTATTATTATTATTCCATGCTTATTCCAAGTTTCAACAATGGCGACGAGGTATAAAGAACTTTACGTTACGGAAAATAAAAAGAATTAATAATTGATAGCCTTCAACAATTGGGACAAGTGGAAGAACCCAGGCTGAAAAAAAAAAAATCATTAATTAAAAGTCGAACATCTAATGGAACGGAAAAGTATTCTGAAGTCTGGACAGTTAAAAATAGTTAAAGGACGACTAAGCATAAAGGAACGTTCACTCAGAAAAATCTGGAAGGTGGCGTAAACAAATAACGGCGAAAAAAAAAAAAAAAAACAAAAACTGGCCGACTAAAAAACATGCATGGAATTAAAAGGAGCACAAATACAACGTGTCGACTTTGAAAGGTAAGTTGTAAAAAAAAAAAAAAAATTTGTTTATTTTTTTGTTTGGTTGCTCAACAATATTTTATAAAGCAAGACATAAGATTAAAAAAGGCGTAAGTTGTTTCGATTTTTTTTTTTTTTGTCTGCTTATAGTATATTCGTGGATACACAATTTAAAAGTATATTCTTTGTTGCATGAATACTATCAGCTAAAAATGGAGGAATTATCAAAGTCATAGCTGAATTGTTTAAAGCCCAGCAGTTGAGTCAAGCTGAATTATTCAAATCCCAGCAGTTGAGTCTGCAATAACAAAGTGAACAGGTTGCCTTATTAAGTGAGAACAGCAATTAGCACAGCAGAATTATCAAGAAAGGCAAGAGGAGTTGAGTCAACAACGTCAAAGGGAACAGGAAGAATTGTATGTCAAGGTTTTGGAAATTCAAAAGTTAACATTGGAGAAATTAAACAACAATCAGGCAAATGAAAGTAACTCTTCATATTCTAATAACATCATATTTAATTGTTGGAAATTTTCAACTATGTGCCAGACGAAGGAAAAAACGTTTGAAGCGTGCATTTTAAATGATATGAAGATATTTTCCCACAGACTGTGAAAACTGGTCGAATTCAAGAAAAGTCAGTCTATTACTAAGAAAGCTAGGTACAGCGGAACATAGCAAATTTGTAGATTTTATACTACTGAGAAGAACAAATGAATTGGAATTCTCGGAAACAGTGAAATTGCTAAAAGGAGTTGTTTGGAGCAAATATGTCGCTTTGGCATAAGCGATGGTTATGCATGAATGTCGCTAAATCCGACGATCAGGATTACTTAACTTATGCATCGATAGTGAATAGACATTGTGACAATTTCAGATTGGCAGAGATTACGGTTGAAGAATTCCAGTGTTTAATTTTTGCTCAAGGACTGGTATCCAGTAAGAGTGCGAAATAAGACGTGAGAGTTTTGTCTAAACTCGAATCTGAACAAAACCTTACCCTGCAGAAGTTAGCAGAGGAGTGTCAGTGGGCTGTAAGTTTAAAGAAAGAGTCTCAAAAAATTGAAGAAGCTGGTATTGCTTATATTAAGAAAGTGAAGAAACAGTCAAATTACCCATCAGAAAAAAAAAATTGGATTAAAAATTCGGCGTATTTTAAAAATAGACAAGAAAAATTAAATGAAAAGAATGAGGAGGGAAAAAAAATGGTTCCGCCATTTAATTGTAGACAGTGCAACGGAAGACACTGGGAGGTAAATTGCCCATATAGAAATAAAAATGTTTCGTGTGCCACAAGAATGGTCACAAAGGGTCGTGTTTAAAAACGAAAAAAAGTCAATAGCCAAATTAGACAAACAAATTCAAATATCAAATCAGATAGAGATTTGAGGAAGTATGTGACGACTGAAATATTTAAAAAGAATATCAAATTTCAACTCGATTCGGGTTCAGATTTAACAATAATGAACTATAAAACATGGAAAATTTTAAAAAGGCCTACAATAATGAAGTCAACGGCGCTTTAACAGTGACTGGAAAGAAATTAAAGGTTGCGAGGTTGTACTTCCCATGAAATTGAACGGGATAGTTAAAAAATAAAAGTTTTCATTCTGAAAATGGAGAAAACTTGATGGGTACAGATTTTATTGAAACATTCGAATTGTGGGATAAACCGTTAAACTCTTTCTGCAGAAAAGTAGAAAGTGTCATAAACAAGACAGGACATTAATGAGGAATTAAAAAAAAGTTTCGGAAACTTTCACACCTGGTCTTGGAAGATGTAACAAGTTTGAAGCCAAATTCGAATTAAAACGAAAATACTATGCCAATTTTTAAAAAGAAACGTAATGTGCCTTTCACAAGTGTAGAGAAAATTAACGAAGAACTTGATAGGTTGGAAAAATGGGAATTATTTAAAAGTAGAATCTAATTCATGGCTGCGCCGATTGTGTGCATAAAAAAGAAATCAAACCAAGTTAGAGTCTACGTTGATTTTTCGACAGGGTTGAACTCGGTAATTAAGGACTACCATTACCCGTTACCCGAGTCCGGAGGAGATTTTTAACAAGCTAAATGGTGGAGTTATATTTTCAAAAATTGACTTATCAGATGCCTATCTCCAAATTCCGTCGAAGAGGAATTTTCGGTTACTAGGGATAAACACGCATAGAGGGTTATTCAAGTACAACAGGCTTCCTTTTGATATTAAAGTGGCACCTGCCATTTTTCAACAAGCTATGGACGTCATGCTGAATGATTTAGACTTTTGCGTGCGCTTACTTGGACGACATCATAGTAAGGGCGAATCGGTCGACGAACATCGAGAGCATCTCAATCAAGTATTTAAAAGATTCAGGACTTTGGATTTAAAGTCAAAAGAGTCAAAGTCGAATTTGGTTTGGAGGAAATTAAGTATTTAGGGCACATAATCAACAAAAATGGCAGATGTCCAGATCCGGAAAGGTCCATTGCGATTAGAGACATGCCGACGCCCACTAATGTGGCGATGCTACAAAGTTTTCTAGGGCTTGCAAATTATTATCAAGCGTTCATTAAAGGAATGTACAATTTAAGAGCTGCATTGAATGAACTGCTAAAAAAAGACAAGGCATGGGAATGGACGGTAGAATGTCAGAAAGCCTTTGATGAAATAAAGAAAATGCTTACGTCCGACCTCTTTTAACCATTACAATCCAAAACTGGATATTGTAGTGGCAAGTGATGCTAGTTCATACGGGATAGAGCGTGTATTCAACACATAATGCCATATGGTTCTAGAAAACCAATTGCACACGCTTCGAGAACTTTGCTCCCAGGAGAAAGAAGTTACTCTCAGATAGAGAAAGAGGCACTGAGTATCATTTTTGCCATACAAAAATTTCACAGGTACATCCAAAGTGGAATCTAAACAGACTGAAATATTTCTGCAGTTGATTATTCTACCTAAGATTTATTAAACTGTCTGAATTATTTTGCAGATATACGTTTCACCAATTGAATTACCCTGCATATATAGATATCTATTAGAATTAACCTAGACTGACACAAGGTTATAACTTTTGGAGAATAAAACTTATTTGTGATGGCCAACAAGATGAGTTTCTTAAACATCATTAGGTAGTAAATACTCTGGAGTATAAGTATTATTTAAATAAAGTCTCATCTGGCACAAGGCCACAGCAAAGGAGCAACTAGTGTAGCTTAAACTTACATGCAATAGCTTGTGAAATTAGACATCTGAAATCTGCTCTTTCCTTTATGTGAGATTTATCTTTCACTACCTTTAATCCAACATAGAGACCCAAGAATAAAGCATTCAATGAGGACTGAACTCATTATGGTCTGTGTATTTGCTAACCATTGTTCACAGTAAGCAACCAATAAATATTTATTTTGTAGCTTAGTTTATTTCTAGTAGAGACACAATAATGAGGCACCCAGAGAAAGTCTGTGTTTATTGTATCTTCTTGGTGTTTCTTCTACAGAAACAGTTCCTAATAAAACAAAGTCCCTTTCTTGGATACCCACCTTTTCATTGGATGATTCTATACTTGGATCTGTATGTACACAAGTTATAAAGATTTTATGCATTGGGCTGAGTCATAAATAATTTCCGTTTTTGGAAACCACTTAACATAACTAATAATCATACATGGCAGTTATGAATAAATTAGGACTATACTAACATATTCTAGTTTTTGCACAATAATGGCAGCATATACAGTGGATCAAATAAAAAAAATGTTTTCTTTTTCATGACAATACAAGGTCATATTAAGCAAAAACAAAATTTTGGAACTCAGTTGTCAGAGTTCCAAAACCCTACCGGCCATATTCACCTGAGCTTGCACCAGCTGATTATTACCATAAAAAAAATATTGTTGATTGGGAAAACTTTCTCTAACCAGATTCTTAATCTAATTCTTAAAATAGATTCAAGGATTCATTAAAAACTTTTCCATATTAAGACCTGCAGAATTTTACCCCAGAAGTACCAAAGAGCTGATAAGTGGCAACAAGTCAATGAAAATAATAGTGAATATATAAGTGAATAAAATGAAATCTCACTTTATGTTTTGAAGAATAAAGTTGATAAACAAAAATAGAAATTGTTTCTTTACTTCCATTTTTGTTTTAGGTTTAATGACACTGTATGATGACAGGTTACAGTGCAAATCATTTTATCACTGATTGAACATGTTTATTTTGTAGACAGTGGACACTGCTTCTAAGTAAAAAAAACAGAAGAGAGTTGCTGCTTGACTTTTTCAGCCTTTCCATCAGTCTAATAACAAGCCACTTAATAGCATGACTTACATTTGATGAAAAAATAAATAACATTTTAAATGCAGTAGCACTAATAAACGAATGAACAACTCACTCAGCCCTTGGGAAAACTTTAGTAACAAGTGGACCAATTTCCAAATTGTTATGTTTATTATGACTCACAAACACTGCAGAGATATAAAAATCTAAATTACATATTTATGTTACACACGCACACACACTATGTATACATAAAAACTGAAATGCCAAAAAATTAGAAAAAGCAGTACACTGGATTGTTTCACCCTGTGACACTTGTAGAAATAGCTGGATGACAAATACATGACATAATAGATAAAGAGGTAAGGTAGCTGTTGCAGCCATGTGGTATAAACAAGATTTAACTGTGATATTGTTGGGGTCAGAAAGATGGATTGTTATCTCCAAGGTAACAACTACTCTAGGTTTTTTTTTTCCTCAGGCAAGAGTTGCAAGGGGAGAACAGAAAAAAAAGTTTCATTCCAAACAGTCATCAGTGGTACATGAATACTGTGGATGTCCACAGATGATACCAGAATGGAACTAATTAACAAGGATGATAACCACTCAAAGAAAAGTTGACTGGACACTTTCTTTGCACTGGGGAAGACTGGTACCATGTCACCAGGTCAGACAAGTTGCATCCTCAGATATTTGTTTTTTTCCCCACAGTGTTCTGTTTAAAGCCAAAATATATTTTTGATTGTAAGAATAATTCTATATTTTTTTGTCATTGAATATTGCATTAACAACGTTTTTAAAATAACAATGATTAAGTGAAGGAACCACTCATTAAAGGAAATGCTATATGAAATTACATTGCCAAGACTGGATACTGCCATTACACTGAGGAAGACAAGTCAAATTAGTAGCTAATCTCTAAAATTACCTTCAGTTTGGGGCAAGAAATGGCTTATAAATTGTAATGCCTCTAAAATGAAACTGCTCACTTTTAGTCATCTTAGAGAACAATTTTTGCATTCTATCAGCATGGCTGATGCTAACCCCCATGAGAGCAACTCATTGCACCTTCTTGGTCTCACTTTTTTCAGTGACATGAAGAGGGATGATTATATTGAATCAATTGCTAGGTCTAGGAAAGTTGGTTCATTGTGTTGTGAAAGTGGGGTTGGAGAATTTGACACTCAAAGGATATATTGAAATCAAAGGGAAACAGTGAGTAACCTACCTAATGAGCTTGTGTAAATGGGTGGCAGAACATTGCCTGGATGTGATATCAAGAAAACAAATATTGCTTAGACCTACAAAGGATAGGAAGTTATGGAGAGCAATGATTTCTCAGATCTTGAAGGAACACAATACAGCTAAGAAGAAGTTTTCATGTATTAATAATTATAGTCAATTTTAGAACTTTGATAGCACTAAAGTCAAAACACATTGTTAATGGTCAAAATAATAACTATACTTTTAGATAATTCATGGAATAATGATAGTAGTGCATCTCAGAACTTCAGACACCTATAAAAGCCAGGAAGTACACTGACAGAAATGTAGAGATGAGTAAAATAGTCAAAATAATTTATAGAATAATCACAATGCTTTATTTCAGAACTTCAGACAACAATAACTCATGGAATAAAGGAAGTATATTTTCAAGATAATTACCAATCCTCTTGGAATTTGTTTTCTTTCTTTTTCAAAATGGCAGACAAGGGATGAATAAGATAATTGGACAGCTTTTATTCTATTGGGTTAATATAAACAAAACAAGGCTTAAATTTATTCATGCTCATGACAAAATGAAAGCCTTGCTGGAATGTAGCATATATATTCTGGCTGGTTTTAATTGCTTTGTTTGAATTCCAATGTGAATGCTTTCAGGTGGAGAGAGGGGATGATGGCAGAATTCTTATTACTTTTGCTTCATTTTGATTACCACCAGAGCAAAGTGTCAAATTAAAAACAAAAAAAAAAACAAAGATGCAGCAACTTTTTTTGTTTTTTGTTTTTTGATATTTACTCTTAAAATCTCTCAAAGCCAAATGCAAAAAAAATGGGGTTGAAAGATTGTGCTGTGTTAGTTTTCCAAGTGGGAATGGCCTGTCTTAAAAATCAGCATTCAAAGTCATAGCTTTTACCAGAATTTCAACACCAACAATTGATATCAACAAAAATGCTTGTCAAGATATCAGGTGACACTGGGAAGACTGGAGAATACACCAACCAAAAATTTATGTCTTTGGTCCATTTTAGATATGGCAAGACAGAAACAAAAATAATTGATACTTCTTGAAATCAACTGAAATTTTAGTAGGAATCTGAGACTAAAATCTCTTCTCTATGATCATAGTTATTTCTGCTTTAAATTGAACTAGAAATCAATCCTGTCATATGACAGTGAATGCTGGACAATTTCCTCATAGATGAAGAGCCAACTCAAGGCAATGGAAAAGTGGTTCTACAGAAGAATACTGAGAATACCATGGACAGAACATGTGAGCAACAAGGAAGTTTTAAGGAAAACAGGAATGACACAGACAACTATACTTAGAATCAGAAAGAGTTGAAATTTCTGGGACACACAATGAGGAAATAGGGCTTGCAGAATTTGATACTCAGAGGATATATTGATGGCTGGGTGGGGATGGGCAGTGGGAAACAGTAATATCTACTTAGCTTGTATAAATGGATGGCAGAACATGAAACTGGAAGGATAGTAAAAGTACATTGTTTAGTGCTACAAAGGATAGGAAGTTATGGAGAACTATGATCACCCACATCCTAGAGGGCCATTGCACATTTCCAAATTTCAAAACTACATTTTACTTGAATTCTGAAATGAAGCATTTTTATTAATAATAATGATAATAATAATTTTTCTTGTCATTTCTTCATTTTCTTGTTTCTTTATCAGCCATAACTGAAGTTAATTGGTCTGTTTGTGAAAAATGGAGGGATATTATTTTGGGGGATATTTTCTGTAGATTAGCATTTATTAGAGCTTTCTCTAAGTAGGACATTTATCAGAATAAAAAAATATTGATATTTTAATCCTTTTACAAAGGATTCCTGTTCATAATATAAATACAATTCTTAGAGAATTAAAAATCCTACTAGGATTCATTATTGGCAACCATAAACTTAACTCAATATATGCAGATGGCACAATGTTGATAACAAATACAGAAAAAACTACAAGAACTCCTACAGAAGATAGTGAAAGTGAGAAGAAAGGTTTGAACATCATTTGCAAGCAGACTGTATGCATGGTTGTTAGCAAAGAAATAGCCCAAAATGCAAATTACAGATTGGAGATACCAAAATCAAACAGGTACAACAATTTAGATATCTGGAAAATATATTAACAGAAGACATAAAGGGCAACACTGAAATCCAAAGGTGCATTGAAATAGCTAAATGTGACTTCCCAAAGCTGAGCAGAATACGAGGAAATAGAAAAATATTGTTATAAACAAAGAAAAGAGTACCAAACTTTTATGCAGTATTGATCCTCCTATATATTAGTGAATGTTGGGCAATCTCTCCAAAGATGAAGAAGAGACTTGAAGCAAGAAAAATGTGGTTCTACAGAAAGATGTTGAGAATAACATGGTCCAAATATGTGAGCAGCAACAAAGTTCTAGAGACAATAACAACAAGAAGAACACTTATGCTTAACATCAAGAAGAGAAAATTGAAATTTCTAGGGTACATAATGAGGAAAGAGGGTTTGGAAAATTTGATACTCAAAGGACAGATTGAAGGCAAGAGAGCCAGAGGAAAGTAATGCACAACTTACCTGCCAAGCTTGAGTGAATGAATGGTAGAGCAGGGATGGTAAAAAGACAAAAGTTATTAAGAGCTACAAAGGACAGGAAATTGTGGAGAGCCACGATCACCAATGTCCTGAAGGGACATGGCATATAGAAGATAAAATTGATCCAGACATTTTAAAGAAATTTAGGATGTAGGGTAGAGTTGAGTTATATACTACAAGATAGTAAAGTTAATGCCATAGTCCAAACCAGGCAATAGCATAACTAAGTATGCATTTAAACTTTCTCTTTGTACTCTTTTTCTCAGGTTATTAAACCCCTGTATGGTACAGGATTCATTATTGTAATGAATATCTTTAAAAGGTTTCACATACACTGAGATATGTTAATAAAATAAAGTCATTTAAATAAATACCTAATCTAAAAATGTATATATCCATTTGTTCTTCATTTAAGATAATTATCATCTCCAATGTTTGCGCAATCTGAATTAGGGAAATGCATATTAGTTATATGTAGTTATCAATGATACAGACAATTCTAAACTTGATATTTGTAAATGTACAGGTATCTCTCTAAAAAATTCAGTGATCTGTTTTATACCATATTTATATTATATGTGAGCAGCAACAAAGTTCTAGAGACAATAACAAGAAGAACACTTATGCTTAACATCAGGAAGAGAAAGTTGAAATTTCTAGGGCACATAATGAGGAAAGAGGGTTTGGAAAATTTGATACTCACAGGACAGATTGAAGGCAAGAGAGCCAGAGAAAAGCAATGCACAAGTAATGCATCATTGATAACTACATATAACTAATATGCATTTCCCTAATTCAGATTGCGCAAACATTGGAGATGATAATTATTTATCTTAAATGAAGAACAATAGGCTCTGACAGACATTATGCTTTAAAAAAAAAAAAAAAAAAAAAAAAGCCTGATAAATGTTAATCTATGAAAATTATTTACCCACAATTTTTGTGTTTTTGTTTTGTTTGTTTTTTTGCAAGCATCTCAAACCTCTATGGCGACCTTTATCATAAATTTCTAAATTGAATATTCTCCAAGCATTTGTAAAATAAGAAAAAAAGGAAGCAATTTCAGACATAAATGGTTAAGGCATCTTGCCATGAAAGATGAGCTTCTGGAATATGTGTTCATGTCTTAGAAGATACTTCTTTATTCTTACCTCTCACTATTTTGTTGGTTGGAGACTGTTCAATAAAAAAAAAAAAAAAAAAGGATAAAAGGCAACAAGAAAAGGGTAACCAAATTTAATAAACTTGTGTTTTATAATAACAACTAGCTTAAAATCTGCCCTATCAGGCAGCATTTAAGCTAGCTCCTATGGAGGGATCTTGATTGGGCCTTCATCACAATAGGTAGGGAGTAGTAGATGCGATAGACAACAATAAACTACAGAAGAACTCAAAATTGATTGTTGCATTTAAGTATTGCATTAATATATACGCTTACCTTTTAAAAGTTTAATGATAATTTTTCTGCCGGCACTTAATTTAGAGACAATTTGATGTACATAGGTCCTTACTTTCTGTACATTCATCAGTGGTTGCTCAAGAACAAAACATTTGATTTTGCAACTGTCTGATCAAGCAAAAGCTCTGGAACAGGCTTGAAAATAATATTCTGTGTGACAGACAATATTTAGAGTAGCAACATTTTCTTCAAGTGATAATGCAGAAGCATTTACAAGTAGTAACAGAATATATAAAAAAAATCAAATACTAATTGCTGTCTCTAAGGAAAAGGAACAGGAACGTTTCTTTCAGAATAACAGGCACTTCTACTAAAACTGCCCAGCACAGGAAACTACATGTGGGGAAAAGAACATTTTGAAGAGGTGTGCTGTTAAGCAAGGCCTGGAACATCTTGACTTCAGTCTCCTAATCTTGCTACAGTTGCAGCTACCTCAGGAATTTTACCTACTGCTTCTAACTGGATTAAATGAAATAGAAAAACTATCAAAGTATTTACAGATACAGCTTGAAGGCTTTCTACAACAACCTCTTATTTAGTTAGTTATGTGCCATGCATGATACATGCTTAGGCAATCATGTATCTTTTGATACAAGACCGACAAAGCAGATTTTTTCCTGCAGTAGGTTGCCATTTCTTTCTGCGGTAGACCAGTTGCTATCCAAGGCTATAGAACCCAGTTGGTCCTACTATTTACCCATAGCTGGGGGGAAGAAGAGGATTCATACCTTTCGCAAGGGTATTAGCATGTAAGTGAACATAATGGAATTGACTGCAGCAACTTCATTAAGCTTTAAGACTAAAACTGTTGTTTTGTGAATATAAAGTTGAAAGGACATCAATACTAGAATCTGAGACCATCTGACTTGTATTCTAATATCATCCTTAGACAGGATTTTATGAAGCAACATCAGAGCATCTGTGTAAATTTCAGAGAGAAGAAAATTCCATTAAATGTATCTGAATTGGCTACCTTTGTTGTTTCCCTTCTTCAACATTTTGCTAATCTTACCAATGATTGCATCCCAGTAGTTACAAAGTCAAGGAAACATAGTTCTCCAGATAAATACTTTATTACAATTGAAGTGAACTTGCAAAAGGGATAATTAAGCCAAACACTTAGTATTGCCGAGATCAACTTGTAGTGACTACTAATGAGTAACACAAGAATGGTAGTCAATTACTCTTAAACTGTGATCACTCTGTTAAAGTGTTACCTCCTACCAAGGATTCTTTAATATAACTGACTTGAAATCTGCCTACCATCAATTCCTGATACTTGAAGACTAGCCTTACACTGTTTTTGATTTTGCCAGATTCCTCTTGGAATCTGACCCAATGAACTGCTTGCTTTCATTAAACTAGAGACAAATTTATCAACATGTTCAAATCTGTCCTGTAAATATCGGCTCTCAAAGTGTCACTGTTTGCGTTATTTGTGAAGATGTTGTCATATTATGGCAGAGTATACTTCGAGTGGATTGCAGTGTGTTGAACATTGTGAGCTGATATTTACAGGGCAGTTTTGGGTGGGTTGAATACAAAAGGGTTTAATGTAGCTAGCTGACCAGTGGCTTCCTTTTCAAAAACAATAAATGTTAATGAAAAAAAATACTCAGAATATTCTTTAGTGAAGGCCTTATACAAGTGAAGACAGTACTTAACTGGATGCTACTTTAACTAACCTTGTTTTCCAAATATAAAACACTGACATTCATGTTTGACTCTAAAAAGACTAGTAAAATTAAGAATGATAAAATTCAGAAATGGAGAATTGAGCATGTTTGCTACACTTTTGACACAATATACCAACTTTAAAGGGATAACATTACTGCAGATGCTTTGTTTATATCACACAGTCCTGCTGTTGGCTCTGATGTGCTAATTGCACAACTCTTTGACATCTATATATAATGTGAATGTTATACTTTGGCAGAACAAGGAACCTGTTGTAGCATATCTATGGATAATAATGGGTATGACACCATTCAAATAAATACAGTAGTAAATACTGTATGTTGGCCTGCAGTTGGAGATTCATTATAGAATTCACTTGACTCACTTCTAGCAGTTGACTACTTCCACATGCCACTGGAAAATCTTATATGTGTCGTTTGTGTTTTAAGTATTATCATTCATTACCAACCTTCCCTAGGTTACAACAGAACCTATCTTTGTTGAGGATGAAAAGATAGTGTCAACCTCTGCAACATTTTTTGCTATTAGAAAGGGATTGCTACATTTTGGTAGCATATCTTCATTCAAACATGTTTCATTGAATAATATAGACATATTGTGTCTACTTATACTGATCCTTTCCAGTTGTCTCATCAGTTTCATATTGTTATGATGAAATTCAAGGATGACACCATAGTTTTTTTTTTTTAACCCAAGTACTTTCAACATTTTCTAAGATCATCTTTAGGAGTAAATTACAAAGACAAATTTATTGTAACTGCAATAAAATCTGCATTCTGTTGTGATAGATTTTAAGAACATGCACAAACAAGCTCCTTCATAGTTATTTTAAAATTTTAAATTTATCTGTTGTAGTTAGGAATTTCTTCTTTTTTTTTTGTGTTGCAAAACAAGCATTTCAATATAAGGGTTTGGCTTATTTTGTTTTATGGCATATCAACCTCAATGGGTTATTTAATGCCAACAAGATTTTTAGGATAGGTTCATATTAATAGAATATAATTCTTTGTAAGAGATCAGATTGTAGATCAGGTTTCATTGAGATAGGAGGATTTTGTTGAGAATCAAATTTATTGCTGGTAACTTTTTTTTCAAAAATGTATTGCTGGTATTTTTACTATAAAAATCTATTTTTATATTTTCATAGTGTTTTGACACCAGTTTGCTGGGACTCAAACAGGTGCTACCACCCCAGGTCAGGGTGGACCTTGCAACAACAGCAATCAAGAGGTGGTTCCACACTCCTCAAAACCTCTTGAACAGAGGCCTTGCTATCAGATGTAGTTTATCATCATACCCAGGATGCTCAATATAAGGGAACTGACCAGAAATTGATAGAAATGCAAAAGGTATTAAATGTTATGTGCACTTTAATATGTCGTTGCTATATTTGTAATAAATTTTGTTGAGTGTTGGTTGGGTGATTTTGATATATGGTCGATTTTATTACAGTTACAATAAGTTTGTCTTTGTAATTTACCCTTGAAGATGATCTAAGAAAAATGTCAAAATAACTTGGCTTAAAAAAAACTATGGGTCTTTCCTTGATGAATTTCATCTTAACATCAAGAAACTGATTAGACAACTGGAAAGGATCAGTATAAAAACAAGTAGACACAATAAGTTTATATTATTTAATGAAACTTGTTTATATTATTCAATGAAACGTGTGTGTGTGTGTGTGAGTATATATATATATATATATATATATATATATATATATATATATATATATATATGATAAATCTATTTCCATATTAGATGCATTTTCTTAAAATGCATCATGAAAAAGAAATGAACTAAATTTGCCAGTCCAGTTTGCAGTTTGTTGCAATGAAAGAAATATTTGTCATTGTGTTGACAACGTCAGCAGATGTCAATAATGACAGGTAAAAAGATAAAAATTAAATACATAAGACATTTGATATTCATTTTGAGGTGTCATTTAAAAAAAGAAGAAAATCCAAGAAGGAAAACAAGACAAGGTTGTGTCGCTAGAAGATATCATCAAGTGAATATTTCAACTAAAACACATACTCTTTGGGATATAAAGAGCATAAAAATTAACCAATAATACAAATTAACCACTTTTCCCGATTTTGTAATCCCTCTTAAAGAGTACAATCATAATATGATAGAATCTGATAATTGTGAGAATGATGAAACAGTTATGTCAGAAATAAAGTATCTCAACAATTTGTTGAGCAGAAAATGCACTCACAGATAGAATTAATGCAACTGATGTTTAGTTGTATTAAATAAATGAATGATCAGATTGTTGAATTATTTAAATAATTTTATTAAAATTCCAAGGATATCATTCCTTTAATCAAAACAGATTCCTCCTTGGCCTCTAAACATTAATCCATTTTGGTAGCAAGTTCTCAGTCCACCTTCTAAATTATTACTTAAAGAAAGAAGAAATGCATTTATTGTTGGTTTCTTCAACTGATCCTAATTAGAGAAATTCTTGACTGTATATCTAAGGGATTGGTAAAAATGCTTGGGAAAAAAAAGTTAATTTAGACAGAATGCACTAAATTTTTATCTTCAACTGATTTAGTTTTTGTAATATTTTGTTATAATTAACATCAGAAAGAGACAGTTGAAATTTTTAGGACACATAATGACGAAAGGGCTTGGAAAAATTAGAAAGTGTCTAAACATAGTGAAGGCAAGAGGAACAGAGGAAAGCAGTGAATAACCTACCTAATGAGCATGTGTAAATGGTTAGCAGGACAGAGATTTGGAAATAGTAAAAAGACAAAATTTAGTAAGAGCTACAAAGGACAGGAAATTGTGGAGAGCTAAGGTTGCCCACATACTGAAGGGGCACAGCACAGAGCAGGGTATTTTGTTTGAGAGTAGCTATTTACTTGGTAAAAAAAACAGTAGATGAATGAAAGGTTTTCTTGCCATCAACACATTTTACCAAACTATGACAAAAACACGGAATCAAACTAACAAAAATCTTACCAAATAACACAAAACTAAAACAAAAACACAAAACCAAATTAATCCATTTAATAAATGTCTAAACATGCAAATATCTAAATACAAGAAAATAGCAGATAGTACTTTTTATGAAATAGTAGTCAACTAAATCAAAACATGTTAATTGAAAGAATAAAAAAAAATCTTAAGATATTTTTATTTTCTTTTATAAAAAATTTCAAAGTAAAAAATTGACAATTACATTACTTTTCTATTTATTTACATTTAGAATAATGTCCTCCTTTTTGTTGTTACCACAACATTTTGGCTATTGTGCCCTCTGACCTTCTTCAGGTGGAAATAATGCTAACTCCTCATCCAAGAAATGCAGACAGAAATTACTTTTCTACTCTATTTTTCTAGACTAAAACAGTTAGCTCAGTAAATATTTTTCTTGTAATGTGGTTTTTGACAGCATTAATCTGTTTTCCACAAATGTTCATGCATTTACAATCAGTTTAAATTTTCTATTAATTAAATAATAAAAAAAAAACAAAAAAAAAAACTGTATAATTTTAATTTGAGGGAAAGGTGGGCAAGTTGGTTTGTGAGAAATAAACAATGGAAGGTAAGGAATGATGAGAAAGAAAAAGGAATAAAAGCAGGCTGGAGAAAAGAAAGGGTGTGAAAGAAAGAAGGTGGGGAATCGGAAGGAATATGTTAGAAAATAATGATTGCAGGTGATGGCTCGTCTGCACTGTAAAATAAAAATAGAAAAACTCTTAACAGAGAGAATCCTGAAAAACTGCTTTCTCACACAGAACAAAGGATAAAAATATCTTGAAGAAGTGGGAATTAAACTCTACATTACAGCATTTTATTTTTTTTTTCAAATGGAATGTCCATCACCAGAGCTGCTCGATTGAACACAACATACAAAGTCAATTTGTTTTTATATTGTGCTAGATAAAAAGTTCAGAGCATAAAATATAGCACAGCAACAAATTCAAATGGTAAAGTATAAAATACATATATGATTCTGATGATTCATCTATTATTTTTAATGCAATTTTGAGGTTGATATGTTCTCCAGATTCTCATGAGCATATATTGTATATGGTCGGCTTTAGAAACTTCTTTCTTCTTTGGCATCATATCAAAACCAGAAGAGACCAGTTTGACAAAAACACAGAACAGAGTATTAAAGTCTTATACTAACACTAACAAGGAGATTAGAAA
Organism: Acanthosepion pharaonis; assembly: GCA_903632075.3. Lineage (NCBI taxonomy): Eukaryota > Metazoa > Mollusca > Cephalopoda > Sepiida > Sepiidae > Acanthosepion > Acanthosepion pharaonis. The sequence goes on from CAHIKZ030003957.1 coordinate 2,357,684, forward strand.
AAAAATATATACAAGAAGATGCTGAAAAGTTCTCAGCCCAATCAGAAACCCTTTAAAAATATATAAATAAATAAAAATAAAATAAAAGCTCATGTTTGGTCATTTTGGTTAGACTGTCAAAAAGTAGGTCAGAATGAAAACATTTCAGCACCCCTCATATTTTTATGACTGTATTGACCTCATGTAAATTTCTAATGTGCAAATGAAAGGTGTATTTCTTTATTAAAATAGACGTTTGTTTCCAATTTTTGTTCCCATCTTAATATAAAGACCAAATGCTGAGGTCTTAATAATTTCTGAAAAAACAGGTCTTCTTGCTAAAGAAACAAAAAAAAAAAAAAGAGAAAAAGCAACCTTGAAAGAGAAAAATTTATCATCCATGAAGATGACCAAAGAATGTATCAGCTAAACCTTAAAACAACTCTGAAAAAAATTAATACAATACGAAAAATATTTAATTGTAGACCTCTGGGCACGACAAGAAGGACAAAAAAAATATCAACTGAAAAATTGTGTGCAAATAACCAAGAGAAGACAACAGATTGAATAATATTTAGAATAACAAAAACACAATCTCAGAAGTCTCAGAAGCATGAGAAAGGCTGAGGAATTATTGGTGAAATATTAAACATGATAAAATTGAAGACAATCTTTTGAATAATATACTGAATAATAAAAACACTTTAGACAACAAGGAAAAGCCAAAGAATATGTCAGCTTGGGTAAAAGCAACAAAGATGAAAAGTCTTATTAATATACCTGTATATAAGTATGAAATAATGAAAACAGTTCTCAAAATTTCAGATAACATTAGTGGAAACTTTATGGAGACAATAGACAAAATAAATAATGAAAATCCTTCATATCAGAATTTCAGAAAATATTACAAAGGATGATTGAAAATAAAAGTTTAAAAAATGTGTATAATAATGAAAATACTAAACAATTAAAAAATATGAATATATTAAAACAACAAAAAAAAATAAATGACCAAAAGAAAGAGAAAAATTTCTTTAGTAATGTGCCTTCAATGAAGCTTTCCTTCAGTATTTTCTCAGATAAGATCTTAATATCTGGTAATACATGGATAACAGGCCACAACCAGTAGACTTAGGTACCATAGAATTTTCTTCTGACACTAAATGTTCATCACTTCCTGGATTATTCATGCCATTCCCAAGAGGCTTCCTTTCTGGTTAATCAATGCCAATTTTTTTTTATCCAGGTCTCTATTCTGTCAGTCACTGTATAAAGTGCACCAATAACAACCGATATCATTGTGACCTTTTTCAACTTCCAAAGCCATACAAATTCAAATTTCAGTAGGTCATAGTTAATTTTTCTCCTTCCTTTTCTGAGTCCTTGTATCAAAAAGACATGTTGAATCAATAATTAACCATTCTTTTTATATTTTATCTTTCACCAATATGTCCAGTTTGTTGTGCTCCAGTTAAAAAAAAAAAAATCAATTGTTATTGTTGTTGTTATTATTATTATTATTATTTCTAAGTAACATTTTTATCCTTGAAATGATTCAGCAAAATTTTCAGTTGGCTTCTCTTCACGCATTAATCATAATGTAATAACTGACACTTAACTCATTCAAGAGAACAAATAGGTTACCTGGAGGGAAACTTGTTTTTCAATAAAAAAAATATATATTTTCAACACTTATACAATTAGTTTAGCTAATTTAATGTGAAACTGCATGCACTTGAAAAAGAATTGTTACCAAGTGATACGAAAATTTATAATTCATGAATTGAATGCAATAAATAGAAGTTATATGTTAACAAACAAACAAACAAAAAAAATTTTAAATCTTGAGCATTACCGGTACTACTAAATTGTTTTGCCAAGTTATTTGCAGACTTTCTTTTAATCTGATTTCTTCCACAACCCTCTGCCTATACCAAAGTCAGAATTAAGCAATACCCTACTCTTAAGATTGCTGAGCAATATGTGTACAAAACTCTAAGATCGAAAAAGTTGAACACTTTACCCTCCATCATAGCTTCCTTTGGTTCTTATACAAAAGAAAACAAGCTCTAAAACTATTATTATTATTGAGTGATAGAGCAGCACACCAACAAAATAATGCTGGTGTACAAATATACAAAGATTAATATGCCTAATATGCCACCCAGTCTGATAAGTGAAGGGTTTTTCCTTGCACATATTTTACAATGAAATGTTCACAATACAGTGACAGATTTTGATAAAAGCAACACATAACCTTACTGGTTAGGCCCAGTTAGAAATACCTTCAGGTCGGGTAACCTAGGGGTGTTCCCAAGTATCTAGATGTGACTCCCAAGTCGTCTTGGCTGACTCATTCTTCAAATGTAAAAAGCCAACCCTCTCAATACACCCACTATTATGTTCCCCCCTCTAACCCCAAATCATGAACAGTCTAGCAAATCAACCTCTAGGGAACACAACTGGCTATGGTCAGGCAAGTGATAAGCAAATCTGTAGTACTGAATGGGATATTTACTGTAGCCCATCTTAATTCACCAAGACAAAACATGTATATGTTAACACTACCTATCAATTAAGATCATTATCATAACTTAAAAAAAATGCCATCTTCAGCAATCTCTACTCAATGTCAAGTCAGTCCCTATCTATAGAATCTATATTATTATTTGAAATGCTAATTATTATTATACCATTAGTACATTTCTTACTGACACAGAAGAGTACAGATAGGCCAAGTGTTCTTTCTTGTTATTCTTATTTTCTTAAGAATATTCAGAGAACTAACACTATAATTATTAGTTAATAGACCTGCTGTTATCTCCCTTGAAAAGGCAGTTATTTTTATTCTTCTTTTGGGGGGGGGTCTAAAAATTACTCAGAATGTGATGCATGAATTGATTGGAATTTTCTTCATTTTCTATTTTAACAGTATTGCACTCAAATTGTGTCATTTGTGCTGGTAACAAACACAGAAACACACCGAAAGATTATTATAATATAGATATTTTTACTACCATTTTTACTACACATTGTTAAATGTTGCTTTTTAGTCATAACAAAACTGATAAAGTAATTTTAAAAAATGCTTCATCTAAAAATTTCAAATTTTATTATCTATTTACAAAGCATTCTATAGCTAAACAATGACTTTAGTGGTTGTGAGTGCAGTCCATAGGCCAGTCATAGGTGATTATATATTGTAGTTTAGTGGAAAAAGCAAAAGTAGAATCACAAGAAAAACTAACTTGAAAGAATTGACTCTTACAAGGAATTAACACTTACAACGGTATCTTTGGAATAAAGACTGGAGCAAGAGCAATCACTTGTTTGCAGATGGGATAAAGATTTTGACTCAAAATTTTCAAGAGGTTATCAATATTGAACAAGACAGACATCTGAAGAAGACCTGTGAATACAACTACTGAAACATTGTGACTATAAAAACAGAGATGAAGACAGCAGTCCAAACAGATTACTGTATATACAAAGATTATTTCTAATTTTAGACAGAAATATATGAAGAAACAAGTCATGATTAATGATAAATGGCCTAATGAAAATAATTTCTCCAAGAATCTCAAAGCAATAAAGCCACTAAGACACAAGAGTGTTAAAGAATATGAGAAAATATACTATTAAGGAGAAAGGACAAAAAAATAATAGGAATTAGGAAAACAATTGACATTATATTTAAATTTCTGAAGATCAAAGTTGACTGGGAAGAAAGAAGCCAGAAGAGAGTTTCACAAGCAAGAAGTGCGATAAAATAAACTGTTAGTATAGGACTTATGTTTATATCTAGCCATTTCAATTGTAAAATGACATAATATTGCAACTAATCTAGTACTGTGCTTAAATTCATACAGTCTAAGTACCATAGAGTAAAGTTCATCAGAACAATTAGCATGAAAATATTTATAGAAAAGGCAAAGAGATGCCAGGTCAGAACTAATAATATTGCTGATTCTTTCGATTTTATCAAGAATTTCTGAAGCACCAGACTAGATGTGGCAGCAATATTCAAAGCATGGATGAATAGTAAACTGATAAATATGCAAGATAGATTCTGGCGAGAAAAATTGTCTCACTAGACACAGTGGACCAAATTTCCTAGCTGCAGAATTAGCAATAGATTCAACATACACTTTTCACTTCATTGTTAGTAGGAAACATTAGTCCAAGATGCAATGAGTCACTCTCCTGGAGGTTAGCATCAGCCATACTGATGTAATATAATATAATGGAATTGTAATATAAAAGCTGAAAACCATATTAACATTAATAAAATATGTAAAGTTCCCTGATGGCTTGTTTTCACATAAAGCAAGTGTTAAATTCAAGACACCACTTTGTAGATTTAAAATTGTCTATATCTTTTAAGTTAGTATATTTCCGCCTTGAACAAGGTTAAAACGATTTAATTTCTCCTGCAGATAAAGGAATGTAGCTCAGTTATTAAAACTTCAGTTTTAAAAGTAGACATTAGAAAAGTATCAGTTTAAATGAGTCAAAGGGGAATTTTTGTTTATACTCTGAATTTGTCTACTTATAAAATCTCCCAGGAGATATAAACATCTCCAAGCACTTAACTGGATTACATTGGCTTATTTCAACACAAAAACATTTTCAATAAATCTAAAATAAGATATTAAACATCCCAAAAGCAGAAATTCTAAGTGTAAAACAATTTTTGGCAATGTTTAACCTTGGTGCCCACAAAAAACGATATGTCAAAAGGATAGTTTTTCCGTTGACACTGCTATTATTTTAAATACCATCACTCCTCAGCAATATTTATTGTTTTAAAAAGTGATGATTCTTCATCTTTTATATGCCGTGTCCCTTCAGGCATAGGTGATCATAGCTTTCTAAAATTTCCTGTCCTTTGTAGCGACTAATAAATTTTGTCTTTGTTATTTCTCCTAAACCTTGCTCAATTTTTTTAAGTATTAAAAAGAATACAAGGAAATCTAATAAAATTAGCTGCTTACATAATCCATGATTTCTGAAATTAAATTCATAGATTAATTAAATCTTCTATGTGAAATTTTATTATTTTATATTTTAAAACTGTCATTCACTTTAATGTTACATCTAAAGTTAGAAAGTAAATTTATAGGTGAAGGAAAGAAAATAACAGGTAACGATCAGTTATATTTTAATACTAACTGTATATAAACTTCACATGCATTGGCATAATTTTTAGTTATTACTTCCCACTGATTTCTTACTGCGACTCCACCTTTTTCCTCACCTATATGCTGATCATTTTCTGCACAAGCTAAATATTTCTGGAGATAAAGAAAACAAATTTCGTAAAAGTACCAAATTTTACAATTTTTAACTTCAAATTTGAACAAGTTCAAATGTTCATTTAGAAGAAGGGTGTCATCTAGTCAAGAATTTTCCCCTGCCTAGAATCTGCTAATTGCATTCCCTGCAAAGGTATAAAAACTCCCCCCCCCCTCCCAAAAGTAGTACTTACTGGGTAGATGCTTGTGGACTAAAATATAGACAACCATATCTTCCTATAGAGTCAACATATAAACACAACTATAATATAAGCAGGACCTACATCATCCTATAGACCCAAATTTAAGCACAACTATGGCTCCCTATAGACTCAATAACCCAAGTAATAAGCATTACATTCAGGGGGTACACATGTTTGAGTAAACATTGTTTTAAATAATGAAATTAATGTATACTAACCTGGAAATCAAAGGTCTTATTAAAGAAAATATGCCTCCTGACAGGAATTGAACTGTTATTCCCTTTTTAATCTGGGAAACCACTTTCAAGACAAGTGTGCTTTGCCATCGAGCCATAGAAATCCATCGCAGTAAAGCAAAAATGAATATCTCCCATTAAGACCTTTTTAAATCAATATCTGCTAACGTAATTTTTGAAATAAGAAATAATGTCAGATTAAAACATTAATTACTTATAAATTTAATATGCACATTTCATTGGGGAAGACAGATAAACTTGACAGAAAGATTAAAGTTTTCAGCAGTGTAATGTTATCATCTCTGTCAATTAATAAGAACATGAGACTAAGATGCCCTTTCCTATGCTAATATAACTCCACACAGTAACACTCTACCTTGAGTGACTCTTGGGCTTTGTATCAATTGAATATTAATTTTTTTTTAAATTTTAAAAATTAACTCCATTATAACACATTCTTTCTGCATTAAAGTTTTCTACTGGTTTTTATTTTTTTGTTTTCAATGATAGAAATTATAATATTCCAGCAAGTATATTAATTATATTCCTTCTAAACATTTTTGTTTTTGGTAATCAACAGCTTGATTATACCATTATTTTCTCTTCTAGTTACATTTGCTAGCCATTTTAGTCATTGCTATTGTTGGAAGTCTTCAAGTGATGCTTTTTTTGTTATTTGGGAAAGCTCTTTATTTGTGATTTTTGCAGCATCAGTCTGTAGAATCTGATAAAGGATTGTCTTCTTTAAAATCCAAAGGATTCATTCACTTGAAGCCATTTTTAATCATTGATCTGTGGAAATGGTTATGTATAGATCAGTGGTTTTCAACATTTTTTTTACTCATAAACCACTTTTACTCCCAATTTTTTTGGTGGACCCCTATAACTATTCAATGAAAAAACAAAAAAAAAGGTTATTTTACTTTTTATTAATAGATAAATTTAGGAATTGTATTACAGAAATGGTAGATGTATATTCTTTATTATTAAACTAATGAAAATAAACTTGTATTTAACAACTAAATTCTATGGAACATTTATGTACACTAGTAAAATAACTCATAATAAACCATTTCAAAATATGTGAGTAAAAAAAAAAATGTATTTATTCAATGAGATCCCTGTGGTTGATGATGCTCTGAGTTTTTTTTCATATTCAGCTCCATCAATGTCAATAATAGTCAAATATCACTCTTTATTCAGCTTTTACAATCAAAATATCTGGTTGAGTAAAAGGGACACTCACTCACATCGTTTGATCTCATTTTCTGCTAGATCTAGAGTTGTTTTTCTATTTTCAGTAATTTAATATGGTGTAGATTACTTTAGAAATCCTAATTCTCAGTTGTAACAACCGTTCCAAAGTGAAATTGCTCTATGGAAAACTAAAATATTACTGTGGACCTCCAATTTGCCTTTTTTCTGTGTGTCTGTGTGGAGCCCCAGTAATGTTATATGAACCACCTGAGTTCATATGGACCCAGTTGAAAACCACTGGTATAAATGATAGGCTGGATATTTCTGAAGGAGTTGGATACCATACATGACAAAATTTATTTCATTCAAAGTAAGCAATCAGTTGAACAAGATGATTATAAACAAATTCTATAGAATAATAACATACACAGCTTACAAACAAATTCATAAAAGTACAAAGTTCAATCCTCACTGACTGCACCAGTAACCTTGTGCCAGACTAAACTAAGATTAAATAATAACCAAATGTATGCCTACAATAGTGAAATGTTTAGAAAGTAGTCTTACAATGTCTCAATCATGAGTATCCCAAACTTAGTGAATATATAACATTTCTACCTACAGTAACAAGATATTCCAATGGTAGCATAATGACTTCAAGATCCTCTTTCATTTTTTATTTATGGATATGAGATAAAAAACCAATTTCACTTGAAAATAACATGGACTGTGCAATAGAGAAATTGTACTGGTTAACCTTGCTGACAGTATACAGTGTCAAGCTGCACCCACCAATAGGACAAAACTTCAGTTCCTTAATTCAGTTCATTCTGGGGTCATCAACTGAAGCTTGGATTACAGCTATCAAAATGCTTCCTCATGGTTTTAGGAAGCCTATAAGAAACTTAACCTACAGACCTGCAACATGCTGGCTAATGATATGTTAAATTGATGGAGTTTAAGTATATGCACTGTGACAAGAAATAATAATTTTTTTTTTTTTTTTTTTTTTTTTTAATCATAGATAGCAGGAGCACCAAAACATGTTGCAGCAATATTTGAAGCATGGACAAATGACAGTTTTGCAAAACATTTTCATATTACTATAGTGTAAGCACAACAGATCATGATTTTTTTTCTTTTTAAAACTTTATAAAAGTTAAGGGAATCCAGTTATGGAACCCTCTATAGTAAAAAAAAAAAAAAAAAAAAAAAAAAAATTCATATTTCCAACTGTGCTACAAACAGCATTAAAATCATTAAATTTTCAAAACTTTTTCATATATTACTGTTGATTAAGCAGATAAGATTAAAAACTTGAAAAAAAAATTTGTAATTGTAAGAAATCATTTGGTAAGGGCATATTTTTTGACTTCTATAGCACCCCCTATGGAAGCAAAAAATATGAAGTATTTATAAATGTACAATGAATTTAAATAGCAAATAGATCCCCCCTCCAACTACTAATTATATAAATTTTGGTAGTTGTAATTTAAAGTGCTTAATCTATTGTCATATAAAAAAAAAATTGAATCATATATAGTGCAATGGTTAACATGATAGCCTCACAGGACAATGGTTAGTAATTTTATAAACCATTATTAAATTATGATAGTATCAAACTTGATCCTCATGGGATGCTTAACAATTAGTCTATGCACATTTTAGTGAACCATTCAATTTCCATTGGTGAGATGTAAGTTCCACTTAAGGGGCTTCTTTACATAAACTGCTGCTTTGTAGAATTCCCCAATCACTACAATCTTAACTCGTTCATGTCTAGGTCAACAGTTATCTCCCCACCACCACCACCACCACAAACTGTGACTCTTACTCTATAACCCTATACTCTGAATGGCTTTTGGGCTTTGTAAAAGGTGAATATCATCGTAAAAAAATAAAAATAAATAAAAATTGTCCAAAAAGGACTCCTAACTTTAAGCAATGAGTAGCAAGTTAATTAAGCAGATCATTAGCTTGTGTAGAGAATTCAATCCTCATTGAACACCTCACAAATTAAACCTTCTTCTGTATGATGCTAAGCTTAGTAAATATCAAAGTACCTATGATTCATCCTTTTCGTTCATGTATAAGAAAACAATCTGTAGGAAATATAATGGTTATTGACATTGAAAAATGGAACCAACAGGTCAAGTTCAGTGGCAGTTTTGTTCACTTTGTACAGAAAGGCATGAAACTATCTCTTCTTTCCACTCCCAGCTATAGGTAAAATAGTAGAGGAAAATGAAGTCTCTAGCCTTGGTAAAGCATTCAGCCAAACAGAAGTACAGATCTGAATTCAAAGCTATAAAGTCTACAAGAAACCACCCCACTACCTTTCCTAAGTCATGGCAATTCACAATTTACAGATATTAAAGAAAAAGAAACTGAAGTACAATATTCATCTACACACTGATGAAGCATGACACACAAAAAAATTACAACTGAACAATTTTGAATACATTCCTGCTGCTTTATTTACTTGGGTGCAGAATGTGTATGTGATGGAGTCAGATCCTCTACTCATGGCCAATGAGATCTGTACATTTTCCATCTGCCATTTCTAGCCAACATTGTAATGGCTTGGACATTTTCTGATATCAGATAAAGGCTGTGAACTAAAACTAATTAGCCAAAGTCAGAACTCACTTCTCTGTAGCAGCTTCAAAAAAAAAAAAAAAAAAAAAAAATCACAGTTCATCTAAAAGAACAGTTTTTTTTTCTTCTGATATCTAATTTTTTATCAGCTTTTTATGATTTGCAAAAAACTGGTAAGAATTCTTCAATGTTAAGAAAAGAATATAAAGATACATATTCTCCAAAATTAGGTACTTCACTGTGAAGTAATAGTTAACAATTTAACAGATCATTACTACTGTAGTAAGTCCAATCTCAACAGGGAAGGAGTGTGAACTAGGAAATACGCACACGCAGTTCACACTCCTTCCTGTCTTTTGAACAGGAGTTGAGGTCTATTCCTGGTTTCATGTTTAAGACTGGGTTTCCAGTTCCTTCTCATTCTCTTTCACTCCCAGTAACTTGTGTCTTAGTGGCATTATCACCTTGCTCAGGATGAAATGATTAAAAAGAATGTCTCACACTTCTAGCTTTTTGGTAAATTAAAAAAAAAATTACAAAAGTGACTTAGTAAATACAAAAGGTGCCTCATTATGGTGTAATACTTAGCAAGTTACACTAGCAGTCAACTAATATTATTATAGTAAATGATCTTCACTTGGTATTTTATAATTGTAATTTTGTGCCAGACTAAGCAAAGTTTAATAAATACATAAAAAATGTCTTTAATTCAACAGGTTATTTCATATCTTCATTTTAATTCTATTTTTTTTTTGTATAGACTATTGTCAAAAAAAAAAAAAATATGCACACTGACATCTATTTAGGAAATGTAACACAATGCTAAACATCAATTGCAAAACAGAATGAATAATTGTTAGAAAAGGAACAGCCCAATATGCAAATTACAAAAATCAAACCAGTACAACAATTTAAATATCTGGGAAGTGTTTTAACAGAAGATGGAATGTGCAACACTGAAATCCAAAAGTGCATGGGAATAGCAAAAAATGCTTCAAAAAGCTAAGCACAGTATTAAGAAACAGAAAAATTACATTAAAAACAAAGAAAAGACTGCAGGACTGCTACATAATATCAGTCCTCCTACATGGCAGTGAATATTGAGCAATCTCCTCACCAATGAAGAAAAGACTTGAAGCAATAGAAATGTGGTTCTACAGAAGGATGCTGAGAATACCATGGATGGAACATGTGAACAACAAAGTTTTAGAGAAAATGGAGACATACAATACACACATCAAGAAGAGAAATTTAAAATTTCTAGGGTACATAATGAGGAAAGAGGACATGGAAAATTTGATACTCACAGAACATATTGAAGGCATGATGAATAGAAGAAAACACTGCATAACATACCTAGTGAACTTGAGTGAATGGATGGCAGAGCAGCGTTTGGAAGAGATAGTAAAAGACAAAATTTATTAAGAACTACAAAGGAGAGGATATTGTGTAGAGTCATGATCAGCAACATTCACGGCACATGGAAGAAGCACAATATGGTATTATCTGTTAAAACAGATAATACCATATTGTGCTTCTTCCAAAGTTAACAAAAGGATAATGATATGATCAAATGATTTCAAATGATTTCACAACAAACAAATCTTTTATGACGCCTGATGATAATAGTGTCAATACAAAATTATATATATATATATATATATATAATAAACAAATAGGAAACATTTATCAATCCAACATGTTTTACTTTTATTAAAGCTTCATCAGAGAATGAGATATGAAGAAAAAGAATGAAAAATTCTGGTACGTTTACTTTTGTGTTGTTTGATTTTTGTTGGTTACTCATGGTTCACATGGATTTGACTTGTTAAACAAACATTAGTATAATTTCTGGCATTTCAAATCCAAGAAGAGAGGACATGTCCATTTAAATGTTTCAAGAAATTAACAGATTCCAAACCTAACTGAAAAACTTTAAATATTACTTTATATATGTAAGTGTATAATAATTCTAGGTTGTGTATGTGGGATTCAGATGATAATGTATATTTGTAAGTGTATGTGTGTTTGTGCTTAGCAAACATTATGTTTGTTAGTTATTTCATATATATTATAAATTTACTAATTTAAAAATATGGTTCCATCGCAGGAATTACTATATTTCAAAAAACAGAAGTTAAAAACTTCAAATTCAATTATAGAATTAAATTAAAGTCCCTAGTTCCGTTTCATTTTCAAGCAAATTTTGGAATAACTTATTTTGAAATTTACTGAGTTTTATAAGCACATACATTCATAATATTAGTTTGTAAGGATATGGAGAAATCCAATCATTTTAACAAGGGGCAATAGGGTATTCATTTTCACTGACAACTATTGTATCAAAATATGAGTTACTTTTGAAAAGAGGTTAAGTCAAGGAAGGGTAGAGGTGCCTTTTCCAATGAATGATGACATCCTTTCAACACATTAACTGTAAAAAAAATCACAGATAAACTGAAGATTAGTGATAAAGTAGGTAAACTTACTGAAAAAGAGTGCTATGTTACCATAAAGAACCACAAACCAGATTTTGAAGCTAATCCTACTACAACCTGAGATCAGCAAAATAAGTAAAAAAAATCCTAGAAAGGGTTAATCAACAAATTAAAGAAAACATAGGATTGAAACTTTGGATTAATACCAAAGACGTAACAAACTGGTTTACTGATATCAAAGATAAAACAAACTGTACACTAATGCAGTTTGATATTGAAAATTACTATCAATCAATATCAAAAGAACTGTTCATGAATGCGTTGGACTTTGCTACCCAGTACATGGATGTAACCGAAAAAAAAAAAAAAAAGAAGCATTATTATAAATGCGAAAAAATCCGACGTAATACATAAAGGTGAGCAATGGATAAAAAATTCTTATGACCACTTTGACATCACAATGGGATCACTAGACTCAGCTGAGTCTTCTGACCTTATAGGTCTTTTTATATTATACAATCTCACAGCATATCATGAAATTAATATAACTGACGTTGAATTATACAGAGATGATGGACTTATAGTCATAAAGAACTCTACAAACTTTAAAAATGATAAAATTAGAAAGATATTATATAGAGAATTTAAATGCCTGAACTTAAAAATTACTGTAAGCACTAAATTGAAAAAGGTGAACTTCCTTGATATAACATTAGATTTAATGAAAAATGTATACAAACCTTATAAAAAACCCAATACTAATCCTTTGTATATACACCCTAAATCTAATCATCCTCCATCTATAATTAAGCATATACCTTTATCTATTGAAAAGAGAATAAGTACAAATTCAACAAATGAGAAGATTTTCTATGAACATATTAATTTCAATAATAAAGCTCTAAAAGATAGTGGCTACAAAGCCCAAAGCTAACTTACATAAAAAATGAAAATGGAAAGCATAGAAAAAACAGAAGTAGAAACATAATTTGGTATACACCCCCATAGAACCAAATGGTAAAGAACAAATTAAGACAAAAATTCCTTGCATTAATCGTTAAACATTTTCCTAATGATAGTAAACTCAGTACTATTTTCAATAAAATACCCTAAAATTAAGGTACAGCAGTACTGAAAACTTAGAAAAAAAAATGATTAGGAAACATAATGCTAATATCTTGAATAAACACTTATCAAGACGAAATAAATTTAGACAGTATAATAATAATAATAAAGAGATGAAGATAAACAAAAATTATGTAACTGCAGAAATCCTCATAACTGTCCTCTTAATAATGTTGCACTGAATCATTAGTATACCGATGCAATATCTCATCTATTGAGGATCCAGACAACATAAAAGTCTACATTGGATGCACAAGACAAGTTTAAAAAAACGGTTCAACCAACATCAAAGTTCTTTTAAGATAAATAAATACCAAAATCAGACGTCCCTATCAAAATATTTCTGCCACTTAAAAGAAACCAATAAAACACCTACTGTGAAATGGAAATTAATAAGAAAAGCTAGAATATGTAGTTCATTAAATGACCCATATCCTTTGTGCATACATGAGAAACTATATATTACTAGGTTCATAAAAAATAAAAATTTACTTAATCAAAGAAATGAAATAGCTATACTTTGCCAACATTGTCAAAAATTTTTCTTAAGTAATGTTTAATTAAAAAAAAAAAAAACTGATAAATATACATATTTATATTTGATATTTAATAATAATTTTTAAATAATTTAAGTAATTACATCTATTTGTTTTAAAAGATGTATACTCTATTAGTAATTAAAATTAAGAATATTTTAAAATTGTAGTTCAATACGACGTATTCATATACAAACAACCCTTTTAGAAAATATCTTTATGTATATAAGTACAAATATAATGGCGAAAACAAAAGTGCCGAAAAACTTTATGTCATTGAAAAAAAAAAAAAAAAAAAAAAAAACAGACAATATGCATTGAACGGATGTCATCATTTGTTGGAAAAGGCATCCCTACCCTACCTCGACTTAACCTCTTTTTGAAAGTAACTCATATTTTGATACAATAGTTGTCAGTGAAAATGAATACCCTATCACCCCTTGTTAAAATGATTAGATTTCCCCATATCTTTAGAAACTAATATTATGAACATATGTGCTTATAAAACTCAGTAAATTTCAAAATAAGTTATTCCAAAATTTGCTTGAAAATGAAACTAGGGACTTTAATTCTATAATTGAATTTGAAGTTCTTAGCTTCTGTTTTTTGAAACATGGTAATTCCTGTGTAGTGATGGAACCATATTTTTAAATTAGTAAATTTGTAATATTTATGCTCTGTAGATTTGTATTGAGCACTGTTTTGTAAAAATAAAAATATTAAGAAGAACACTGGATTATAAATATATATCTTACTAAGAAATATGAAAGTTATTTCATTATCAAATGAATATAAAATTTTAACCTTTTTAGAAACAAAAACTATATATTTTTTCATACAGTATCAAAATGAAAGCAGGTAAAGATATATCCTAACATATTGTCAAAATATGTAAGAAGTAACAAAAGGATGGACTTGTTGAATACTTTTATTACCTTCATTTTTGGCTAAACAAATGAGTTTAGACAATCTATGATCAGGAGTGCTTAAGACTGAAATATTAAGAAAAGAACATGTGAAAATCATTCAATTCAAAGCTCTTTCAAGATTACCACATGTGACATACACTAAAAGACAACAGACAAAATCTAGTGATCACAACAACAAAGATGAAGATAATTCAAGAAATATCACTTCTTCAAATAAACAGCTATGTAAAATTCTAGCAGTTACACATTCATTTTGTTTCTTCATTTGTTCAAAAGAAGAAATAAGAAGTCTTGTTTGCCAAGACAAAGAGAAAACTAGCAGCTCCTCCAATCAGTTAACTGGGACAAGAAATGCCCAATCCTGACTAAATTACTTGCTTTTCCTTCATTTCATCATGTAATTTGAACATTTTTTGTAATTCCTATCTACCAAATCATTAAATACATTATATTAACAATTGTTAAAAACTTAATTACACTCTAATTTGGTTAAAAAAATGAGACATGATTGGAATTGAATCTCAAAGAATTACTTATATCTCAAAAGGTTAAAAATCTGAAATGTTAGTAATTACAAATAAATATTTTAACATGCCAAAAGTTACATGATATGCAATGCTAAGTATTATATCTTGAATAAGGTATTTTGTTCTATGATGAATAAATATTTTATTCTATTAATATCCAATTTAATGGTAAAGTGACAAGTATTAACCAGAAATGAAAATTTATCTTCAGTCAAAACAGAAAAAAAAGCTGATTGAAAAATATTAGCAAAGAACTGCTGAAACATAACAGCATGCCTAATAAAGCTGCACAAACAAGCAGAAGAGGAATCAGAAAAATAAATCTGGTTCATATTGAATAATTTATGTGGTTACCATCTCCCCCAGGCTTGAGAATTCATCATATTCATAGGACAACCTGTTCGACTTGTTTCTAATTTTCTGCAAGAAGAAATATCTCTCAACTAAACAATGCTAAAAAGAAAAAAAAAAAGGTTTCTTGCAAAAGTTGAAAATTTAGGTCATTTCAAATTTTTTCTAATAATTCAAGTGTTAAAAGATCTAAAGAAAAATGTTCTTTTTATTTGTCTCTTCAGCAACAAAGAAAATTAAATAGAAACATTAAAGTATTTCAGAAAGAAAGCAAAATCATTAAACTGAAAAGTCTTCAGGTTGAAGAGTATAAAAAGTGAAAGCCACTATATCGTCAAAAACAAATTTGAAAATCTTTGTTTCTTCCAGCTGTACTTGTATTTAAAATACAGAGAATTACTTTTTATACATTTAATGGGAAGATCTCAGAGAAAAAAAAATGATAAATTCTCATCAATGCTGAAAATATTTTACAACCAATAATAACAGTAAATTTGTCTAATTAGCAAACTTCAATTCCCACACTTAATCACTAAGACCATAAAAGAATACAGTAATTCCTTGGGTTACGACAGTCCCGACCTTCAAGGATTTGTGGCTACGACACATTCTTCATTAATCTTGTTTTGACTTGTGCCATTTGCCTCTTATATAATGGTCAATTCCTGGTTGTATGCCATATTGGATTGTTGTGCATTCATTCCATTTCAATTGTGTTGTGTTTATGGAAACTTGTTGCTTTACATTATGGATCCCAAGCATAGTGTAATCTCTTTTGATGGAGGTGCTCTGAAAAAAAAGGAGAGCCATCACCATGGAAGTGAAATTAGACATTGTTAAATGCTCTGAAAATGGAGAAACAGCAACAAACATTGACCAGTTGCCAGCAAGTCTGCAGCAGTAATCAAAATATGGGCAGCAGCAGCAGCAGTTAAAACATGAGTCAGCAGTGGCAGCCTAATGAACTTGGTGACATAGTGGTTGTGAATTCAATCCCTGGGTTGGGCAGTGTGTACTTGCACTTGGAAATGGGCAAGTAATAACTAAACAATAATATAAGAACTAGACAATATCTCTGAAGATGAGCAGTGGAATGAGAGCAGTTTACCCCCATTTAAAATAAAGGGGGTTCAATTCGAAATTCCCAAATTGGTATACACCTGAGGAAGGCACAATGGTCAAAACATTGATAAAGACAACAATAGTCCAAATATCAATAGTGTAAATAACTCCTCATCCCAGAAATTCAAACAAAAATTCATAGTTTTTATTTGAACTTAAGCTATCACTCCTTTCACCAGCAGCAAATATGCAACTATCTCAGCCATGAGGCATTCTCCTTTATTAAAATAAGCTTAATCAAGCAGAAAAATAGAGTAATAGAAGTTTGATGCAACACAATCTTCCAAAGTGAAGAAGGCTTAAAAATCAGTTTTTGAAATCATTTATTTCTAACAAGGTTTGAATGCAAACCACTGACAATAAAGCTAAGGGTAATATTAGCCATTTCCATTCAGCATTCATTGATCAAGCAGTCGATGCTGCTTTCACTCAAAATTTATAAAATCTTTTTAGGAAAATATGTTTCTCAAGTCCAGTAGCTGTTATCACTCTTTCCAGCATTGATGGTGGCATCTTCCTTCCCAACCTTTTGTTCAAAGTAGAGTGGAGCATTTTTCCTTCCAGTTACATGCACTATCCATTTTAGTTGTTGCTTCTGTTGAAAGACCTCAAGTGATGTTGTTTCTGGGGGGAGAAGAAGAGGATTCATACCTTTCCCTAGGGTATTAGCAATGTAATGGATTCAACTGGAATTTGAACTTGGCTCTCCAATTCCTCAATCCGAGCTGCTATCCATTACTCCACCATGCCTCCTAAACAGGAAATACTCCTGTTCAAAAGACCAAGAAGGAGTGTGAACAGAATGATAGTCAAACCTATCTCTTCCTATTGAGGCATTCCTTTCATATTCTCCAAACAAGATCCATATATTCATCCAGTCTTTCAATTTCTGTTTTTCTCTATGATTTGCTGAAACACTAACATCCAGTATTTGATGAATCTCTTTTTGTCTTTATGTGAAGAGTCAAAGGACATACAGGTGGAGTAAAGGATGCACAGGTAGTGTAATGTCTAGCAACTTAGAATGAGAAATCAGAGAGCCAAGTTCAAAGATCAAGTTCAGTTTGTTGCATTTACTTATATGCAAATACTTTTGGGAAAGGTATGAATTCATCTCTTTTCCTCCCAGCTATTGGTTAAATAGTAGGGCAGGACTGGGCTCTTTAGCCATAATTGGTAACTAGCCTAGGAGAAGGACAACTCTAAATTCAAAACAGGTTGGGTATGAGATTAGCAATGCCATCCCATAAAAACTACTACTGGTTATAGAAACCACAGTAGCAATACCTCAGGAAGATTTTTTTTTTTTTTTTTAAATCAATTCCAAGCAAGGTGATAAGAGCTACTGAGAATAAAAGAGAATGAAAACGCTTTAGAACAAACCAGAAACCCAATCCTAAACAAGGGATAAACTTGTTGAAAAGGTCAGAGAAAAGCGTGGACCGGATAACTACAGGACTTGAGTGAGTGCATAAAGATTCAATTTGGTTTCCTCACTTACACAGTCAAATCACCCTAATTTCTTCCATATTCTAAATGTAAGGAAAAAATTCCACTCAGCTTCCCTCCTCTCCCCAAGACAAAAGTGCTACTTTGTAGAAAAGACTCCCATGTAGATGCTTCCATGAATGCTACAATCTTAAGTCAATAGTCAATCATTATCCTATTCATCATAATCTTCACTGACTACCACCTCTTCATTCACTCATATCACATGTCATTTATCAGAACTATTTTAATAGTAACTCTACTTCTCAAGTATTGTATTACATGAATTTTAGCATCTATAAAAAAAACAAAAAACAGTGTTATTTGTTTGACTGTACCAATACTTATAGACAGATGTGCAGATTGTGTAGTGAATAGTGCCTCAGAATGAGAAATTTGTGAGCTGAGTTCAAATTTGAATAAAGTTTGCTACATTTACTTTCACACAAATACAAAATGGTACGAATCTCTTTTCCCTCCACCTAACTATGGGTAAAATAGCAAGGCAGACAGATCTCTAGCTGTGGTCAGCAATCAGTCTAGAAGAGCAACTCTGAATTCAAAACCTTATGTTGTCTTAACAGCACATACAATACAGCCATGGAAATGATTACTGAATTCACAATTATCTGCCATAAAGGGTTGTGGACTATGACCTTGACTTAGATTGATAAGGTAAGGTACATATAGAGACTCTTTATTCAATCTAGTCTTCTTACTTAAATAGGATGATTTGACTATATTTACTATATCATACTGCTGAGTGATGAAGACACATTCTTGTGTCTTTAACAAAGATTAAGATACATCAGAATCTTCAACAATTACTCACATGATCAAAACAATATATTTTGCATCTGTGACTATGCAAGATAAATACCATAAAGAAATCTTACATTTCTTGTTCTTCATAAATATTTCTGGATATTGCTTGAGCTAAGTGTTTGCATATTTGAATCAGAGTCATTTACACGATTGCCAATTAATTCCGATCTCTACTGTCCTATATGTATTTAGAGCCCTTCAAAGTTAATAATAGTAGTAGTAATAATCATATTATAATTCTGCTTGTTCCTCCATTAGTTAGTAAAAATTTAGTAAGTTAATAATAGTAATAATAATAATAATTCTGCTTGTTTCTTCATAAGTTAGTAGTTGTAGTAGTAGTAATAATTATAATAATCATATAATTCTGCTAGTTCCTCTGTTAGTAAGTTAGTTAGCATGTGAAAATGCCCTGCAAACAAGATCCATATATTCATCCTATCTTAGATAAATAATGAACCATTCCGTTTTGATTTCAAAGAAAGACAGAAGAAAAAGTTATATTAGATGTGCTGTTTGATTTTAGTCAGAAAAAGAAAGCATGCATAAGAAATTGATTGATTGATTCATTCATTCATTTTCTACAATTTATCAACCCTTTGCAGATCATTTAAAGCTAAAAAAAAATTTAGATTATAATGGTTTTTTTTTTTGAGATAGTGATTTAGTGATAAAAGTCCTACTAATTAACCAACAGCTGGAGAGATTAAGAGGTGGATGCATAGCTTTCCCAAGTTATATTCACTTATTTGAATATGACTAACCCAACTGAAATTGGAAAAATGGCTCCCAATTAACAATTCTGAGTGATTATCCATTACACCACTCACACATCCAAGCTTCAGGCTCAACATTGCTTAACTTCAATGAATCTAGTGTTTCAATGCTATATGGCTGTAAACCCTAATAAGAAAAAAGGGGGGATAGAGTAGGTGATAATGCTCTCATGTGTTTAATGTCTACTTCAGGGAAATAGAAAACATTGTCAATTTTTAGTCTTTACATTTGTATCCTTGTACTTCTTTAAATAATGACCTTCATTCATATTTATAATTGTTATTGCAATATTTTGTTAAAAAGATGTTAACTTCAAATATTAACAATGTAATGGGGAAATTTCCACTGGTATTTTATAGTCACGTAACTTGCAAAGAGATTATTCAATCATTAAATTAGAAATTATGATTTATCAGAAAATTCAAGTAGAGAAACTGGGAAATTTTCATTATACATATAATAGTTGTTATTATTATTACTGCCACCACTTTAATTATAATAAGATATATTAATAGCATATTCAGTCAAGATATTATTAAAGATGTAACTGATACTTAACTTCTATAGTTTAGTTATGTATTTTAATTTCCAAGCTGGATAATTTATTTGGCATTAGCTTACACATCTGATTATATCTAAGTATTAAATTAATCCAAATCATCAAAATATATAAAGAGAGAGTGATATTAATGCTATTCAAGACTGGAAATGTGTCGGCAACATCTTGAATTACATGATAATGTAAATAATACCTTAAACAATTCATTTTTTTGATTTTATCTGGTTTCTTAAAATCATCTGATTACAATCAAAGTGGAGTAACCTCCCTTTGACATTCATATACATACATATATACAAGCATAAACATACATATTACTTCCAAACAATATTTGAAAAACAGGAGAATTCAATCAAAACAAATGTTAGAATTAAAAGATACAATTCAGAATAATATATGTAATAAGAATCCTTCATTTCATAATTTTAAATAATATAAAAAGATGCTGTGAGAACAAACCAGATAAATATGGTGGTTGAAAAACCAAATTATAAATCTAAAGAATTCATGAAATAATGAAAATGCTTCATCCCAAGACTTCAGACATTATAAAGAATGCCAAAGATTAAAGCAGCTGAAATTTGATAGCAAAAAACTTTTTAAAATTAAAATCTGATTGGTTCAATAAGGTCAAATTGGCAGCCGATCTCAAAAGTAACCTAAAATCTGCTGTTAAATGGGTCAAGGATTGGCTTGTTAATTTTAATGCCTCCAAAACAAAACTGCAGTTTATTTATCATCTCAGAGACCCCTTTCTGCCTGCCATAAACATGGCTGATGCTAACCTCCAGGAGAGTGATTCATTGCACCTTCTGTAAGTGGTAAGATTATATTGAATAATAGTACTAGATTGACAGCAAGATCTCTTACAATTGAATTGGCTAGATATAACCATAAGTTCTTTGCTAACAGTTTCTTTTCTTACACTTCTCACCTGTGGAACTCTTTTCTGGCTTCTTGCTTTTGAGCCAACTCTGATCTTCAATAACTTAAAAGTAATTGAAATCATTATTTACTGTCTTCTTGATTTCTCTTATTATTCCCATCCTTTATAATGTTTGTCTTTTTCTTATTCTTTCACACAACAAAACTCACACAAGAAATTGTTTTGTCAGGCTTCTGGATAATAAACAATTCATTTTTGCACATACTGGACAAATTCATGTCAGCTTGTCAGACAGTTTCATTCAAAAGATAAAGCCAGGATTTTTAATGCTGGTTTTCAAAGCAGGTACACTAGTCACTTCGGAGATTGACACAACACAATTTTTCTACAATTGCAGTAGCATACAGAAGGGTGCAATGGCTCTAGGCATCCATATCAGGAGGGCATCCAATCAAAGAGTGAAATAAAAATTTACTTTATATTTAATTTGAATAAAGTGTTTATTTCACATTTCATCTGTTTTTACATATTTAAAATGTCTTCCTTTGTCACATTTCTCAGTACTAGCAACCCCACCTCCCCGCAAAAAAAACAAAAAAAACTAGAGTCTTAGGGGTATATAATCAAGGAATTGGCTCAGGTATCACCAAACCTCTGCATGTCACTGCCAATTGACCTTGTATCATACGATACTAATACATGTGATCAATGAAAGGAGATCAAGGATATTTCTCTAATTCCCTTTATTTATAAAACCTAGATATTGGATTTAAAATAAACTGTGTCATTGTGGGATAAGTTTTATTGAAGGATATTAAAAACAATTGGATTGTTCTAAGAGATGCTGAGTTTATATTTTTGTGAATATTTATGAGACTTAAGTCACACATAACTATCTAATATTTAACAACAACTAAGCTTCATAAATATCAATATTTCTGACAGTTTATCAGTAGGTGCTTCAGCAACATATGGTGTCTCAGGTTCAGTATAATGAAAAAAGCTGAGGATCACAAGTCGTTCACAGCTTTAACTTTTGAACAATGAAAGCAAGAATAATAGAAAACAATCAATTACATAAGAAAGTGGTTTTTCTTACTCAACATTTCATACTTAACCCTCTGTTAGCACTGTGGTGCATTGTTACAGCATTACAACAACCATAGGAATTTTCAAAGATCCTATTTTAAATATAGGTATATTATTTAGTTTTAATTTTCTTGTTATATATTGCCTTGAGTGCTATTTCTGGTCTTTATAGGATAAATAAAAACATAAAAACATTTTTTTTAATAATCAAATTAAATTAAAAGGCCAATGTTCAGAATTATTTCTTCTTGTTTATCATATACAGTGGTGACTTTCAACCAGTGTTTTGCACACTGGTGTGTCACGAGAGAATTGTAGGGGGTGCTATAAAATTTTTTAAATACCATTAATTAAATTAATTTTGAAAGAATTTCAAAACACTGTAAGTGTACATATCAAAATTAAAATCCCTTTAAATTGATTAGATGAATATATAATAAACATATACATATTATATATAATAATATAAAAAGCAAGATTTTCTGCAATAAGCAATATCCTTGATAAAATCCAAAAAATAAGCAATATTATTGGTCCTGACCTGGAGCCTCAGCTTCAGTCACTTTCAAACCACCACCATTTCTATAGATATTTTCATGGTAATTGTTCAGATGAACTCTTCACTATGGTACCTAGACTTTATGAATTTAAGCACAGGTCTCATCAATTTACAGTTGAATTGGTTACATGTAATATGAATTTAAGAAGAGTAAAGATTGGTGGCAAGCTCTCAAAAATTTACAGTTGAAATGGCTACATGTAACTGTAATTTCTATGCTAACAGTTTCTTTTCTCACACTGCTCGCGGAACTCTCTTCTGGCTCCATGTTTTCCAGTCAACTTTGATCCACCAGTTCAACCCTTTACAGATAAGACAGGACATACTACTTCCATGGAGTCAACTCACCCTCATTTCCTCAGTGTTCAAAAGGTAAAAAGTTCCAAAAAGGCTTCTTAATGAAAAACTGCTATTTTGTGGAACAGATTTTCACATGGGGGCTTACAATCTTAACTTCTTCAAGTCAAAGGTCAAGCATTATCTGGCCCCATAATCTTTACATCCTACCACCAGCACCACTTTCATTCATATCACACACCTCATTCATCATTATAACAGTAACATTATCAAGTGGCTCTCGAGCCTTGTATTGGATGAATTCTAGTAAAGGAAGAGGAAGTACCTGAGGTAACCACTTATCTTGAATTTTATCAAAAGTAATATGATACTTTGTAATCTATTAAGGATAATGTATCCCAAAAAGCACAACTCTTAATTTATCCCTAATATTAGGGCTCAAAACAAACACCACCCCCAGGATGATGGGTTAGTTTTTTTTTTAGGATGATTTCAGGACAATAGAAAACTTTAAATCCTATTATATTTATTCTAAAATCAATTTTTTTTTTTTTTTTTTTAAAATAAAAAATATTCTTCTCAGTAGCAGGCTTTTAACTCTATGCTAGTCACAGGGGGTGTTTTGTTACTCCAAAATTTTTAAAGTACTCATAATTACTAATTGGCAACATCTTTCTTTTGCTCCTTCCCACTACTCTCCCGACTCGGTAAGAGTGTGTAGCATGCGTTGTGGTGGAGTTGTACCTCAGTTGTTGTGAGAGGCAGACGTCAGAGGACTATCCAGTTTTGAAAACCTGAGGTGATTAACACATAGTTAATAAATAGAGTACACTCGCACATGCACACAAAAAAAAAAGAAAAAAAAAAAGAAAAAAAAAAGGGGATTCTTTTTAATCTGGTGAATGAAAGCTGAAAAAAAAAAAAAAAAAAAAATGAAAATTGAATAGATATTTGTATTATTTATCTCTAAATACAAAAAAGAATAACTAATTTTAGTAAAAAAAAAAAAAAAATCCTTTGTCAATTTTTGGTTAAAAAAAAATCTTAAAACAACATTGATGTGTTATGATTTTCTGCTTGTTATAGACTAAATTGAAAAGAGAATTTTTTTAAATTGGTAAACAGAAAATTTAATTATGGTTGTAAATGAAGTATTTTTATGAAAGACTTTATAAACATTTTTGAATGTAAATAATTGGAATGCACTACTTTATATAGAAAATGAATACAGAAAGCATAATTCATAGTATACAATAAAAGTTACTCTGAGCATGAAAATTAATGAGAACATTTCACATAAATTATTCAACATGATTTAACCAAAATATTTAGATAAAAAAAGTTGTGATTTAAAAAAAAAAAAAAAAAAATTGCAGTTATATGTTTTTGTATATTAAATATTTAATCATGTTTTTATTATGCTACTATAACTGTAAATGATAAAGTTAAAATAAATAAATTTGATTTCAGGAGAGTTTAAAATTTTGTGGGGAAGAATTACAGTTTTTGGGATGGTTCTAGGATGTGTTGAAAAAAAGTTAGTCTTGAGTGAAAGGTCCAAAAAATCTTTCCGTGCAAGCTACTATCTTTTCAGAGGAAGCCATTATTATTTAACTGTAATGGATTAGTCATAATTGAACAGTTCTTTTTAATACAAGTTTTGTACTTAATATTAGTTTTGGTTGCTGGTTATATTACTCAAATTTGTCAGCAAGAGAAAAAGCTAAAAATGTAAGCTATGAATTGGAGATGTCAAAATCAAATAAGTACAGAAGTATCTGAGAGGTGTTTTAACAGATAAAGGAAAATGTGACACTGAAATCCATGTTGCAATGGAATAGCAAAAGATGTTTCCAAAAACTAAACCAAATATTAAGAAACAGGAAAACTTAGTTAGAAACAAAGAAAAGGGTGCTGAACTGTTATGTAATATCAATTCTCCCATAATGCAGTGAATGCTGGACAATTTCTTCACAGATGAAAAGGAGACTTGAGCTAACAGAGATGTGGTTCTATAGAAGGATTACAAGAATATATTTTATAATCTACCTAGTACTATTATATTAGAAACAAAAGAAAAGAGTGCTGAACTGCTATGTAATATCAATCCTCCTATATGGCAGTGAATGCTGGACAATTTCCTTACAAATGGATGGTGAAAGCATGTAAGCAACAAAGAAGTTTTAAGGAAAATGGAAATAAAAAGGACACATACATAAAATCAGAAAAATACAGTTGAAATTTCTGGGATGCATATTGAGAAAAGAAAGCTTGGAAAATGTGACATTCAAAGGACATATTGAATGCAAAAGGGGGACCTAGGAGAATAGTGAGTAACCTACCTAATGAGCTTGTATAAATGGCTGGCAGAACACAGAGGGAAACAGATATTAAAAAGACAATAATTGCTAAGAGCTACAAAGTATAGGAAGCTGTGGAGAGCCATGATCACCCACGTCCTGAGGGGACAAAGCATGAAGATATGTTGATAATAAAGACTGTAACAATAAATCCAAGAAAAAAAGTAAAGAATAAATAAAAAAAAAAAAAAAAAACTTGTGGCAGAATGACTATAGAGGAGAAACCTGTCCATCTGATCTCCAAAGTTTATGTTGCATAATAGTTAAAACATCAAGCATGAAAGATGAGGTCTTAAAGTTGAAGATGGAAGCTTCAGTCATGTGGAAAGCTGCTTCATTATTCCAATTTGACATTGTTTGCTTTAACAGCCAGTGAATGGATTGATTTAAAGTATATCATGATTTAAAAAAAAAAAAAAGCAGTAAAAACAAAATAAAATTCAAAACTAAAAATCATACATGCATAACTTATCACAATTAGTTACTACACTAGGAGTTAGAAGTAAAAGACAATATTAGAAAGATGACAAAGAACTTATGTTTAATAGAAAGACATCATTTATGAATGTTGACTTCAAAAGTAGCAAAATTATTGAAATTAATAACGTGAAATAATCAAAATCACTCATAAATCTACAAACAAAACCAGTGTAATAATGAAAATAGATATTTAACCTCAAAATATCAATATTTTTTAATTTCTTAAAAAAAAAAAAAATTGTCTATTAATAGAATGCAAATGAAAGATGAGATTGGGAGTGCTCATGTTCAACTGACTTTTACTACCTCTGAAATGAACAAATTTCAGTGTTTTTTCAAGGACATTTTGATTAGTGTGAACTTTTCAGCATCTCTTGTGTTTGTGTGTATATATATATATATATATATATATATATATGAGAGAGAGAGAGAGTACATAACACAGCGGTAATAAGTCAAAGTTATTTATTTATATTTTTTTATCAATCACAAGTTTCCATTAAATTGAAATCTAATCATTTATAACTGTAAACATTTATAAATACATAGACTGGATAATCAAATGAAAATCAATCATAATTGTAACTGACTCAACCTATTTTGTTTGACAAATGTAAGTAAAATGGACAACAACAAAATGGATTTAAAATCCATTTAAAAAAATTGTAATTAACTAAAAGAACTTACAAATACATCAAATTTTGGAAAGAAAAGATTTAATTTACCCAATTCACTGTTTCATAAGAGACATTATTTTTATGCTATATTTTGAACAACTCACTAAATTAGTTTCTGACATTTCCAATCCATTAGTTTCTGTGCATGGCCTCTCATCCATAATACCAGATGCAGTGTAATATTTACTTCACAATATAAACAAAAAGAAATGCTTAGCAAGTTTGTCTTACAAACTAATTCACTAGCATACCGAGTTTGATTCACACTAAGTATCCTGCTATTGCTACATTGTGTCAGTTTGATCTAAACTTAGTAAGTGACTAATCCTTACAAATTCTAATGCACAGTGACTATTTTGATACAAAGACAAGTTGGTGGCATGAAAAGAAATGAATTCACCAAAAATTCTATAAGACTGAAGTCAATAACTTCAACTACAAAAACATTTCATCCTAAAGCAAATTTAATCAAATATGGAATATCCCCCAACCACATCTTTCCCTGGGGTTGGAGGTAACAAAGCTGCTTCTAATAAAATTCAGTAGTGTGTAACTTGTCCCATATCTGTTGACCAGGATTGGCACATAAAGGTTTTGTTTTTTTCCTTTTCTTTTCTTCAAATTGGTCCCTGATTGCCTTGTATGAAAAAAAAAAAAAAAAAAAAAAATCATAATGGAGACAGAGAGAGGAAGAAAAATAGACGCTGGTTGCTGGTGGGCTAACAAGTTAAGATGCTGCTGGCTTCTTGAGTTTTAGTAGCATGCATCAATAGGAAAGTCGTAGGGGGCACACAGTTATGCTGTAATCTTAGCTTCTACTCAGGAAGAATGGGGTTGGCTGGTAGAAGATAGGTATGTAGGTAGCAACAGAGGCAGCTTTATGGTAGCAATAGTACAAAAAGAACTTTTTCTTTTTTTTTTTCTGGCTCACATCATAAAATAGAGCAGATAGTGTCTCATCATAATCAGAAAAAGGCTGCAAAAAAGAAAGGATGAAATACAGAGATTGAATAGAAACAGAGTGATACTTAAATTGCATTCAACTTTATAATTACATAAAAAGCAATTTAGTACCGGAAGATATGCGCATGACTATAAAAAACACAGAAATGGGTTAATATTTTAATAAGGTGAAACTGTAGAGAAGTGATGCTTTAAAAAAAAATTACGGTAACAGAAAATAAAAGTAGTAAGAATCAGGTTTTTCATTTGGTTGGTAACAGATTTTTTTAAGGAAGCACTTAAGAAAATTCTCCCCTAAAATGTAATATTTATTCCTCTAAATACAGAAAGTTGCCATTTATAGAAGCAGACATTCATAGTCTGAAAAAACATGATGCGAACTGCTTATGTAAATCAGCTTGTGAGAAATATGATTTAAAAAGGTTAGGTTTTTAGTAATCTTTACAAAGGCATGAACTTACTTCACTTTGCATCCTGTTCCATAACAAGATATCTAAAGACAGGGTTCATGGCTATCTTTTTTTTATTATTTCACCCCAAGCAAATCAATAAAGCCACTAAAACGCAAAATGTTATCAAGAATGTAGTAAACTAAAAAAAAAGTTGAGAGATCAATAACAGAACAGGATTCAAGGAAATAGATGGCGATTGACATTGCATTTAAATTTTTGAAGATTGTAGTTGACAGGAAAACAGGAAGCCAGCAGAGAGTTCCACAAGTCAGAAGTGCAAGAGAATAAACTATTAATGGGTGAGAATTTAGGTAAAGTAACTTTCACAAATACCTTACTTGTTCAGGCAATAGTAACAGTAAAATGCTTTTACACTCATTTCCAGCCTTGACTGGAACCAGTCAAAGTAGATCAATATTTTTTTTTTTTTTTTTTTTTTTAGAAAAAAAATAAATTATTAAAAAAATGAATTAAAAAAAAAAAAAAAAAAAATTTCACCATCCCTAAATCAAACATTTGAAAATCCCACATCATCCAACATTCCTTTGAATGTCTGCTTTTGTTTATTAATAGAAACAAATATTCATAGGAACGCCGGGTTTTCATAAATCCAAACCAGAGAACCAATTTCTTGCAGTCATTTTCATTAATAAACTTTCTATAGATTTTCATTTTCCTTTGTACTTCAAACAATTCCTGACAGACAATGAGGCATGTTTGATTACATATTTTTGTCTTTCTCTGTATTTTAAGAGCATCCATTTTCTACTTTATTTTTAATAAGACCAAAAATGGTTGGCTAACTAATCGAAAGCTTATGCATTTGCAAAAACAGCTTCATAAAAAAAGAAAAAAAAAAAAGAAAAGAAAAAAGGCTTATCATAACTGTGTTTCACTATTTAAGAAAGAGTTATTTTTAAACTTCTTAGAAAGGTTAAAAAAAAGGTCACAAATTAAACATTTCTGTAATTTCACACTGAAATTTAAAATTCAGACTGCAGTTATTTTTAACTGTTCACAAATGGCAACAATGCAAGGAAAACCAAGAAGGCAATTTATCAAAGACTGGAATTTGTAAACTTAGAAAAATAACAAAAGCGACTGGATATTTTTTTTTACTTAGTCTTATAATATATAAAAAAAATTAATAATAATAATAAAACAACAACTCCAGCTTTAAAGAAAATTGCTAGAATAAACATTTGATTGGAAAATTAATAAAAACTGTATTTTTAGGTTAAATTACATCTTTACCTAAAAAGAAATTATTTTAGTTATATAACTGTTAGTATCATGAAAAATTCCCTCCATGAAATTTTATTGATTGATTCATTTTCTACAGTTTATTAACCCTTTGCTGGTTGTTTAAAGCCAGAAAATATTTTTAGATTGTAAGAATTTTTTTTTTTTTTTAGGGGCAATAGTTTAGTGATACTTAATTCATCCATAGCTGGTGGGAGGAGAGATGGATTTATACCTTTTCCAAGGATATTTTCATGTAAGTGAATATAACAAATTCAATGGTAATTGAAACTCGGATCTCCAATTAACAATTCCAAGCCATTGTCCATTACACCACCCACACATCCAAGCTTGCAGCACCTGGAATTCTCAAGTGGTCATCAGTCTAGGTATTGACCAAGCTCGATGTTGCTTAACCTCAGTAATTATATGGGAACTGGTGTTTCACCACGCCACCACCAATAATTTCATGTGATCTTCTCAAAAAATGTAAATAGTTCTTGCAGTTAAATGGAAATTTCAGACAGCATACTGAAAAACAGATTACTAGCTTCTCAAAATGTATAGTAAACATCCATGTTGATTTAGAGAAATACAGTCCTCCTCCTTTTTAAAATGTTATCAAATACAAAAAGAAAAATTGATTTTAAAAATAGAAGAAAATAAAAAATATTAAAAACCATTAAATATTTAAAATGGATAATGACACGCATGTTCCCTTTCAACTACTTTTGGGAAAGGCATGAAACTATTTCTCCCTGTATGAATCTACTTTTCTCTGCATTTTTTCCATTGCCAGGTACAGTGACAAAAAAATTATCTAACCATGTCTTAAATCCGTTTGTTAATAAATTGTAATCTTGAAATAGTATCAAAATATTATGGCTTTTTTTTTCTTTGCTATTTTAAAATAAAGACTTAAAACTTTTTAAATTTGTATAGATCAATGAAAATTAACGAGTATATTAATCTGAACAATTTGTAAAAAAAAAAAAAAAAAGTAAAACTTTACTTTGATAAAATACTTTAGTAATTTAGTGTTCTATTATCAATTTATTCTTTGTATATTTGATACAAGATGTATAGATGTAACTGTAGATTCTATGCTAACAATTTCTTCTCTCACATTTCTCATTTGTGGAACTCTACCAATTTCTTGCTTCCTAGTCAACTTTGATCTTCAAAAATTTAAATACAATATCAATCATTATCTTCTGTTTTCTTAATTCCTGTTCTTTTATTGTTCTCTCCCATAATTTTTTTTTTTTTTT
Source organism: Acanthosepion pharaonis (assembly GCA_903632075.3). NCBI lineage: Eukaryota > Metazoa > Mollusca > Cephalopoda > Sepiida > Sepiidae > Acanthosepion > Acanthosepion pharaonis. The sequence goes on from CAHIKZ030003957.1 coordinate 2,388,144, forward strand.
TGTGCTCTAGTAATCCCTTACATCTTAGGGGCTTTATTGCATTGCTTGAGGTGAAATGATTAAAGAAAAAAAAGAAAATTAATTATAATAATCAATATTAAAAAATAACAACTCTAGTTTCTTGTGATTAAGATTATGTAGGTGCAAAATTGACCTAATGGTTAACAATATGAAAAAACGGAATCTGCAAACCAAGTTCAAGTTCTGGTTTAGGTACTTTGGATTTGGTAATGGTGGAATTAGGTGTTTCCATACAAGAAACATTTGGCATTCTCTGACTACAGTTAGGGCTACTGTCAGTCAAAATTTATAAAATATTTTTCTCTAAAGTTTTTCAAGAAATTAAACTTCAAGAAAATACAAAACATTAAAATCCATTGAATATTAGCAATAGATTAGGCTTATTATGTTCACTTCCCACTAATACTTTTGGAAAAGACACAAACCTACTTTTCCTTGCATTTTATTCCATTTATAGATATCATGTCAAACTTATCTAATCATGTCTTTAATCAGTTTGTTAATAAATTATCTTGAAAAAAAAAAAAAATAGCATCAATTTGCTTTGTATTAGTCTAGTTCTTCAGATAAGGTCAGTTCAAGAATTACTTGAACCATAGATACCACATAACAACCTGTTGCATAATACTTAGAGAGGAGATGGACACTATTTACATAGTTTGGACTATCATCCTCATCTTTGTTGCCATATTTATCACAACGTTTCAGCCTTCTTCAGGTGGTTGGAATGTTGAACTGAACCCTTTATTTCGCTCGCTGGGTTAGACTGTTCTAGTTGCATGTGCCATGTCTAATGGATGTCAGTTATCAGTTATCTCCTGTTAATTTCCCTCTCCAAGTTCTCCACTGCCTTAACCAGGTATTGAACTCGCACTCTTTGGGTCCTGTCACTGGATCTAACTAACACCTTTATCCACTGTGCCTTGAGGACATCTGTGTATGAATTTCTGGGTATTATAAACCTAATGTCTTCAGCAACCATTTTTTACCAGTGCTCAAATTGCGATTTTTGCTCCGGCCAAAATGTTGTGATAAATATGGCAAAAGAGATGAGGATGATAGACCGAACAATGTAAATAGCGTACATAAAACCTCATCTCTGAAATAAAGACAGATACCAGAGGAGATGGAATTGTCCAAGTACTCCCATCAGTCAAAGAAATATCATGAAAGACTCAGATGGTTACTGCAATAATTTATTAGATCTTTAGATATCAATATTATTATTTCTAATTAATGTGTATGTAAATTGTAAAATTATCTTTTAAATATTGAAACTATTTGTCTGAATATATATATATATATATATATATATATATATATATATATCTTTTAATCAATTCACCACAAGCAAAGTGATAATGCCACTAAGACACAAGAGGCTATTTGGAGCAAGAGAGAATGAGAAAAACTTTAGAAGGAACTGAAAACCCAATCCTGAACAGGAAATAAGGGATACCTCTACTCCTGTTCATGGGACTAAATGTAAACCAAACGATAGGCAAACCTACTTATTGCTATAAATAACATTCTTTAATATTCAGCAAATATTTTTTATCATATTATATTTCTTAATCTTTTAGCACAAAAACGATTTCAGCACCAGTAAAAAAAAATAAAATAAAATAAATCATTTTTATATGAAAAACAAATATGACTTACAAAAATTGCTATATTGAGTTTCAAAATATGCAGTTCATTTAACTCTTTAACCATTACATAAAAATTTCAGCATTTTAAAATTGACAATTTTTAAATTAAAAAAACAACTACTTAAACAATAAGCAAAAATGGCTTTTTTTATTTTTAATAAGGGATGTTTTAATCCTTTTTTTTTCTTACTAAGATATTTTAAAGTCTTTAATTTTATAACAAAAGATTAGAGTTAAAAAAAAATCTATAAAAAGAAAAAAAATCCCTTTTCTCAAACTGTTTTTAGATTGTCTGAAAATCACATTTTTGTTAATTTAGTCACTTCACCATTATACTTAGTTTGAGTCTCGTTGGGGGAACTATACTCTTGTGTTGTTGTTTTTTTTAATCAGACAAAACTAAACTTCCTAAATACCTTTTTGTGAAGTAAATGTAAGAGAGTTAGTCTTGCAAGCTATTACTATTGTATTGAATTCAATCCTTACTGGACGTTCTAGTCATGCTCTACTAAAAAATGCTACTATTTTTTATATTTAACAGAGATAAATTATGATCCTAAAATTAAAAATTCTGGAAATGCAACCAGAAACCATTCATCAAAAAAGTATTCTGCCCAATGATAGAAAAAGTATTTAATCAATAATTGATAAAAAAAAAAAAAAGTATCAAATTTCATAAAATACATATTTGATAATTAGGTGTTATTGTTAACCTTTAAATTTTGATCAACTGAAGGGCAGAATTGGGGAGACACATTAAAAACCTAGATTGATTTCAAATAATACTTTTAAGAACTGACAGTATTTAAAACTTACTATACAAAAGAAAAAAAAAAGGAAAATTTTATGGCACTGAAAACATTTTAATGAGGGGGAAAAGTTCTTTAATAATTTTTTTCTTGTAAAAGATGAAGTTTTAATTTAAAGGAAAATTATTTTTCCTATGGAATGTGGACTACCCCTAACCCTATCAATTTGGAATAAAAACCTAGTTTATTTAGAATACTAAAAAAATTACTGAATTACCTTGTTTCAAACTTTTTACAAAAATTTTCAATGTTTAGTCTTCTAAACCAAAAACAATTTTCACCGTAAAAGTTATGGATATGAATGAATACAAGAAAAAAAATGTACTTTCAATGTAAAAGGCCCAGGAAAGCTTAATCTCTAGTTAGAGACCATTTTTAATAGACGAGTAATTTTTACGTGTTTCTTTTTAAATCTAAAGTGCGTATAAAAGAAATCTTCAAAAATAAACAAATATAGAAGAAAGATATAAATTGTTAAAATCATAAATGCTTTTATTTCTAAAAGTTTGTTTGAGGATTGAAAACTTAAACCAAGAGAAAGAATGATTTTTTACGCAACCTGACTCTTTCCCGCTTTACATCAAGTTGTGAAATAATTTCTAGCATCACTTAGCAACTATCAAACTTTTTTTCTTACTGTTCAATGTTTTATTCATAAACGAAACCGTTCAGAAGATAAGTCTCTTCAAGACTAATTCCATTGAAACATATTTTTCCATGAATTAATTTCAAGATGCATGGTATCTCCTTGTGTTGTTTTTTTTTTTTTACTGTCAACAGCTTTTAAAGCGAATTCTAAATACAAGTTATAAAAAAAAAAAAAGATAACTATAAGGAAGCGAAATCTATGACAAAAGCAGAATGGTGATGCTAGGCTTAGTTAAAGAAAATAATGCAGTCTCACTGAACAAACAATACAATAATAAATGATAATCAATGCTTGAGAAGAAAATTAATAAAAATGTCAAGTACGACATCAAAATTTTCATATAATGTAAAATTAGGAAACCAAGAAAAGAAACTTTAGAAAATATTGAATAAAAATTATAAATTTTCTCTTAATTTTTGTCAAACAACAAACGTGTTTTGCAATATACATGTACCAAAAATTCTTTAACCAATCTGAGAATTTCATTTTTAAATTCTCTTACTCACACAACAGAAAATATAAAACAAATATTCTTTCATTTATACACGGATTCAATAGAATTAATAAAATACATCTGAAGAAAAAGAAAACTGAAAAAAAAGCTATAAACAGCCATTTTTGCCCCTGGTTAAGTATACGTTGATGTTTTTGAGAAAATGCACGAATAACAACTATCGATTAGGATTAGTTATTATTTTTTAATTAATAAAATGTTTAAACTCAAATTAGATATAAGCTTGTGTTGTGGCTGGGAGAGTTGTGTCCCATCCGTGTCAAAAGCCGGTGTTCGAGCTCAGGTAAAATCCACGTCTTTCGAATGTTGATTTTCAAGGCAGGCCCGCTCAGAAGATTGGCGCAACATGATCTTATATTGCCCACTTAGTTTTTGTACTGTCGTATTCTAATATTTATTAAGTTACGCGTGAAATGTGATACCTTTCGCCAGGTGTAATAATAATCATCAAACTAAAACTCAAGGAACTGGAAAAGTATGAAATACGACAGATAAGTTTTTTTTGTTACGGGAGGAAGATTTTATTTAGTGAGAAAAAAAAAATGAGTCGTTTTTTGTTGTTTTGTAGATAAAAAAAAAATGTAAAGAACACTGGCTTGGTTATACTTATACATTTGCGATTTAAGGCCTAATTTTTAGGGTTAAGTTGTTTTTTGGAACCGAAGAATTCCTTACGTTTAGTTTTTTAAAAAAATAATGTCTCGCGCGAGGTGTAAAAAAAAAAGCCTTGCGCTTGACAAATATTTATTCACAAAATTTCACAAGAAAGCTTAATTACATTGTTTTATAATTATTACTATTGAAATGTTTATTTTATTTTTAAATATTAAATCACTGATTGCGTTTCCCTCCAAACATACACAAAAAAATAATAATTTATAACGAAAAAAGTTTAACTGAAGATGATTTTTTAGTCATTTCGCCGATTCTCGTTTATAAGCGAAATTTAATAATGATTGTTAACGTAACTGATGCAGTTATAATGATTTTAGAGTACGTTATTGTAGTTGTTATCAAGACCTTAGAACGATAAGTAGTTTGGTAGTAAGTAAGCAAGCCTACTTAGTGACCTCGTCGACAGAACAATATGAGAAGATTACGTGCAGTTTCTATTTTGGTTTTTCAAAGTGACAAATGTAGTAGCCTAAACTTTAATTAATTCGGTTTCAAAATACAAAATAATTAAAGGATTTAACGTAACTATCACTAAAAAGTTACTTTGAGAAATAAAATTAAGTCAATATTTTTTTTTTTAAGTAATAAAGAGAAAAAAATAATTATAGAAACAAGCGTAAGTTGACTTCCGTTTTAACAATCCTAAATGTCATTTTTTATGATTTAATTCAATCAAAAATATTCATTTGAGCAAAAATTTGAATATGAATGAAAATAAAACGTTAACTTTAAAAATAATGTAATGATCACTTACACACATAGTCTGTCTTCACAAAATTTGATATAAAGAGAGATGTAGATAATAAAAAGTCACTCCAAGTTTTTAAAAGGAAATTTGTAGGTTTGTGTGTGTGTGTGTGTTTTTTTTTTTTTTTTTAAATCAATCATTCATGTTAAATGACAACTCAGTCTTTAATTTGTTTTTTTTAATTAAAGACTGTCAAATTCAAAGATAAATTTAGGGTTGGTTCGGGTTAAAAATATCATTCTTAGAAAATTAAGGAAAAGAAAACAAAAAAGCTTCGGCTAGTACTAGTTTGACCACTTGGTCGGCACTAGTGACTTTCTTTTTGCTTTCGAGAAGGGGGTAAGTAAAAAGTTTACAAAAATTCTTAATTGCAATTAATTGAGAATTGAATATCCGAGAAATGGATGTATTTTAGTTGTAGTAGAAGCACGAATAATTAATGTCTTGTAAAAAAAAAACATAGGTTTTTTTTTTTTTTACTCTTTAAATGAAGACTATTAGTATTATCATTATAAGGTCTAAACTGCATTTTTTTTTTTTTTAATTTTAACATGCTTAAAATAAAATTGGAGAATAGTTGCTTTTTTGATTTAATTCAGGGATGGGAACATAAGCCGTATCGAGTAAAATACAGCATCTCTTTTTTAAAAGTTTTCGCACCAAAAGATAACACAGAATAATAATTAATAGCACGTTACCCTCCGACCACTTTCATTTTTTTTTTAAATTACACCTGACTAAAACAAATCACTCTTTTAAATACTTGAAACAATTTTTTGTTGCATCCCTCTTTTGAGAATAAAAAAAATCAGGCAGAAAACCCTTCTTTGTTTATTCTATATGGACAAATAAAGTTTAGTAGACTGACATATACTGGAAAAATTCTTTTAGTTCAATTTCTTTGCGAACAACCTGTTGGTTAAGAAATAAAGTAAACTTTCTAACTTTTTAAAAAGTTATTCAACTCGTGTATCGGCTGTTTTTCGCGTTAAAAGACCATCAGATACGCAAGAATAATCTTTATTAATAGTTTCTCTTTTTGGATTTTTATAGAAAAAAAAAACAGACATTTGTCATCGGTCGATGCTAGAATTAAGCCAGTCCCACTCATGCACTTGACAGAGAAAAACTTTAAAAAGTTACACTCGGCATGTGAAGTAAACTTTTTTTGTATCTACTTTCTCTCTTCTTGTTTTGTTTTTTTTTTATTTATTTTTTAGACAGGTGTGTCCCCTAAACAGCTAAATGTTTTTTCAGACGGATGGACAAGGCAGGAAGGATTTAAGTCGTGTTGTGATAAACGTTTTCTTTTCGCTTTTCGAGGTGTGCATCGAAGTAAAAAAAAAAAAAAAAAAGTTGAGCTAATAGTCTTACCTTCACTTCCGAAACAGGCTGCTGTTGCTGCCATATTAATGACGTCATAGTGTGCTGATTGGCGAACAGAAAAGAGCAGACAACGACGGCCCAAGTTAGTTCCACTAGGCTTTTTTAGCTGCCTGATACACTTCATGCTATTCTTATTCTCACTCACAGACAATCGTTGCTGACTTCCAAAGAAAGAGTATTAAGAACGGCTGCAAGATATTTTAAGAACATTTTAAATTTTTTCGCTTGAGTTTTTTTTAGTCCTATTTGCTAGTGGTTAAGTTTTAACCAAACTTGGAATTATATTGTGCATTTTTCTTTCACAAAATTTCTACATTTCTGAAAGTTAAAAAATACCAATTCAGAGAAGTGTAAAAATTAATATTAAAAATATTACCACTTTTTAAAATTAAAAACATTAAACAAATATATAAATTCTCTCAAACCAGTTTTTCTTTTGGATACAGTGAGTAAAAAAATTAAATGAAAAATTTTGATTTAAATAAAGAATATCATTCATCATTGAGTAGTTTTAATTGAATAATACAAATATCTAGTTTGTAAACATTTAATTAAAATCAGACTATGGTGAAATTGAAACAAAAGTAATTTGTATACAACAGTTAGTCTGAGATATTTTTTCTTAAATAGAAATTCCATAAGAAATGTAAAATTCCACAATTACATTTTAACAAAGGATGTAAAAGTAAAAAGACTATGAGAGCATTTTTTTAGATACTTATTTTCTATATGAAATATTTTATTTAATTTTTATCTCAACTTATGGGTAAAAATTTGTTCAAATGAAAAAATCTAGAAGTTAAAATAGTCACCAAATTCTGTTTGTGTGTCTTAAATAAATCTAAAAAAATATGCAAGGAAATATTCTTGCTCACTGAATTTCTAATTTTTTTCTTAGAATTTCAATGCATTTCTACAGTAAACACATTAATAATGAATTTATATTATACATATGATAGTCCTATTTTCTCAGGGACTCTTGTCTTAATTCTTGATAACTGAAAACTATTTTTTTGGCAATGTTTAACATTCTTGCCTGCAAAAAAATGGTATATCAAAAGGTCAGTTATTCCCATGGCACTGCTATTACTGTATACACTTTTGACTCCATTGACAATGTTCATTGTTTTAAAAAGTGATGATTAGAATTTTAATAAAACCGAAACATGGAAGTGAATTTATACATTTTCTTTATTCTTGAGAATTGACAACAAAGATATTAAACACTATTCATTTATTAGATGGCTTGGTAGATTTTCTAGGAATTCTTTTAAAGATTAACAACAATTTAAAACTTTTTCTAAAAATTTTTAGACATTGTAGTTCTTTCAATAATTTTGTAATTTTTTATAAATCTTTTTAATAAAAAGATTTTTCAAATTTATTTCTTTATAAAATGATAAATAATATCATATTGTACTTGGTTCAGATATTTTTATCTTGTAAATAAACATTACTGAAGGAGTCATAAGTATATACAGTAATAGCAGTGTCAGGGAAATAAGCATTCTTTTCATACATCAGTTTTTTTGTGAGCACAAAAGTTAAACATTGCCTATTTTTTCTTCATTTGCAATGTACTTCTGTTGTAATACTTAATAAAAAAAATTGAAATGGATATATTCTGAACTACAAATTTAAAAAAGGCCCTTTCCTACAGCAGTTAGTTTTGTGCTTGTCTGATCTGCTGTGCCATTAGATATGACTATTTCTTCCAGACATGGATTATAAAAGATGCTAATCTTCACAAGGGTTTAGCTATCCTGAAAGTCAACATTTTAAATCTTGATTGAAATCACCAGATGAATTCAGATATTATTTTTAGGGTTAAATATTCTAAAAATGAAAAGATTAACTCAGATTTTAAGTTGGTAACATCTGATAAGAATATGTGGTTAAATTTTTTATACATTAAATAAATGTTCATTCACTTTTGGATTAAGGGTACATGGTTTCAGGTATTTCTTCAAGCATTCAATCTTGTGAGTGTGTGAGGGATTCTGTCTATCCCCTTATACATCAGGCATTTATATAATTTTCTGTTATCCAATTTTCTTACATGTGTATATCCTAAGTTCAGCTGGGTTCACTTCCTATTTTATCTTGATACATCCACTGACATCCTTCAAGGCTCAATTCTTCAATGGCTTATGGCAATAACATGTTCAAACAATGGTTCCAATATGATAACCAAAGTTAAGTAACATTCAGCTGAGATGGGTGACTGCTTAGAAATACCAGGTGCTGTAAGCTTGGATGTAGAGGTGGTATAATGGATAATGGCTTGGAATTGTTAACTGGAAAGCAAAGTTCCAATTTTAGTTGGGTTTGTTATATTCACTTAGGCATTCTGACAATATAAAAATGTTTTATGGCTTTAAATAACCCACAAAGGGTTGATAGGCCATAGAAAACAATTCAATCAATCATAAAACCAATTTTATACTTGGTGGCTTTGAGGTCACCTATGTCAATCCTAAGGGCTCTTAGGTTTTCTGACTTTTTGATGTGACAGTACAAAATTCTCGAGTAAACCCATTACATATTGGGGTCACCACAGATCAATTCTTCTTAGATCAAAGTTTCTGATAGGTATTAAATTTGATTTAGACCTCTGTTTTTTTTTGGTATGAATCATATACTATCAGATGATTTTCATTTAAAAGAAAGCCTTAATGAAAATTATGGGCCTAATATTTTGGTAGGATTGTATTTTTGACAGGTATGAGTATAAGGTGTTCAATTCTGGAGAGAAAAAATGTCTAGCATCACACACTGATCAATTTTCTTAGCAGCTGAACTAGCAATATATTCAATATAGCCTTTCCACTTCATATCAGCCGAGAACATTAGCCTAAGAAGGTGCAATGGGTCACTCTCCTGGAGGTTAGCATCAACCATGCTAATGGAAGGTAGGGTCTCTCAGATGATTAACAGAGAGCAATTTTGTTTTGGGGATGTTAAAATTAACAAGTCATTTTTTGCCCCACTTAACAACAAACTGAAGTTCCTTTTTATGTCGGACAACACTGGATCATGCTATAGTATGGTTAATGCTTGTTAGCACAATTTCAAATAATGAGGATATTAACATATTTTGAACAGGACTAGAGGTTTATCCCATTTTTTCCTGTTTAGGATTGGATTTCTGACTCCTTCTAAAGTCTACTTTCACTCTATACTTTTAATGTCTCCACCTGAATTCAGAAATATTATTTACTGTTTATATCTTTCCCTTCTCAATAGGAGTAGATAGGTTGGCCTATTGTTCAATTCACACTCCTTGCTAGTCTGTTGAACAGGAGTAGAAATTTATTCCTTGGTTCATGTTTGGCATTGGGTTTCTGGTTCCTTGTAAAGTCTTCTCATTCTTTTTCATTCCTATTAACCACTTGTGTCTTAGGGACATTACTGCCTTGCTTGGGGATGGATTGATTCAAGAACAAAAAAGAAAAGTGATTTACAAAGTGTTGAATTTTCTTTCACATTTATAAATCTTTGGGTGAACTGATTAAAAAAAAAGAAGGTATTCTTGAGACCTAAGGTCTATAAAATATTTTTGAAGACATTTTTTATATCTATGCTAGAGAAAATACTTTTGTCTTAAGAAGTTGTCTAAATAGTTGATAAAATGGTAATTTTTTGGTGACAATAGGTTTTGGGTGTGCTGCTTTTAGAAAACATTAGGTAAGCTAAAATTAACAAGAGTACCAATTAACACTAAAACAAATATACACCTTATATATATATATATATATATATATATATATATATATATATATATCATATCATTTTGGAATGTTTCAATTTGAGCTGGAAGTTTTGAGTTCATATCATGAAATATAAACCTGGAAGTGTATATATATATATATATATTAGATTTCATGATATGAACTCAAAACTTTCAGCTCAAATTGAAACATTCCAAAATGATATGATACAGATCACAAGCTTATAGACAAAATGAAAATAACCACTCTTAGAAATGTAACCAAATTGCCCTCGCACTTCGATACCATCTATAACAAATCCTTGAAATTATTTGGACACATTAAAAGATTAAGTGTAGGGTTTGCTAAATTGTGGTTTGAGAGTATGTACCTGGAAAAAAGAAGTAGAAGACCAAAACAGAGGTGGAGGGATATTGTTTGGTTGATTTACTTTTGATGGTTTATCAACCCTTTGTCAGTTATTTAAAGCCGGAACTTATATTTTGGATTGCAAGAATATATAAGAATATTTTTTTATAATTGAGTATTGCAATAACAATTTTTTTTAGAATAACAATGATTTTCTAGATAAAAGTAACTATTTAACCCATAGATGGGGTGGACATGGATTCATACTTTTCCTAATGTTATTTGTATGTAAGTGAATATAATTAATACAACCGGAATTTGAACTCAGTTCTCCGATTTCTTATTCTGAGCTGCTATTCATTACACCTCCCACACTGTTACAGGCAGAAACAGCAACTAGTAATGAGATCTGAAGGATATGGATGGCAAGGTGAAGATTCCAGACCCAGCACATTTTGTTTTTGCATTGTCATTTAAAGGAAAACTGTAGTGGGCTTTAACTGTCTTGGACCATTGTCCAGTGACCATAAGCTTTTGTTGATGCAATGTTAGCTTCAGAAAAGAATTTTGGAACTATCATGGTCCATACATTATTCAGGTCATTTTTGGTTATTGTATTGGATTCACTTTACATCACAAGTTATTTTTTTCATGTGTTTGTAAAAGTTATTTTTGTTTCACATCATTCAGTTTTTCAGTGTCCCCGATGTAAAACTTGGAGTGTTCAATGTGCAATCTTAAATATTGTATATGTCAACTTATAAATCATTATGCTTTATAGTTTTAAAGCTTTTCCTCTTAAGTCTGAGGTCATTATACATGCAAATTATGTGAAAGAGTTAATCTAACTATATAAAAATAGTTTTTTCCCATCTTATTATTGCTGCTTGTTATTCTTGGGTCAATACAATTTTCAGTTCTACTCTTGTTTTATTACTAGTTTTACTCCATATTTCTTAGTGTTACTTTTTATCACAACACCCAGAGTCAATAATATGTTCAGTAATATTATTATTTTATTCTTAATTTTGCTCCATCTTCTTGTTGCTTTTTGTAAAAAATTCTGTCATCCAGGTTTTGTTATATTAAAAATCTGAACATCCAAATTCTAAACAATAATAAAATAAAAATAAATAGAACATGGGTATACCCGTTAAAGAAATTATTTGCATCTACAAACATATGTACATGCTGATTTTCTAAGCGTAGCTTAGATGTGGTACAAGAACAAAAGCACTGGGCATCCAGTGAGGATTGCACTCTCTACTCGGTCATAATTGTTCTAGTGTAACAAGCTTGCTAACCATTACACCACATCAAAGTGCTCACAAACTTATGTACATAATTCAAAAGAGTAAAATAAAAGTAATTTTTAGTTAAGTTAAAGTCTTTTGGTAGTTGGTACACAGAAAAATCTGTAGTTTAGAAAAGACTTTTAAATAGTTGGTCCACAACTATGGTTGAAAAAATACTTTTATCATTAACAAAAATTCACTATCTTTGTTGTTGTTGCTGGAAATGATTTGTTTGAAGTTTCTGACACATGTGGAATCTTTTTGGTATGTTTGTAATATTGTTTGTTATTGGGTAGAAAATAAAGTTTGGGTGTGTTTTAATATTGTATGTATGTGGATATTTTATTATATTGGAAATAGGTTTAATCTACTGTATTTTCATCCCAACATTTTGGGTCCATACAATCTTTATTATTACTCTTATTTTATTACTAGTCTTACTCCATTTTTCTTAGTGTTACCTTTTAATCACAGCACACTGGGTCAATAATACTATTATTTTATTACTAGTTATAACTAATCCATGTTATTAATGGTTGTTATCACAATATTTAGAGTCAGCATCGTCTTTAACTGCTGAAGTAAACAGCACAAAATCAGATTAATAATTGGTTCAACATGATCAGTTTATTTGTATAAAGAATGAAAACAATTTAACAAAATTTCTATGGATCTTAAAGTTATTATATATTTAGATATTTGTATTCCAATGTTGGCTTGAACCTTAATACTTATAAATTAAGTCATACGTTTATGTAATGTCCTGAACTAATTTACTTCACAAAAAGCATAAGCGCGAAAAAGATAAAACATGCACACAGCTGAATATTTATATGCATGTAACTGTCTCTATGATTATTTACATGTGTTTATTAGCTTAATCTTTTATAGAATTACATATAAGAAGGAAAACTGGCCTACTTTGTAAATGAGATAGTTGTGCATTTCCTGCCATCACTAGTGGTGAACCCAGGAGAAAAGCTTAAATTATTTTTTTTTATCAAATCTGCTAAATTCTTTACATTTACAAGATTGGCACAATACAATCATTTTCTTCTCATTCTTTTTTGCTCCCAGTAACCATTATGTTTGAGTGGTATTATACTCTGCTTGGGGTGAATTGATTAAAAAATTATGGCAACAGATAAAAATTATATAGCATTTAAAATATATATCTGCTTATTAAACATCAAATTTCCAGCTTTTTCTAATAACTTAATAATTACCATGCTAGTTATTACATTATTAGACAATTTATATCCATCAAGTTTGACACTTAAGAATAGAGCCAAGCATTTTTATATATTCTATATAATTTTATATATATATAATGATTCCTCTTACTATTTTGATTCAGACTGTTACTCTGATTGGCGACTTGGATGTACTACTAAATACTAGAATATATAAAAATACTTGGCTTTATATATATATATTTTATATATATATATATAGAGAGCCAAGTATTTGTATATATTCTAGTATTTAGTAGTACATCCAAGTCGCCAATCAGAGTAACAGTCTGAGTCAAAATAGTAAGAGGAATCATTAAGAAATCTTTTTGTGTCTCGTCAATCTCCTCCTGTATGAAAACTGCCTTTACACAAAGAAGCTGGACTATAAAAAAATGTTTTTGTAAAAATCACCTCAACAATTTCTTGCTTATAAACATTGTGTATTTGCACTTTATCTGCATTCTTCTTTTCTTTTCCTTTTTCTTTGTGGATGAGTTAAATATTTTGATAAGGCCAAATTTTCAACCCCACAACCTTGCACAGATATATATATAACCTGGAGTATTCAATGTACAATCTTGAATATTGTATACATCAATCTATAAAACATAAAACCCTGTTAGATATTAGAGATGTATGTGTATGTACAGACATGTTAGGTACTTATAGCATTATCTCCACTGAAAGACCAACTAGTCTCATTATTGTACAAGATTGTTTCACCAGCCAACCATTGGCCAGATGGCTTGGATACATAAATTAATCTTCTAATAAGATTATCATAACCAAAATATTTGTAAACAAAGTAATGGCTTCTGCAGACACATTTTCATTTATCCTCATTTTATATGCGGGAATCTATTTTTCAAAACACCCATTGACGAAACAGCAACCTGATCCACAAATGACTCTTTGTTTTGGTTTCTTTATTATATATTTTATCTACCATTTTATTATCTACATAGTACTATTTTATTAGAAACAAAGAAAAGATTACTGAACTGTTATGTCATATCAATCCTCCCATATGGCAGTGAATGCTGGACAATTTCTTCACAGATGAAAAGGAGACTTGAAACAACAGAGATGTAATTCTACAGAATGATACTGAGACTTTACTTATCTACCATTTTATTATGTACCAAGTAGTATTAGAAACAGAAACAATGAAAAGATTGCTGAATTGCTATGTAATATTAATCCTTCTATATAGCAATGAATGCTGTACAATTTCCTCACCATATCACACACATTATAGCAAACAACCCTCATTCACTTCATATTCCATTAGTGAGATGTAAGTTCCAATCAAGCAGCTTTTTCCTGCAAACTGCTGCTTTGTGGAACTGGCCCAAGAAGATGTTACCTCGATCACTATAATTTTAACCAGTTCAAGTCTAGGGTTAACTGTTATCTTCCCAACATTTTTTTCATTCCTTCATTTATTCACTTATCATATTTTTGTGCCACTGGGGTCACCACCCGCCTCCATCTCACAATTGTGATTCATGGTGACATTCAGGGCAGAATAGTGCAATGGCTTGGCAGTTCCTTTTGCACCAGGGATGTTGACGTTACCTCGTCCCTCTTCTCAAAAGTTAAAGAGGCAAGACCTACAAGGCAAAAGATGGTTTGTGTTTTCCTTCTAGACTAGTGATGGTCTATGGAGGCTGTGCACTGCCTAGACTACATTCTCTCGGCAATATCAACAAGATCTAAAGGGATACAGGGCATTACATCTGGGGCTAACTTGGCTGCAGGAGTTGCTGGAAAGTTGTTAGTGTTGACAAGGGCTCCACACTGAGTTTTCTGTCTGCATTTACTTCCATAGCTTTTTGGGGGGGGGATATGACCACAAGTCAGCAGAGGTTTAAAATCAGGGTTTTCCTTCCCCTAGATGGACTGCTTTCCTGGGCTGTTGAGCTCCATCTACCCAGACTTCCCTACATATCCCCATAAAATATACCTCTTTTTCTGTAATGATCTATCTCAAGTGATTCTTGGGCCTTGTACAGAGTGAACATCATTTAAAAATATCTATTGGACTTAATTTCACCCTAGACCTCAAGTAGAATTGATATACACAATCCATTGCTAAAGATGCTGGAAAAATGTTATTTGTAAAAATTGGCATCTTGTACTGCTTCAGAAAGTACCTGACTTCTACCATGCTTTATCTTTGCAAAAGCCTGATCAGAACAAAAATGTTGCCATATCAGGGCTGGAGCTGCTCAATTTTCACTTTCCAGCCTTGACAGAGTTCAAAATCATTTATGAAAATTTGGGGGGGGATGATATTTTTCACCCAACAGCCCCTTCTCCACAGACACAATATCACAAGTCTACTGCTATTCTATCAATTCTTCCATGACAACTCTTTATATGAACTCTTTAGTGCCACCAGCTCAGACCTTTGCAACCAAAATCCACCCTGCTACATTCACAATGTTGTTCCTTATGTATTCATTTGTTAAGAAGAGCATTCCACTCCGAAAGCTTCTTTCCAAGAACCACTACTTTATGGAACAAACTCCCGCTTGAATGCTTCCCTAAATACTAAAATCTTAGTCTTTTCAAGTCAATCATTATTTATCCACCATATTATCATAATCTTTATTTCCTACTTCTTCCTCTTATGTTCATATCACACACCTCAGTAACCATCTACTTTGAGTGGCTCTTAGGCCTTGTATTGTGTGAACTTTAGTAAAAAAACAAAAAAAATGTAATTTATAGGTTTGCATATCTCATTTAGTCAACATGTAAGTTGACTAAATATAAGTTGACCTAACATAAGTGAAATGTCTTAATAATTGGGGTGGGTCGTAAAATCATTTAAGAGCTCAGAAATAAGCTCTGGGACAGAGTCAGATTTCCTAAAAAAATAAATATACCTCCTTCCATCCCTCAGGTGTGACTTAGTCTGGTATAAGACCAGCAAGGGCTGTAAAATCTTGTTATGCCACTTAGTGTGGAGGGCTTATTTGTAAATTGGCATGGGCTCAAATATCAGCCACAAGACCAGTGGGAAATTTACAACTCTCTCAACCACCAAGCTGGACTTAATATAAACTATACGCATAAGCTTTTTAAGATGCTAAATTTATTTTTGATATGAACTCATATCAGTAACTCTTCCACTTGATATGTTTGAGATCTTCAAATGCAGCCGAAAGTAATTTATCCTCTGATAACATTGCAAATTAATGACTTTTTACCAAATAATTTTGTGCTGTTTTTAAAACAAATTTTCTTTGTAACCATGGTAATATGATGGAGAGAGAAATCTGTAATTTCTCCTCCACTTCAAGTTTAATGCAATCTAAAGTAGGCCAGACGTGGGATGATGAACAAATTTAAACATTAATGCTTTTTCTCCATGACAGGAAAAGATGAGGATCAGTTTTCTATTGTTCATCTTTAATAAATGGTTCTTGAGATATAGCTTTATATGTTTGAATTAAACTTTGAGTTTTGTTTTGCAATGAAATTATGAACATACCCTCCCACTTATACACTGCGTGCCAAATTATTATCAAGATAACTTTTTTCCAATATTTCAAAAACCGTCCAATCAATTCACACAAAATTTTCACACAATGTTGGCAACACTGATTTGAGTAATCACTGAAATTTTCGTACTGATCTGCATAATGTAAACAAACTGGCGCCGTATTTTTTATCAGCACAGTGATTTGAGTGTGCCAAATTATTAGAAAGGTTTAGTAAAATTCCCAGAATTGAGCAAACAAAATGTTTATTAATGTTGAACGTGAATGTTTATGATCAAAAGAAGCTAATAAATAAGATAATCAAACAAATAATAACAGATACAATCAAAGGCACAGTTTTAAACAAATTAATAGGGAATGTGCTTTCCCTGTTTTGAAATTACTTGAAAAAGTTGACGATCCATAGAATTTGTTAATTGTAGGATGTCATCTGCTGTAATGCCATGAGATATGTCAAGAATTGCTTCCTATAACTCAGTGTTGCTCCTGAATTGTCGTCCGTTGGCGTACAGTCTTCACTTCATGATGCTCCAATGGTTTTCGATTGGGTTCAAATCCGGAGAATTTGCTGACCACTTCATTTTTCGAGGTCCATCGAAGTCTAACTGTTTCAAATATTCAGTAGTCTTGTGAGCAGCATGTGAGGGAGCATTATCTTGCATAAAAAATAATGGCCCTTCTGAAGGCAACTCTTTGCCTTTTCATCCACGGTTCAAGATGCTCCTTCATAAATACTATGTATGCATCAGCAGTCATTTTGACTCCACGAGCCCACTAATGTGTTTCCAATAATACTACCCCAGATCATTATGCCTCCACTGCCTTGTTGGCATCTCAAACACTTATGGCGATTATGTCCGTTCATTATCCAGGCTTAGAACCATCTATCTGGCCCATCAAGTGTTGCTCGAGTTTCGTCTGTGAACAAAACTTTAGAGAAGTCAATCTTCATATTGTCCTCGGCCCATTTCAATCGATTTTGAATGTGATTTCTTGTCAACGGAGGCTTGGATAAATGTTTGACTGTTGTTGCTATATCCCTCAGATACTGACACCGAGTAATTTTAGACACAGTAGGATCCCCAATATGACTGAAAAGCTCTTGACTGGTAAGTCCAGGGTTCTTCGTGGCCTCTCGTTTAAGTCGTGACATGAGACGACGTGAAATAACCCTCGGCTTGCCTTTATATGCCCTTTTGTGTACTTGTGTAGGGTCGGCGGTGAATTTTTCACTGTTTGATGACACTTCCCTATCATTTTAAAAATTTCTAGGGTAGATTTACTTTTTGAGAGTTCTGAGGTAATAGTTTTCTTTTCAGCATCACTTAAACTGCTTTTACGACCCATCTTTTCACTAAATTCTTATACTTTTCTAATAATTTGGCACACTCAGATCACCGTGCTGATAACAAATATGGCGCCAGTTTGTTTACATTACGCAGATCAGTACAAAAATTTCAGCGATTGCACAGTTCAGTGTTGCCAACATTGTGTGAAAATTTTGTGTGAATTGATTGGATGGTTTTTGAAATATTAGAAAAAAGTTATCTCGATAATAATTTGGCATGCAGTGTAGATAAATATTAGAATGAAAACAGCTGAATCATTATACAGGGTGTCCAAAAAGTTTTGTCCAATTTTTATTTTATTGTATTATTGCAGTTTAGTCTTTGAGGCTTCAGGAACATGGCTTTTAGAATCAGAATTGCTGCTATCCAATATCACTATCAGTGTAGCTCAAATGCAGCTGAGGCAAGTTGTCACCTCAGTGAAAAATTTCATATTCATGCATTTCAGGGCAAGAACATCAAGTCACTCATTAACAAGTTTGAAATAATGGGCTCTGTAAACAATGCACCCAGATTTGGATGACCCACATCTGATGAAAAAGGTGAGCAGTTGAAAGCTTGTCTAATAAACAGTCTGCAGAAATCTGTTCAGCGCCTATCTCATGAACTTGAAATCAGTTGCCAAAGCATGCATAATTTGTTGTATAAAAGGAATTTAAAGCTCTACATTCCCTGCCTGTTCCATGCTCTACATGATGGAGATGCTGATTGCAGACTTGAGTTTTCGGAGATTTTCCTTACCTTGGTATGTGATGAAACTTTGCAGGATAAGATATGGTGGGCAGATGAAGCATACTTTAAATTAAACAGCCACATTAACCAACATGATTGCTCATATTGTAATCATGAAAATCCACATGTGATTTTGGAGAAGGAAGTTAACCTTCCAGGAGTAACGGCCTGAACTGCAATTTCAAGCAATAGGATTATCGACTTATTCTTCTTTGATGTGCCAGTCACTGGAGAATGGTACCTCAACATGCTTCAAACCTACTTTTTTCCTTAAATGCAACAACAAAGAGACATGTGCATCCAATAGGATGGAGCACCACCCCACTATGCGCATTGTGTTTGTGAATAGCTTGACATCAATTTTAATGGCAGATGGATTGCTCGATTCAACCTTGATGGATTTTTTCTTTTGGGGTGTTCTTAAAGATATGGTATGCAAAGAGAACAATCCCTAAACTTTGTTGAGTCATTAATGAAAAATTCACCACAATTGACATGGAACTGTGTCAAAAGGTTTGTAGCAGTGTTGCTTTCTTGTTGAAATTTTATAGAAAATATTTGTTTGATTCCTGTTGGAGAATAAATATATTCTACCAAATTTATCAAATATTCAGGCTGGTAAATGTAATTAATACTGTTTATTTAAAAAACAAAGCATTTACTTAAATAAAGTGTATCTATTAAAATAATGTATAAACAAAAAATATATTAAATAATTGTCAAACTTAATCCATTTCATAATATGTTATCAGTGTTTATGTTAAGGTACATTTCATGAGCAGATATGACTGTTTTGAAGAGATTGTCAAAGATTTGTTTAAAAACAGTAATTTGGACTTTACTAACCAGATGCTTCTCTACAGCTAAGTGGTATAGCACATCAGATCAATTGACAGTTCTGTAGATAGATAGATAGATAGATAGATGTAAAATAAAAATGTAGGTGTACAATTATGTAGAAGGCAGTGATTCTTTTAATCTCTGAAAACACCATGATTACAATTTCTCACTGATGAAAGTTTTCAGTGTAAAAAAATGTTTAACTGATATTCCTGGTATTTTGTAACAGTCACATAGAAACAGACAGACAAACAGATAGATATGAACAGACTGAGAGAGATGGGTAGGCAAAAAGAAAAAAGAAATAATTATTAAATTCAAGAGCATACTGCATGGTTGAAATAGTTGCATATTTTCAGTGATTATTACTTTCAGTGTGATATTGTTCATGTTAATGATTAAAATTGCTATTATAATTAATATTATATATATTACAGATATTTATTCAGCTTGAATATGTTTGACACAAGGATATATGGGAAGATATAAAGATATTGCATCAATTTTTAAACTAGAAAAGGTTTACTTTGGAGATAAGTATTAACCCCAACATCTGGCAACAATGAGAAATAAGTAAGTATTTACATAATTTACTTTCAGATTAATGATCTCATCTTTGTTATTATCATGTTGTGGCTACTGTGCTCTCCAGCCTTCTTCAGGTGTCTCTTGATCTGGGTAACTTTTATGGAATTTTGAACTGAACCCTTTATTAAAGCTTCAATGGAAACAGGGCAAGCAATAACTGAGCAGTACTAAATATAAACAAGATATTCCTAGACATAGACATAGTGCAATGAGAACACTCTTCCTTGTAGATTAAATAAAGAGTTCAATTCTAAATTCCTTGAAGATCAACAAACACCTGAAGAAGGAAACAGAAACCCAATCCTAAACAGGAAATAAGGGATAAACCTCTACTCCTGTTCAAAGGACTAGGGAGGATCATGAACCTGACGATATACGATATCTACCTCTTCTGAGGTGAAAAAAAATAGTAAATAAAATTTCAGAGTTTACACCTCTTTCTATTCTTGTATATTAACTGAATTCATTTTCTATCCATATGTAGGCAGTTTTCTGCCAGTATAGGTTCTATATATAGCAAGAGCACCAGACTTGATGTGGCAGTAATATTCAAAGCAAGGATGAATGGTACACTTATAAATATGTAAGATGGATTTTAGCAAGAAAAATTTTCTAGCACAACACTTTATATTTGTACTATTCAGTTATTGCTTGCCTTGTTTCCATTAATTCCAAGTACACACTGCCTGTCCCAGAAATTGAACTCATGATTACTATGTCACCAAATTCACAAATCAATGCTTTAATCCGCTAGGCTATTGTCTTATTTACATTCAGACTAATGTCCTTATCTTCCATGATATTATCACAATGTTCTGGCTGCTTCTTCAGGTATATGTTAATCCAGTTAACCTACAGGGAATTTCTACCTGAACTTATTTAATTTACAGAGTAGATTGTTCTCAGTCTACTGCCTATGTCTAACTTATTGCTCACCCTGTTTCTTCTGAGTATAAATCTATACTACCTGGCCTGGGGACTGAACTCACAACTAATGTCATCAAATTCACAATAGGCCTTGTCGGACAATCCTGAACTTAAAACCTGGAGCCTTAAATCTAATGCTCTTTTCTTCTGCCTGGTGTTGACAATGCTGCTACTGTCACACTTGACTGTATTCTTTATGGCTTCTTTTTTCTTAGTGCTGCTGCTTCTACTATTAAAGCTTTGCTGTCATTTCCCATCATTTATTAATGGCTCCTGTATCATATTTATGTCTAGGACTTTACATTGTTTCATAAATATGCATAGTTTATGAGCATGTAACATGACTGTGAAATAAACAAAATGTTAGTAGTATCAACAAATAGTTCACAATAGGATTAACAGTAGTATTCACATTGTGAGAAATACAATAAAATTGCAGGTGGAGACCATATGCCATTGGTCATTTTATGTGCAAAAATTAATTTCATAGAGGGAAGCACCTGACACTTAATTTGCATATATGGCAATGCACATATAAAGCTTCAGTGGAAATGAACAATTACATCTTATATCCTGACACCCTCCACTTAAACTTAATTACCAACACACCCAATAATTCAAATCTAAAATTGAATTCCCATAAAGGCACTGACAAACGTCTTTAGTTTAACTCCAGCCACAGGTTTAATGAATATATCTTTTACTTTTTATTCAAATGGAATATATATATATATATATATAATGTATAACACTTTTCTGCACTTGTGGCCTAATGAAGTGGTTATTTTATGTAAATAATCCTATACAGTGTTTTTTATAAGAGCTTAAGTACTTTGTTTTTCATAATACATAACGATTCACTCGAACAATGGATTCATATTTGTCACTAATTGTTTCAATTAAGAATTTCAATTCTTTTATTGTGGCTGCTATAACTATGCATTCAGCTTCACATGTGAACAATGCAATAGTTCTTCAAGACATCAATTAACTATTTGGTGACAATTAAAATCTATAGTACAGAATATCCCAAAAGTCACTAAGGGGTATGAAAGTTTAATAATATTTTGGTTTATTAAATTTTTTAGTTTACTTTCAGTTATTTCATAATGATCAATTTGGAAATTAATCATGTAAAAATACACAACTGAAAAATGAAGATAAATAGTGAAATCTTTCTACCAAAACCAAGGATCAATAATTCAAACTCAATGAGCATATCATCACCATTACAGTGTGAGAGATTCTCCAAGTTTTGAGAGTAACATTTCAGTAAAGGACCTTCCACAAATTGGCATACCATATTTAGTGAGGAATGGAGGAATATTTGAGCAAGCAAGGGAGAGTATCAAAGAAAATCCAAGTCTTGAACTCAAAGATGATTTCAACAAGTTTGGATCTCTCAGATATCACTCCAATAAATTTTTAAATGCATGAACATGTTTCCATACAACAAAATGAAGAAACAACTCGTACAACAATCAGCTTCTTAGGCAAATTTTGGGGAAAGGAATAATTTCTCATATTTGCAGCATAAACTGGCCACCTGACAATATCTGAGTTCTTCTTATGTGGCTATCACAAAGAAAAGATTTATGTCAACAAGCCTCAGACTCTTCAAGAACTGAATGGCAACATTCAGACAGACATCAAAGCACTAGAACCTAAAACACTGAGGGCTGTGATGGAATATGCCTTAGAAAGAACATGTTTGTGTGAAGCTGAAAATGGATGCCAGTTAGCCTTTCTCAACTAATCTAAATTTATTTCCCATACCTACTCTATATAATATGATATTGTGAATTAAAGTTAAAAAGGAGTTATTAAATTTTGAAATCCCTTAGTGACTTTTGGGACACCATGTACTTTATAATTACCTCAGTCTGCATCATACTAACCAATCAAATCCAGACATTTTGAAAAGTAGTTTTCAATATTTTATACATTTTAAATAGCATAAGACATATTTTGCCAAAGTTAAATAGGCAACAGTAGGCTATATTAGATGTTGTAACATTTTCATTATAACACAGATCTGGTTGAATGACCATCATAATGTAGATTAAGCTTCCAATTATTTCTTTGTACAAGTTGTTATCAATTAATTGAGCACTGTCTTCCTCTGTCTTATTTATATCTACTTCACTAGGAGTGGCTCAGGGTTTACAATTTTGCATACCAAACATGGTGAACAACTTTTCTATATATCTGGACTGCTTCATTCTAATTACAAGGGATGCTGAAAATTTTCCACCTGACCCACTTCACAAAGTCCAACAAAATAACAAAACATTTTTTTTTCATTATTTTAGGGAATGGCTCCATGATAGGGCTGATTACATTTCCCTACCCTCTCATGCATCACATACATACATATACTGTATACCAAGAAACCAAGTAATTTTTCCTAAGTCTCATTTTGAACTTATGACACAAACATTTCTTCACATCACTGAGTGTATAATTCCAATTTATTGCAATAATAATATCAACAGCCTAAATAATAGTATCATTTTATTTCTAATACATTTAGTATAAGCTACAAGGGTCAGAAAATAATTAGATGCAATGTTGGTTAATCAAGTAGGAATACAATAAAGTATTTTAGTTTTGTTTCTGACCATATAACATTTTTTTTGACAAAAATTCACTCCATTAATCATCTGAGAGATTCCCTTCCTCCATTCCATTAGCATGGCCAATGCTAATCTCCAGCAAATTGATTCATTGCGCCTTCTTGGGTTAACATTCACAACTGACATGAAGAGGAAAGATTATATTGAACCCATTGCTAGGTCTGCTGCTAAGTTGGTTCACTGTGTCATGCTATACATTTTTTCTCTCCAGAATCTATCTTGCATATTTATAATTAACCATTTGTCTATAATTTGTAATTTACCATTTGTCTGTGTTTCAAATGTTGTTGCTACATATGGTCCAGTGCTCCTGCTTTATATCTAGAGATCTTTGATAAAATCCAAAGAAGAATCAGCAATATTATTGGTCTTGACTTGGCTTCTTGGCTTCAGTCACCTTCCAACTGCTGTAAAGTTGCTTCCCTGTGTCTTTTCTATAATTTCTTTCATGGCAATTGTTTGAATGAGCTCTTTGTGATGAAACCTAGACTTTATGAATTTAAGTGAGTACTAGTTTGGTTGCAAGGTCTCATCAATTTACCATTGAATTGGCTAAATGTAACCATAAGTTCTATGCTAACAGTTTCTTTTCTCTCACTTGTGGAACTCTCTTCCAGCTTCTTGTTTCCCAGCCAACTTTGATGTTCAAAAATTTAAATACAATTTCAATCGTTATCTACTGTCTTCCTGATCACTCTTCTATTGTTCTTGCTGCTTAATAATGTTCCTGCTTTCTAATTCTTTTACATCCAGTAATCCCTTGTGCCTTAGTGGCTTTACTGCCTTGCTTGGGGTAATCTGGATTAAAATAGATTTACTATTAACTGAAAAACTTTCATTCCACACACAGTTTTCAATCAATTATAACATTCAAGCAAATGAATTTAGCACCAAATTAGTGAACAAACTTTATGAGCCCTGTAATCTATTAGTCATTAGGATGCAACAGGCACAGTGCAGTCATAGTGATATATCTAGGGTTTTTTTTTAAATCAGTTTTCCTTCACCTAGACTAGTTGCAACCTCAAAGCAAGAGAGCCTAGTCTGTTTTGCTACTTAACCCTTAGCTAAAGGAAGATGGATTTATACCTTTTCCACACCCACTAGCGTGAAGTGAACAAAACAAAATCAAGCAGGAATTAAACTTGGTGCACCAAATTCACTTTCTGTACCAATAACAAAAAATATAATGAACAGCTAATTGCATTGGCAGTTGGATAGAGGCAATGCATCTTGTAAGGGAAAGATTTTATGGGTTCGGAAATAATCCTTTGTGACAAAAAATACCTTATAATGTTCTCAGATGTTCTGTCTTCTGGTAAGGGGACTAGTTCATTATTCATATTCTTGCTTAGAGAGTTCATTTCATCCTTCATTTCTTTTATTGTTTTTTTTTTTTTTTTTAATTATTTCATCCCGAGCAAGGCAATAAAGCCACTAAGACACAGAGGGTTACTGAGAAACAAAGAAACTGAGAAAAAGGAACTGAGGAGAAAGGACAATAAAAGGAACAGGATTCAAGGAGACAGAAGTTGGTGACTGACACTGCATTTAATTTTTTGAAGATTGTAGTTGACAGGAAAGAAAATAGAAGAGAGTTCTGCAAGTGAAAATTGTGAGAGAAACTATTAGCATAGAGCTTAGTTACAATGCATTGTTTTGCTCTGTCTCACTTGGCTTTAATCTGTCCTGTGGGTATCCAATTTTCCAAGCTCTCTTTCCTCATTATGTGCCCTAAAAATTTCAGTTGTCTCTTCCTGATGTTAAGTATAAGTTTCCTTTCTGTTTCCATTTTCTCTAAAACTTTGTTGTTCCTCACATATTCGGTTCATGGTATCCTCCTCCTCCATACTGTAGAACCACACTTCCATTGCTTCAAGTCTCTTCATTCACTGCCATGTAGGAAGACTGATATTATGTTAAAGTTCAGTACTCTTTTCTTTGTTTCTAACAAAGTTTTTCTGTTTCTTAATGCATCTTTGGCTATCCCAACATTCCTCTTTTTCACAGAGCCATTTTGTTATGGTGAATAGGGAAAAGTGTTTTTATGCATAAAAAAATTAATAATTAATTTTTCGGTCATTAATAATAAGTGATTCAAACTCTTGACTTGTAAATTCTGTCCTGTGATCCTTTTTAAGATTTCATTGATCAATTTGGTATGGTATTAGCAAAGTACCTTGACTGAAAATAAAATTGAAACTTCCTGAATCTTTGCTTCAATTTATTAAAAATTAAACATAAATATAATGTAGCTAAATTAGAGTAAATGGTCACAAATACAGATCAATATATTCACAGCTTCCAAAATAAAAGGGCATCAAAAGTGCTGAGATCCTATAATTATATACTGTATGTCCTCTTTACATGGTAACACAGGGCTATACTCTTGAATGCATCTGATCTTATAGTTAGTGAATGTTATTTACAACTTTTGCACTTAATGCAATAATTGTAGATGAGCCAACAAAAACATCTGTGTGGCCTTGTGGGGGATAGATTATTTTCTATCATACAACCCCTTTCCAACAGAACAAACATTGCAGGATTCTTGCTAATTTATTGATATTTCCATGACAAGTGTTCTGATGAGCTATATTCCTTGATTCCACCAGTCCTGTTAAATACAAGTTAAAGCTCTTCTTGCAAATGTTAGCTTTTCACTTAAGACTGGGGTTTCTGGATATAATGCTTATTTTTTAATTAGAAATTAGAAAGTTTTGTTTTCAGTACAAATAACATTAAAACAGTTCCATAATTGAGATGAAAACCATTCTTCTTCTTTATGTGCATGTACCCTCAGGAAGTAGGTGACCATGGCCGTGGCCACCGATATAATTTCCTGTCTTTTGTGATGTCAACGATCACTCGTTGACACTTTTGGGATGTCAACAAATACTCGTTGTCACTTTCATAATGCTTGTTGTAGTGGAGACTTTGTAATCACCGATAAAACTATAGTAACACTGTTGAACAATACTGGAGTAGACGCCTTCAAATAACACTTGCACTAATGGCATTTGCTCGATAATACTCACTTGAAAAGTAACCACTGAATAGTAATCTCTATAGTGAACCATATAGTGATCAATATAGAGGAATAGTATAGAGAAATAGTTAGAGAATAGTGATCCATATATAGTAATAGAGGATAGAAAAGAAATGGTGATGTGGCGGACATGAGACAGAACATGGGACGAGTACAACTGGTCGCGACTTGCCTTGTCCCCGCCAAAAAAGAGCCCGTATTTGCTTAGCATGTAAAGCTACTGCAGTTGAAATGAGGGAGAGAAAAAAAAGCACTTACCGCTCTGCCGTAATCCATCCTCGGCCAGATAACGTAAAAGAATGAGGAGGGACTGGCATTGCATTTTTATGCAATAACGATGCAATGCATTATGGGACATGGACGCAATGAATTATGGGATCACATGAAGACACAAAGGATTATGGGTATATGAACAACTAAAAGCAACTACTTTTTTTCCGAGAAGGAACGACTCAAGGTTGAAATACCAGCTGGGAGAGCTTGAATTTACTCGCTGGTTACTGTTTTCTTTATTCGCCTCAAGCTATTTCGGCATATTAATTCTTCAAAATGGAAGGCAAGGTCTTTGACGTCCGTTTGATTCCAGAATTCAGCGGCGCCCTAACGGATATGCCCATTGTTGAATGGATAGAAAATGTGGAATTGGTCTGCGAACTTTGTGCAATGGACAAGATCGAGCGCATCTTGCCTCTACGACTTCGAGGCGGTGCCCTTGCTGTGTATAGACAACTCAGTGGCGAGCAGAGGGCAGACGCAGAACAAATTAAACGGGCCCTTATGACTGCATACGCGATTGACAGATTTAATGCGTTCGACCAATTTATGGGACGGCGTCTTCGCCCAGGGGAAACTGTGGATGAATTCCTGGCTGAAATGCATCGTTTGGCGCGGCTAGTAGGAGAACCGCTACCTGATCGGTGGATGGCATGTGCATTTGTGTCAGGACTGCCACATCATGTTAGGCAGCTTCTCAAAGCTTCTTCCAGGATGGACGACATGAATCTAGAACAGATTCTGACCCGAGCAAGGGCTATTATGACGGATGACGAAGGGTGCCAGGTATTGGCCGCCCGCATCCGTAGAGCTACCGCAGCTCAGAAGCTGAGGTTCCCCTGCCAAACCTGTTAGCAGAACGATTACCTGCTACAAGTGCTCTGGACCCAACCATATAGCGAAGAATTGTACACAAGGACGTCAGGAGAGGTCAAACAGAACGCAGAGGTCTGGCCGCGACAAGCGGTTTTTTTGATGCAATGGCATTGGACACATTTCCTCAGAATGCCAGGGAAACGCCCAAGGGGAGAAGGCGTCAGCGCCAGCCTTCTCCCCGAGCAAGTAAAAACCCGGAAGTTACCCACCGTACAAGTATTTGTAGATGGAGTAGAGTGCACAGCTCTAGTGGATTCGGGATGCTCACAGACGCTGGTGAGCAAGACTGTGTGTCGCTGCTGGAAGCAGGAAGAGGTGGGAGTGTTGACTGCTGACGGGAAGACCCTGAAGTGCCGTGGATACGGTAAAATTAAGTTGGGCGTCGAGCAGATTCAGCCCGTGACTGTTGAGGTTCTGGTCGTGGAAGGGCAGTTGCTAGGATTCGATCTTCTTCTCGGGATTGATGCAATCAAAGTGCTCGGAGGTGTTTACGTGACCGAATCAGGCGAAGCTAAGCGCCGGAAACCTGAACACATGTGCCGCCATTGTTATCAACAAGCCTGATTTTTAGAGTGACGTTTAACCCGAGCGCAAAACGTGGACTGCATTGTGGAAGTGGGCGAGTGGTCATTCACCTAGCAAGTTGGTCAATAAAGTACAGGAGTACACAGTACCTGGCCACGTCCGGGTGCATACGATGAAGAACTAGCACGGTGGCAGCGAGACGGATGGCTACTGTTATATCCCGAGAAAGAGCTTGGCCCACCCAAGGGATTAATTCCCTTAATGGCGGTCGTACAAGAACAAACAGAAGGTCCGGCCGGTACTTGACTATCGAGAGTTGAACGGCTTTGTGGACGCATTCATGGCTGATGCAGAGGTGTATGCGCAGAAATTACGAGAATGGCGACGACAAGGAGCTGACGTATCGCTGTTGGATTTGAGAAATGCGTACCTACAGATTAACATTGACAAATCGCTATGGCCGTTTCAAACAGTGGTCATTAAGGGAAAGCGGTTTTGCCTTATGTGTTTGGGTTCTGGCCTGAATGTGGCACCACTTGTCATGAAGTCAGTGATCGACATGATAACGTCCCAGGATCAGGACATTAAGAGTGCCACGTCGGCATATGTCGACGATATCTTCATAAATGAAGGCCTAGTTTCTGCAGCGCGCGTAAGACAGCACTTTGCAGATTACAGGCTAGTCTGTAAAGATCCGGAGCGATTGAGAGACGGAACTAAGGTCCTGGGTCTACAAGTCTGGGAAGAAAGCAACTCCCTTCGATGGAAGCGGAGAGGTCATGTTACAGAAATTGCTCAAAAGGTGACCCGCCAAAGCGTATTTTCCTTGTGCGGGAAACTCGTGGGTCATTTCCCTGTGTGCAGTTGGCTTAGGGTGGCAACTGCATTTATTAAGCGTTATGCAAGTACACTAACCAAAGGATGGGACGACGAAATAAAGGATGCCCCTCTTGGACGTATGCTGGAGGAAACAGTGGCCAGAGAGCGGGAATCAGATCCTGTCGGCGGAGACTGGTGTGTGAACGGCAATGAAATGACAGTTTGGGTGGATGCAAGCTCCGTGGCTACGGGAGTAGCACTAGAGGTGAATGGGAGCGTCGTGGAAGATGCTTGCTGGTTGCGTCCAACCAATGATGCCAAACACATTAATCTTGCTGAGCTTGATGCGGTGATCAAGGGCGTGAATCTTGCCCTGCAGTGGCAGGCACCAGTTATGCATGTGTGCATCGGTGGGTGTCTGACACCCTGAAAGGAAAGACGTGCGTGAACATGAAGGCGGCGGGTAAATGCTGATGAGGCGGCGCTTAGAGACACTGCGAGCTTTGGTGGAGGAGTACGCACTGACTATGACTGTGACGATGGTAAAATCTTGTCAGAACCGCGCTGACAGCCTCACCAGAGTGCCGCAACGCTGGTTGGAGATGCACAAGAAAGGAGGAGAACCGGTGCAAGTGAGTTGTGCCACTGCAACGAGCCAGTTGAGCAAACGTCAGGTGACCCACATCCACCAGCAGTGCAGGTGTTAAAAGAACAATGTACTTTTCTAGGACCATAGATCCAACGGTGTCTAAGGAACTGGTAAAATCTGTTGTTAGAACCTGTGAAGCTTGCCAATCGATCGATCCAGCACCAGTGCATTGGAAGAAAGGAAATTTGAGTGTGAGAAAAAACTGGAGCAGGTTAGCAATGGACGTGACCCATTACAATGGTAGCCATTTTCTTACGCTCATTGACTGTGGTCCCTCCCGTTTTGTAGTATGGCGGCCACTTTGACGGCAAGACTCTGCTGGTGTCATTCGTCAGCTAGAGACAGTCTTCTACGAACGAGGCCCGCCGACTGAAATACTGACTGACAATGACACCACATTTACTTGCAGACAATTTAGGGAATTTGTAAACAGCTGGGGCGTGCATTTGAGGTTCCGGTGCGCTTACGTGCCGTCTGGAAATGGCATTATGGAACGCAACCACAGAAGCGTCAAAACCATAGCGGCCAGGAAAAATTGTTCAGTCTTGGAAGCGGTTTACTGGCATAACGTCACACCTAAGGACAACCTTTCACCTTCCACGGCACCGGCTGATGTACTGCACATATACCACGTCCGGGTGAGAGGCATCGACGCGACGCCCCCGCCTGAATCGCAAATAACCGAAGGGGAATACAAGAAAGGGGACATTGTCTGGGTTAAGACTCCACGTGGTAAATGCATGACCAAATTTGGAACCGGACGTGTGACCGAGGTGGTGAGTCAGCAGTCAGTGCGGGTCGATGGAACGCCTCGTCAAGTTAGAGACCTTCGCCCTTTTTTGGGCTCAAATCCCACAACTGATGAAGAAGACACGCAGGATAGTGAACAGCCAATATACATAGGGTTGGATTCAACAACCAATCACTCCGATAGCGGTAGTTTGCCAATAGATTGGGACATGTCTGATGAGAGCTCCTCTGATGAAGAAGTTCAACCAATCCCCCTTCGGAGGAGCACCCGGAACAAAAATCCTCACCGTCATCTGTGCGATCAGGAGATCAGGGGGGAGTGTGGCGGACATGAGACAGAACCTGGGATGAGCACAACTGGTCGCGACTTGCCTTGTGAAAAAAAAAGAGCCCGTATTTGCTTAGCATGTAAAGCTACTGCAGTTGAAATGAGGGAGAGAAAAAAAAGCACTTACCGCTCTGCCGTAATCCATCCTCGGCCAGATAACGTAAAAGAATGAGGAGGGACTGGCATTGCATTTTTATGCAATAACGATGCAATGCATTATGGGACATGGACGCAATGAATTATGGGATCACATGAAGATGCAAGGGATTATGGGTATATGAACAACTATAAAAGCAACTACTTTTTTCCGAGTAGGGGAGTTCTTCGAGGGACGTTCACGGTTGACGGCAAGAACGGGCTGTTAGTGTGATTTGGAGACAGAACTCAAGAAGGAACGACTCAAGGTTGAAATACCAGCTGGGAGAGCTTGAATTTACTCGCTGCTTACTGTTTTCTTTATTCGCCTCAGGTGATCAATTAGATGTGACAATAATTCCCATATATATATTTCCTTTACTATCAGGTGATCTACTTATTCAAAATGGGATCACCTATAGTTTGTTCTCTGGTGATCTGTGTTTAAACTCCAATGTCTGCAGCGACACTTTATTCCTATATAACACTGTCCTTTGTAGCTCTTAATAAATTTTGTCATTTTGTGATTTCTCCTAAACCCTGTTCTGCTATCCATTTACTCAAGCTCACCAAATATGTTTTGCATTGTTTTCCTCTATCTGTCTTGCCCTCAGTCTGTCATGTGAGTATCAAATTTTCCGAGCCCTCCTTCTTTATTATGTGCCCCAGAAATTTCAACTGTTTTCTTCCTGATGTTAAGTATAAGTTTCCTTTTTTCTTTACATTTTCTCTAAAATCTTGTTGTTGCTCACATTTTTGGCCCAGTATTCTCAACATCTTTCTGTAGAACCACATTTCTGTTGCTTCATGTCTCTTCTTCATTTTTGAGGAGACTACATTCATAGGAGGGCCAACATCACATAACAGTTCAATGCTCTTTTCTTTGTTTATAACCAAAAGCCACAAATGTTTGTTTGGTTCAACTGTGCAAACCCCTGTGGTGTGAGTAAAATCTTTCTGATAAAAGTCCCTTTAATACCATGTCACTCCCCAGGTTGTAAATGCAAGCAGCCATCACTTCCAACTTGTATGAAGGCAGAACCTGCTCTTATAAGTTAACACTACAATGCATAATTCAAATCCAAACGTGACCCTCTTGTAGATTTTCATTCTAATTTACCAAAGAAACACATCTGCTACTTTTCTTCAGAACTCATATTGTTCTGCTACTGTCTGATAGCTATTTACATTATTATTAATGATAAGTCCTCATCTTTGGAATTCAAACAGAAATTACAATCTCATAAGTCAATAAAGTACTTTCTAGGGTTAAAATTATTATCAAAATATTGGGTTAACTTAACTTTCTCTTCTCT
Source organism: Acanthosepion pharaonis (assembly GCA_903632075.3). Taxonomy (NCBI): domain Eukaryota; kingdom Metazoa; phylum Mollusca; class Cephalopoda; order Sepiida; family Sepiidae; genus Acanthosepion; species Acanthosepion pharaonis. Next base: position 2,420,511 of record CAHIKZ030003957.1, read on the forward strand.
ATTTAATATGCACCTTGTTTGGCCACTCATGTGACCCTTAACAGCCAATCAGTAAAGCTGACTCTGTACAGAAGACAATTCTGGGATAGGTGCTGTGAGAAGATGTTTGCCTGACATGATCTGCTAGATTTGTGAGTAGACAGGTTTTTATAACATCCACTAGCTTTCCCTTTTAGGGTTGGAGAGAAGGTCTGTAATCAAAGCCATTCAACACATTTCTGCACTTTGTTAGCATGTTCTCTTTATAGGAAATAAAACATTTATTTTCTTCCATCTTTATTTATCTTATTTTATTATAGATGTTTGAGTAACTGGTCTATCTATAAATGTTTTACTAAATATCATGCTACTAAGGCCACCTACCTATATTTGGTATACTCAGCAGAAACTTATAAATTTCAATCTGTCCATTATGACATGTGTTGTTGCCCCACAATAAACCAATATAAAATTATGGTATGCATTCCAAATGAAAATAGAAATGAGTGCTCAATTTTAGACAGATAATTAATGCTTTTTACAAAGTCAGTTGTCTTCTTTTTGCTTCAGTAGTTCATAGTTTTAGGCCCTTGTTTACATGATTGTTTCTTAATTTCAAGTTTTGCCATTTTCTTTGCATTCTCATTAAACTATTTTTTTATAGCTTTCTTTGAAAAGCAACTAGTTCATTGGTCTTATTCTTGCTAAAAGAGATGTGCAGGTGGTGTAATGGATAGTGGCTCAGAATAAGAAATCAGAGAGCTGAGTTTGAATTTCAGACATACTTGTTACATCCACTTGTGTGCAAATACCCTTGAGAAATATATGAATCTTCTCTTACCATCTATGGGTTAAATAGTAGAACTTGTATCTGAAAAAATCATTATAATTCTCAAAACATTGTTAACGTAATATTCACTCATAAAAAAATTATTCTTACAAACCTAAATATGTCTCAGCTTTAAATAACCCATAAATATAATAATATAGGGTTGATAAGCTATAAAAAAAGCAAATCAATCAATCAATCAATTAATCAGTCTTGTTAAGAGAGTTCATTTCATCATGTATCGTCTCATGTCAATGACTTGAATCAATTCTACCTCATCAAAATCTTTGTTAAATAAGTTGTGCAATTATTACAGTTGCCTGGCAATTTCTACTAAAAAAATGCTAGATAGCATTGCTAAAGCACAAGAGTTTCATTCTCTTTTTTTCTCTTTTGCCCACAGGATGCCTTAGAGATGACGTGTCTCTTTTTCCCTCAGGGGAGAGGTCTTTTAGTCATCAGCAAACCTCATGTGTACCATTTTGTGTTGTGTTAAAATGTGATATGAGGTCCACTAGGAACAAAACTTTCCGCAGATGGAAAATGAGACACATCACTAAGGCATCCTCTGGGCAAAAGAAAAAAAAGAAGAGAATGTAATGTTTGCACCCTTTTCTTATATACTGCTTTGGCAACAGCATCTCGTGGTCATTAGCAGAAGTTCTTTATCAGAGAAATTGAGTAATCATACACGCCATTACTACCAATAGACTGTTACTTATTATTATTTCTTTCAATGTTTTTTAAAGGAGTGGCAGCATTTTTTATACTCTTATAATATCAGTAATGTTTTCTCCAGACAGAACAAATGAGTAACAAGAAAGCTATAAAGAGAACAGAAATTAGATGAAGATGCTTACTTTAAATCAGAAAGAGACATTTGAAATTTCTAGAACATGTTATGAAAAAAGAGGGCTTGGAAAATTTAACACTCACAGGACATACTAGAAAAAAGAGCAGAGGGAAACGGCAAGTAACCTACCCAAATAGTTTGGCTGAATGAAGGACTTGTGCATACTACACTCAAATACACCAACTGGGGTGGCATGATTGGAGGTCCTGGGCAGTACTTTGTGACCTTCGTTAACTTATCAGCATTTTCTTTTTTTTCTACCTTCATTTATATACATTATAAATTAAATTAAGAATAACTGACTATCAAAGGATGACAAATTTTTTGTGGATTTGTATGTCATTCTTGGGTCTTCTTTTTTGTCCTAATCTGTGAATTTGTTTTTCTCATTCAAAATCTCCAAAAAACACTATACAATCACAATTATTTATCCATAATGTTGAATGTATTCAACTTTTTAACAAAAATCTCAAGTTGATGTTAAAATTGCCGCAAAATATTGATGATTTATTTAAAATGGGATTATCTATTATGACAGGTCACTAATTTGTATTTTGATACATTCTATTTATTTTCAATTTTTCTAGTTGAATTTTTCACTTATATCACATATGATTCATTATTGTACATAATTAGGCTACAATAAAATTTATATTTTATATGAATACTACCTTATGAAAATTGAGATGTAGTTGAGTTGGGGGCCCATATAATAGATTAAATAGTGGGCATGAGACCCTTGCATCAGCCCTGGGTCAACAGCTGGCAGATTAGTGACAAAGTACAGGATGCAATGAGTAAATTGTTGCCATTTCATATTTTTAATTTCACACATGTGCATTGTTTGTTTTTGATTTTGTTGACTACACAGTATAGTAGGTTCAGTTGGTCTCTATCTGTGACAAAAAGAGCACCATGACACCAGAAATTTGGAAACAGCTTTCTGGATTGTTAGGCATTCACACCAGAAGCTCCAATATGAATATTTCAGAGTGTTTGGGTGTGAATCTGAGGACAGTGCAGAGGGTTCAGAAAGAGTTTGATGAGTATAATGGTGATTATGAAGATACAGCAGGTCAGAAAACTTACTCTGATTGTTCTGAAAAGAACTCCCAGATTTGTTGTGAGGGCCTCAGACTCAACATGGGGGCCTACATCAAGTGCCTTGAGCAGGTAGTGCTGCCCTGGGTCAAGAGGGTGGCTGCTGGAAAACACTATGTCTAGCAACAGGACCCTGCACCATGCTAGACAAGCAGGAGAACCTAGTCATGGCTGTCAGACAATTTCAGTGATCACAGCACCCCTTACATCTGGCCACCTAACTCCCCAGACTGCAACCTCCTTGATTATTATGTGTGGGTGCAGTTGAGCGAGAGACCAACAAAACTCTTTGTAAGACCAAAGATGAACTAAAGGCAAGGATTATCGTAGTATTCACCAACTTAAACAAGGAGACTGTCCAGAAGAGTTTCAGAAGTTTCCAAAGTTGTCTGGAGGCCATGATCGAAGCCAATGGTGATTTTATTGAATAAATTTACTCTAGTATTACAAGATATTTTTGTGTAAGTTTGGTAAAATATATCTGTTAAAATGAGATGTCAGTGTTATTTTCATTTTTGCATAATTTAGATGACAATTTATCTATTGGTTGGTAAAGTGTCAAACATTGCTTTGAGCAACAATGGAGTGGAAATTGAGGAGACCTATGTTTATCCACAGCATATAAATAAGAATGGTTTCTCCTGCTGATTTCCTGAATGCTATATATAAGGAAATGATTTTTGAGTTTAATTTTGATTGTTCTTCAATATTTCCAATGTGGTTCTACTGTTGTCTTAATGATTAAGGAAAGATTTCTGTAGTCTAGACTAATGTTACTCAGCCTTTTTCACTCCAAGGCACACTTATAGAATAACTAAAACTCTGGGATGCCTTTTAAATTTTAATAAGAAAAAAATAGTCATGAAATTTGAAAATAGGAAAATAATAAAGGTGTCTTCTGAAATAAGCATTTATTTTCCAGACATTAATTTGTATATTTAAATATGCTTGATGTGCTTTGGCAATTTTTAAATATTAGGCCTTAAACATAATCTCAGTTCCTCATCAATGCATTTAATATTTTTTGCATTTAATGTAGGTAAGTGCATTAAATCCTAATTCACAGAGTTATGATGTGGAAAATTGCAATAAAACATCCAATGTTTTACTAACTATTGAAGGATATTCTTCTTGAATGGAAATTCCAGATTGGTCAATGGACACCTATGCTTGATTTGTAAGCTACAATCAGCAGATATAGTGACTAGTTCCTCTTCCTCTGTTAACAATAAGCTAACATCATCAGTTGAAACATCAGTTGACTTAGACATGAAAGCCATATGCTTGGTATCTCTACCTTTTTAAAAATAAAGATTTTTTAAATATAAAAATAATTCATAAATTGCTCTTCTGTTAACTTGGGATGCACATGGATATGTTTAATGGTGCATTAGTGTGCCCAGGTAATTAATTAAGAAATGTTGGTCTAGACATTGAACCAGTTCTGTAAAAACTTTGGCCCTATTTTTTTACTCTCCATTTTTCATCATCCGTATGACCTTTCACTGATAAAACAAATTCATGTTATTTTTGAATTCTCATATATTCCAAGAATTTAACTTTCCATAACTCATACTCACTTCCATTACTGCCAAGTAGCAAGCAGGATCTTGACCCATAGCCTGTTAGATGAGTGATTCCAAATGTACCGTAGAATTGATATATTTTGGGGACAATTTGGAATTTGGAGGCAAAGAGCAATAACATTCCATAGCTGAAAAGTGAGTCATGTTAATACTTAATTGATTAGTTCTAAAAATCTTCAAATCTATTCAGATATTGTTTGCTTCTTACAAATAAAGAAGAGAATTGAAGTAATAGAAATGTGGTTCCACAGAAGGATGCTGAGAATACCATGAACCAAACATGTGAGTAATGATTTAGTTTTAAAGAAAATGTAAACAAAAAGGATTCTTATACTTAATATCAGGAAGAGAAAGTTGAAATTTCTAGGGAACATAATGAGGAAAGGGGGTTAGGAAAATTTGATACTCACAGGCCAGATTGAAGACAAAAGAGACAAAGGAAAACAATGCACAACCTACCTAGCAAATTTGTGTAAATAGATGGCAGAACATTGTTTAAGAGAGATAATAAAAAGACAAAACTTATTAAGAGCTACAAAGGACAGGAAATTGTGGAGAGCAATGATCGCCAATGTCCTGAAAGGACACAGCACATAGAAGAAGATATGATAAACTTATATTTTATTGTGTTGGAATTAAAAGCTTTCTCTAGTTTCTCATCACTTTTGTTATAAAACTCACAACATTCCTTTTCTTTTGATCTCCAAGTAAGAATTACTTTTAGAAAAGATCAGTAACAATTGCTGTTCACTGTCACTACCATTTTTCCAGGGCAGGAAAGGAAGTTTTATATATATTTTTGACCACTTGTAAATTTAAGTAAAATTTCATCAATCATGGTGTTCCACATGCAGCTGTAGGATTAGTGAATGTGTCTAAGGCAAGTTAGCCTGATAGAGACAACCCTTTTTCAGGTTGTTTTTTTCATTCAGAGCTTTCCTTCTCCTAAACTGGTTGCCACTCAAGGCTAAAATGCTTGGTCTACCCTGTGATTTAACCCATAGCTAAAGAGAAAAAGGATTGGATTCATGCCTCTCCCAAAGACATTTGTGTGAAAATGAATGTGCCATGTCCATAAAGATATACATAAATGAAAATTAATTATAGTATCAAAAATAATTATAAACCAATGAGAATCGACCCCATTTTTCTCCTCTACACAACAAACCTGTGACATTCTCACTATTGGACAGTCAGTCGACACGGACAGGCTGTCAACATGTGTGTCAATGAAAATTTTGGCTCCTTTTCTGTTTTCATGCCATAATAGTAACATTTATCTCTTAGCACTCAACAAAACTCGAGATAAGATACTTTTTGTAGTTTCCAACTAAATTATATGAACACTCATTACACACATCTCTAAAAAAAAACTTATGAGAAAAGCTGTATACACTTTACTTATTCTTTATCATCATTCTGATTCTAATTCATATTGGATCTACATTTGATCCTAAACTCACCATTTTATTCAGTATTACTGTCTCTTGTGTCTCCAACACTATATAACAACCAGATAATAAATAATATTTGTTTTGTTGTTTTCCACATCTTGCTGTTACTCATTATTATGTGCATTTTTGTATATAAATGATCGGGGCTTATAATTATTTACTCCCCTACAAACGTGACAGATTTAGTCAGAGATTGAACTCAGCTTGTTAATTGCACGTTTTATAGTGACCTGGGGGATTTTCAGAATCGTATCTGTGAGCATATGTATTTCTTCTCCAAAATTGACATTATCATTCATTTTTTCTAGAAAGCATCAAGGTGTCAATGGCATGGGATTTGTGAAAATATTCTTTGTCCTTTGTGGATCCCCAAAGAAAAAAGTTCTTATGGGATTTCATCACTCATTTAATTCAACTCCAACATCTGACTTACTATGAAAATATAATAATTCTCCATTATCTATTTTCTTGTGTATAACATGACTTGAGTATAATATGACCCCATGTATCTGCAGCTAAAAATGGAATAAATTACATTCTTGAGTATAATATGGCTCCATGGTACAGGCATCCCTGTTTAGATCTGTTTTGAAAACTTGTACCCTATTATGCATTAAAATATCAATTTTGTCCATATATTACACTAAAATATTTAGTTTTTCACAATATTAAAGAATAGAAATTATGTGTTTCTTCTAATTTCTGTTTCAAAACTACTTTTCAAGGAAAGGTGCTAACTAGACATACCCAGTAATACATTTTAAGGTGTTAATTAATTTATCATACTTTTCTATTTGATATGACTTTATTATCTCTATCTATAAAAGGCAGGGTGTGTGTGTGTGTGTGTGTGTGTGTGTGTGTGTGTGTGTAATGAATGCACGGCCGCAATTTTCGATGGATTTGCACCAAAATTTACATGCACATGCTCCAAGTTAGCAGGAAGGCCAAGATCGACTTTGCATTTCCCAATTCCCATCGATAGTGGAAATAATCGATTTTTTCATGCTTCTACGGCAGTTTTCATGTAGTTTATGGCCATTTTCTACTGGCCAGAGTGGAGGCTATAGCTGGCTGCCACGAATAGGAAGGAAGATTCTAGTGGCCAGTGTGAGAGACAACAGCTGACTGACACGAATGTTAACTAGCATGCAAAAATAATCGATAGCTGCATTCGTCACAAGTGGGAAAAATTTAAATCTGCATGGCACTTTACTCCAATTGGCTCATTTGCTTGCTTAAACTCAACGTTGATTCTGATTCCGCAGAACTGGGTTGGGTGTGAAAAAGTATTTGTTGTTAACATTCTTTTTTCATTTGGCTTTTCCAGTTACGAGTCCTTTTTTAAAGCTGATTGTTTTGTGTTCATTTTGTTTAGTTCTTTTTCATAACAGATTTAATGTTTAGTATAGAGCTTAGAAAAAATTTGCAGTGTGAGATAGGCAAGAAGTAAGGCATGTAGCAACATCAGCACGACAAAGGGCACTCCTTTAAAGGCAAGGAAGGGCAAAAATATTTTAAGTCAAGTGATAGCGATTGCTGTATGAGTTGTACGATTTTTTAATCAAGCACGGGCAACGCCGGGACATGCTGCTAGTATTTCTATATATTAAAAAAAATATGAAAATAAAAAAAACATTGTCTTTGATTAAGAGTGAAGAAAGAAACAAATATTGCTGACATATCAAATACCTTTTGTAAACAATTGTTATCAACACCTGCCTACTTAGTGTTTTATTATCTATTGTGCTGTGTGTATTTACAATCTTGCTGTTTCAAATAAGAGGGTTTTATAATGAGTAAAAGTTTCTGAAAATGTGTACATACGTTTAATATGACCGACTTTTTGCCTTTAATTTTCATTCAAGAGTTCTCATATTATGCACAAGAAAACATGGTAACAGATTTATATTTTGTTGTCTTACAGTAAGTGTTATAAAACAAACAACTTTCCTTTCAAAAGATCTCCAAGTAAGAATTACGTTTAGAAAAGGTTGGTAATAGTGGCTGTCCACTGTCACTGCCACTTTTCCAACAGTTAGAGAAGAATGAAGAATATATTCAGAATATATATTAGTAGCAACCCTGTTACAAAATATCATCATTTATTAGAATCTAGTATTTCTTATTATAAAAAGTTTCGAAATTCTTTTTAAGGTCCCAGTTTTCAAACCTTCTTATGCTTAGTGAAAAGTTCTGATCGAGAGAAGGGACAGGGTTAAATTCAGTTTCTCTCTCCTCACCAACAAATACCCATGTAGCATTACAAAACTTAATAATGTACTCTTGACTCTGCTATAAATGCATCATCTGACAGCCTGGCTAGAGGCATGAAATATGAATTGCCTAACTTCTTCTATGTGCCACATCCCTTCATGACATAAGCGACCATGGACTCCACAACTTCCTATCTCATGCCCCTCTTAGTAGCTTTCTCCCCTTTTCTAAAGCTTTCACCCACCTTCCACCATCTGTTCACACAAGCTCATCAGAAAAGTCACTCACTGTCTTCGCCTATCTCTCTTGACTTCGATATACCCTGTTGGTGTCAATTTCTCAAAATGACAACACATTTATTCTAACCCTCATTTTCTCTCACTGTTAATGGCTGAGGCTACATTGCTGATGCAATGTATGACCAAGTTAACTTACAAGTAAGACCCTGTTTCACTTATTTTTTCCATATCTCAAATTTGAGATATATATAGTATTATTATATCAGATGTATAGTAACATTTATGCACATGCGGGGTGGTAAAGTACATGTTACCTCCACCAAGTATGCTAATACCTACTTTGGTAACCAATATACTATAAATAGTTTCCCTTGTTAGACATAAAAATTACATATTACTACTTTTGCAACAGGTGTATTCTCTCATCTATAATCACTTATGAAAGGTTGGTGACCAATGGATTAAGATTGTTACTCACATCTAAAAAATGTTAGCTTACGGCCATATCATGTTGAGACACCGGTTCCCATCTGATCACTGAAGTTAAGCAATGCTGATCCTGTTCAGTGTCTAGCAGGGTGACCGTTTGGGATACCAGCTGCTGTAAGCTTGGATGTGCACTTGGTGTAAATGGATAACAGCTTGGATAAGAGCCGAGTTGTTCAAATTATAGTCTGGCTCATTACATTCACTCACGCACAAATATCCTATGAATCAACTCTTTCTCCACTTCATAAATAGTAGAAATTTTATCTGAAAATCATTATTCTCTACAAATATTGTTAATAAAATATTCACTTGCAAAAACAAAATAATCTTATAATCCAAAAATGTTTAGGCTTTAAATAATCTACTAAAGGTTAATAAAACATAAAAAACAACCAATAAAAAACCAACAAAACAGCATGTGTTCTTTTGATGACTGCACTGAATCCTTCATTTACTAAAATAACACAGAAATCTACATAATACCATTGAAGTAAATTTGCTTTTATTCATTTAAGCAAATCCACTACAGTTGTTCTTTAAAGATATCTACTTATGATGAGTAGTTTTAGCCCCAAAAGTTTGTCAGTATTCAGAAGACTACTTGAGAGATTTGGATTTATATCTGTTGGGAATGATGAAAGGCTACATTTTTGCTTATTGTAACATCAATGTTTGACCAATGGATTAATGAAACATTACATTAACATATAATTATATATATATATATATATATATATATATATATATATATATATATATATGATAAAATAGTTTTAAGGTATGCTACATTTATGACTCAATATCAGAGATAGAGCATATGTAAGTATACAGTGGGGAAAATAAGTATTTCATATATTAGTTTTGCTACAACCATGCTCTTCCGTAGACTTACCTGTCACCTTTCTGATCTTAGTTCTATTAAACAACATTTCTTAGAAAAACATAGCCATGTACATAATATTAGATAGATATTAGTTGATAACGCAACAATACTCACATATACACACAGTAAAAAGGACCTTTAGATATTGGAGGCCATCTACATTAAAACAAAGCAACCTAAACTCAGCAAAATTACATTTCAAACTAGTCACAACACATTACATTGCATCTAAGCATATGGTTCTGTTGTTAATATTTCAGCTTCTCATGTGGTATGACATCATAGAACTGCTTCTTGAACTTACGAACTGCATCTGCTATTCTCCAACCATTATCATTGCATAGCAATCATCTATGTCAGCATAACAAAATATTATCTTTGATGGTGAATATCTTTGTTAAAATGTTTGTATAACCACTCTGAAGATGGCTCATGTAAGCCGAAAGCTTAGATCAAGGACCAACTTAATAAAAAAATATCCAAATGTTGGACAATTTTTGTCTTTATTTTCACTTGAAATTAAAGCAAATATACGAACATTAGAACAGCTCATGATCAGACATAATAGACATTCATTGTCTGTTTTATTTAACAATATATGTTTAAATAATAATCTCCTGCCCCAATACACTATATATATATATATATATATATATATATATATATATATATATATATATATATCCTACAGAATGTCATAGGGAGATAAAAGAAAAATGAAATTTTTGTATTTTTATTTTGTTTGATTTTCATTGGTTAATCAGGATTCATATGCATTTGACTTGTTAAACAACTTTAGTATAATTTATGGCATTCTGAATTCAAGCTGAGATGATGCAGCCTTTCAAAGCTCCAAGAAATTAACGGATTCCATGCCTAACTGAATAAAGTGTAAATATTGTTTTATATATGTAAGTGTATCATAATTCTAGTTTGTCATATATGGGATTCAAATGATAATGCATATTCATACATATATAATCTGTGTAGAGTACAAAAATATATGATGCCTTTAAAAAGAGACATTTTAAAAGTATATATTAATATAGAAAAATATATTAAAACATATAGCAGTAAGTGCAATGATAAAAAATATTATTACTCACTTTAACACAAAGGGAAACAAAAATGGATTAACTGGTTATCACTTCTTGCTGTTTAAAGCTGAATCAAGGACAAAACATAAATATGTGTACAACAACTAAAAAGAGGAAAAAATACTACCAGAGAATAAGCAATATAAATCACAGAAAAATTCCATTTAGACCCATCAACTATTTTATCTACTTACAAAGGGAAGGCTGCTTAGACTTAATATAAAGTGTCTCAAGCATTCTTACATGGCAATTGAGAGCAGTATGAAAGTTTGAATGTGTTTATTAATACTTCCAGTTCTGTGATTGCAGAATCCCTAATAAATAATCTGATTTTTTGCCTTGTCTATCACCAAATATTTTCAGTATTGACCTCAATGTCCACTTTTGTAGTTATATATCATATATCCCTGATCTTGAGCACTTTTACCCATAAATATAGCATAGCTTAAAACTATATTTTTATCATACGCACACACCAGCTTGGTCTCATGCTATCCACTGACCTGAGGTGGAACAAAGACATTGAAGCAATAGCTTCATCTACTGCGAGGAAAGTTGGTTCTCTGTGGCATGTCAGAAAGTTTTTTCTCACCTGAGTTCATCCTTCAAATCAATAAATCAACTATTCATCCTTACATGGAATACTGCAGCCATATATGCTCTGGTACCCCCACTGTTCATCTAAAGTTCCTTGACAGGATCCAGAGACAGATATGCAATGTGATGGGTCTAGATCTGGCATCTTGACTACAGTCACTTTCTCACAGACATGCCATGGCTTCCCCCTGTCTTTTCTACAAGTATTTTCATGGCAACTGCTCCAACGAGCTACTTTTGCTGGTTCTGAAACTGCATGAATTTAAGTGTGCTACAAGGTTGATATCTCGTTCCCACCCTTTCACTGCCGAAACAGTTAAATGTATCTGTCTCTTCTACCCCAACAGCTTCTTATCTTGTACTTCCTGTCTGTGGAACTTCCTTCCTCTTACTTTCTTTTCTGATAGCTACAATCTTTAAATATTCAAATGTAATGTCAATCAACATCTTCTTGATCTTGTTGCCCATACTTCTCTTTATCCTTTCCTCAAACATGCTTCTTTACTCTAGTTCTCACTCTCTGTAACCCCTTGCATGCTAGTGGCACTCCTGCCTTGCTTGGGGGGAAATGCTTAAAAAACAAAATGGGCTCCGCAAATGAAATTACACACACACACACACACACACACATATATATATATATATATATATATATTCGTTTATTAGTGTGTGTGTGTGAAAGTGAAAGAGAGGCAAGGAAGAATTTATTAGTAGAGAGAATGGAAGTGCCAAATAATTTGAATTTCTGTTAAGTCTGCCTATGTTCAATTAGCACAAATACTTTTGGCACAGGTATTTGTATCCACATCACTCCACTCTGTACCAGATATCTTGACAGAAAACATCTTGTCTGAGGAATGCAATGATCATTATCAAAGAACAGTGGCTAAGTGAGCACAATAGCAAACCACTCTCCCATGATAATAGTTAGCAGAGACAGTCATATGAACACGCATACATTTAGATATGGGCACATAGCTGAGTGATTAGAACATTTGATTTTCAACCATGAGACCCAGTTTCAAATCTGGCAATTGTCGATTTATTGGGTAGGTAACTTAGTGACTTGGAGAGGTGATCCCATCATATGGCATCATTGGGAAGAAGAATCTACAATGTTATTAGTCCACACCTGGCATATTGGCTTCAGTCACTTTGCCACCACTGTAATGTAGCTTCCTTGTACCTTTTTTTATAAATACTTTCATGGAAATTTTTCTGATGAACTTTCCTCTATGGTACTTAGACTTTATGAATTTAATCACAGTACTAGATTAGCAACAAAGTCTCATCAATTTACAGTTGAATTGGCTAGATGTAACCATAAGTTCTATACCAATTGTTTCTTTTTTCACACTTCTCACTTGTTGAACCCTCTTCCGGCTCCATGCTTTCCAGCCAACTTTGATCTTCAAAAATTTAATTGCAATGTCAATCATCATCTACTGTCTTCCTGGTTGCTCTTCTCTTGTTGTCAATCCTTAATAATGTTTCAGATTTCTAATTCTTTCAAATCCTGTAACCACTTGTATCTTAGTGGCTTTACTTCCTTAAATGGAGTGAATTCAATTAAAAAAAAATGACTATAAACTTAATTTTAGTGCATACTGATACCCATTTCTTAAACCAGTCTAGAAAACAGAAAAGTATGACTGTACCTGCCATCATGGATCAAACCTGTATTCTCTTTTATTATGCAATACCTCCCTTTTGCTGGGTTTAGCTATGGAGATCTATGCAGCAAGGATGAACTCAATTATCTCTTTTATGATATGCACATTTCTCATTGGGACTTTTGATGTCTATATCTGCTGAAATAGACTTATATATCCAAAATATAAACAGTAATTTTTAAGTAATTAATTGGTGATTTTAATTCAACATTTTCTATCTATCTATCTATCTATCTATCTATCTATCTATCTATCTATCTTTGTTCATATATATCTAAAACTAGACATCTTTCTGATTTACTCTATATGAAAACCTGTCAGATGTGAAAATTAAGAAAGCAATAATAAAAATAAAAAAGTCGATATATGCGCAGGAGCTCTGAGAATCATATCCGACTCACAAAACAAATCTCCCCGACACCCGAAAATGAAATATAGAATACAATATAAATGTAGCCAATAATAAACATTATCACTAAAGCAAAAGACATGATGAAAATGCTGAGTCATGGTCTACCCTGTTTGCTTTTAAGAATGACACTCATGACACTGTTGTCAGTTGCACCGAGAAAGCAAAATGTCACCATCAGTACCATTGATCCAGTCATTTGACCCAACACACACATATCAACTCCATCCATTAAGTTGCTTCCCTCGTCCACCAAGAGACATTCTGCCTTGATCCTCTATTTCAGCAATACAAAGAATTTATCTTAACATTTTTTGTATTCTTTTATTTTTCTTTACTGGTAGTACTTGTTTCATTTTTTTTCTCTTGTGCTACCATATACGCATTTATAACTGGTGTCAGGAGGGGATCTATCTATCTATATAGAGTGTTTCAGAAAAATTGATATCATTTTATAATGTAATAATTTGACCAGTTCTTGTTCAAATTATCTCAAGCTTTAACAGCATGTGTACAACCAACTGAAAATTCTATGTTTAATGTTTTCTGTTTTTTTTTTCAGGTATAGAAATGCCATTCACTGGGAAATAAAAAGCATTTTGTTTGCTAGAGTACGCTTGAACACAGTTGAACATGATTATGCAGTGTGAATTTGTGAGAGAATTCCCTAAAAATACATCAACTGCAATGCAGATTTGGACATGGCACATAAAGTTCAAAGAAGAAGGTTGTTTGTGCAAGGTGAAAGAACTTAGCATATGCTGTTTTACAGGCAGTGTGCACATTGAAAATTTGTGTGAAATTGTTCATGAAATCCACATACCTTTGAATTTCTCATACAAATTTTGATAAATAAATCTTATTTTGCTCAACAATAAGCCTGTTTAGTTTCATTTGCCTATGTAGTTATTCAGATATGATATAGCATTTTTTGAAACAAAAATATATATATAAGGAAACCTCTGAATTCAAGTTAACTTTCCTGGGAAGCATGTTTAAATACATGTGTTTAAATCAGAGAATTTAATCTCCATGACAATAAAACATAAGGGGAACTGTTTGGTGTCTTTGTGGCACATAATACACCATTCCTCTGGTATCAGTTCTTCCAGAAAGTATGTCTAGTTTTATACAAACCTCCACCACTATAAGGTCATCTCTATAACTAGTCTATATAATCATACTGTTTAAAATATCAGATCATTGCAAAAGTTCTTGTCCAATTTTCATTGTTAGTATAAAATGTATTCTACTTTACACTAGTGTTTGTATTGCCACTGATTTTTGGTATGTTCTAGATTTAAAGCTTTCATCATTCAATTGTGACTTTGTTGAATGTTAAAGTTTTGTCCACAAATGAATTCCTTAAAGATGGAGGATGAAAAGTTGCACTTTTTACCATATTATGCTCTATGAACTACGACAAAAACATTCAGAAGGTTTATTTCAATAGTGCTCCAGAACTTCAGATGGTCAAAAAGTGGTTTGGCAGACTTTGTTTGGGTGATTTTAAACTAAAAATAGGGTGACCTTCTGAAATTGATGAAGATGCTCTGCTTGACATCATGGTTGCTAAGAAATCAATAAATCAACCGCCTTTCACCATTTGAAGAGACAGCCAAAAAAGATTTTCCGACTTTGGCAAATCGAAAAGGTGTCATTTTCCACCATGACAACACAAGACTGCATGTTGTAAAGTTTAAAGAGTTGAAATGGGATACCCAACTGCATGCAATGTGTTCTCCTAACTTGGCGCCATCAGAATTTCATTTGTTCCGGTCTCTAAAGATCAATTTAAATGACAAAAAATTTAACTCTGCACAGTCAATTGCAAACTACCTCACAATCTTCTTCCAACCAAAAACATAAAGTTTCTATGAAAACAGCATCAGCAAGTTTGTAGAATGATGGGAAACAGTTGTTAAAAACAATGGAAACTATGTGCTTGACTAATAAATGTTTTTTTTTTGTGAGTATATAAAATTTTCTTTTTAATTTTCTAATCAGGCATAAAGTTTTGCAATGATCTAATATAATATATTTATGGAGAAAGAATACTCAGTATTGAAGATAGAGCATTTGTAAATATACACCGTGTGGACATAGACATCAACACTGCATGGTGAGTGTCAGTTTCACACACCTAGCAATTTTTCGAGCAATCACAACACTCTTTGTTCACACCACAATGCTCATTAGTTCTACAAATTTAGATCCCAAAATATGCTCCACACTCTTTCATCACATACTTCTAACAGCTTATTTTAAAAAATAGAGTTGTTACACTATTTCAAAATTTTACTAAACTCACCAATTGTATCTACCTATCCTGATGATGACCTAAGAAAGTCGAAAACTTGGACCAAATTTCCTGCACTTTTCTTTTAAAATGAACTTTGGACAATTTCTGATGGAATTTCTTCCTTGTCTGAGAAGGATTATTTGTAACTTGGAGAAGTTGATCATTAAAATTAATCAGCACAAAATGTCTGTCGTTTTTAATAGTATTTGCCTTAAAGAGCATTTGGTGCCTAAATATAAAATATATAAATATGTGTATATGTGTGTGTCTTTGTATATAGAATAAAGAAAAACTTAAAAGTTATTAACAAGATTGATGAGCAACAAATATGTTTTTCAAGAGTTGTCTTCATCTGTCTTGTCATTGTTGGAAATATGATATACACGCATTATACTTACAATGGATATATTGTGAATATTTGCATATTATATGCTTTCCAATGCATTACACATGTTCTTTGAAACCTGAAAAAAAAAAGAAAGCCAAAAATGAGTTTGGGTATCAAACAGTTTTCTCTTAGTATAAATTGTCTCTAAACAAAAATGGTTGATGTCGGCATATTGCTATCTGTCTTGTGGATGTCCAAGTTTTTGGAGGCTTGCCAGACATTTTCTTCAGAACGTTTCTACTCATGAATTCTAATAATCAGAAAACTTGGCAAGAGGAGTGTTGCATTCTAAAATTGATGTTTGCTGATGAAAGAAGGAACCATTTTTTTCATTAAAAGAGAATAGAAGAATTTGGGGTAATACAAAAACATTTCTTCAAGTTCCAAAATATGTCAACTGTTATGGCAAGGGAATTAAATAGGTACTTGGTTAAATAGAGAAGTTAAATGACTTTCTACTTATAGAAAAACTCTTTTAGATGTTTCAAGTCTATCACTAAAAATATACTCATCACACACCAACAGATATTTTATTACTTGTTTGAAAGCTTACACCAAAATGCCAAAAATTGTTACTTTTTCATGCTGCTGAAAAGTGCTTGCCAGTAAACAGTGATGGACAAATTAGTTTTAAAGCCATTCTTAGTGGCTTCTACACATCAACTGCAAGAAGACGGAATTTATGGTTGTTAGCAAAAAGAACAGCCAATATTCAAATTACAAATTGGAGATACCAAGATCAAACAAGTACAACAATTTAAATACCTGGGAAGTGTTTTAACAGAGGACAGAAATTAGAACATTGAAATCTGAAGATGCATTGGTATAGTGAAAATTGCCTTCCAAATGCTAAGCAAAGTATTAAGAAACAGAAAAAGTTTGTTAGAAAAAAGAAAAGAGTACTGAACTGTTATGTAATATCAGTCCTTCTATATGGCAGTGAATGCTGGACAATCACTGCACAGAAGAAGAGACTTGAAGCAACAGAAATGTGGTTCTACAGAAGGATGTTAAGAATACCATGGATTGAACATGTGAGCAAGACTAAGTTTTAGACAAAATGGAAACAAAAAAGACACTTATACTTAACACCAGAAAGAGACAATTGAAATTTCTAAAGTACATAATGAGGGAAGAGATCTTGAAAAATTTGAAAACTCACAGGATATTTTGAAGTTAAGAAAAGGTCAAAACAATGCATAACCCACTGAATGTACTTGAGTAAATGGATGTGGAACAGGGTTTAGGAGAGATAACAAAAAGACACAATTTATTAAAATCTACAAAGGACAGGAAATTCTAGATAATATTACTGTCAACGTCCTGAAGAGGCTCGGCTCATAGCAAACAAAGTTTGTGACTTCAGTCCTCATTTGTGGGCTCTCAAATGTGATCAGATGACAGACTAATCTTGACTTATTAAATATTTAAAAATTCCTGTTAAAGAGTAAGGGTTAACAAATTTGTCCTGTAAACCATTGTCAGAATAGTGACTTTAATTCTCACTGAGTGTCCTCTTTGTGTGACCTTGTGTCAGACTAAGTTTGGCTTAGTAAATACCTACTTTATTCTACAGAATTATGGAATTGTAATGAATTAAACTAAGGAAGTATCCAGAATGTAAATCATCTTGTGATTTGAAGGCTTCTGTTTCAGGAACAATGCTTTAATCAATTAGGCCATCAATGCTGTGATCATTAGACTGAATTATCATCTGTAGTTTTCTTATCAGTCATCCTCTTTTTCTAACTCCAGACTGCATTGACTTATACTGGCATAAGGCTTAGTAGGTAAAATGAACAGTTGATTTACCCATGCCAAGAAAATTAATGAAGGATGGTAATGATGAAGAAACACATGGGTAATTACAAAACAAGATAAGGAATTTATTTATGGATTTACATGTTTGAAGTTGGGTCATTAGCTTGTCTCAGGAAAATAAATCAGAAATTGTTAAAGTTCATAGTTTTAATGTATTGTTATGAGGAGGAAATGTTCATACAGTAGATTAAATAATATGACACAAAACAATATTCAAAAAGGTTTAAAACAAATGTAAGAGAGTTGTTACACACAGGTGATATATGAATGCATATGTTCAAAAGCAGGTGAAGAGAGATAGTTTGAAATGCTTAGTTTTCTTAGATTGTTGAAAGAAAATTCTTTGAAGTGCATGTGCTTGGTTAAAGGGCTGATAATATAATTGATGAATAATTTTGCCTTGTTTGCAGTTAACAGAAATGAAACTTTTCACATGACTTCAGACACTCTTCTCTTATCAATTTAATTTTCTCCTCATTTTATATCAAAAAAATTTTGCACAAGCTCACTACTTTCTTCTTGGCTTAATGGCTAATTTCTGTGCAGAAAAGGTTTTTGTTATTCCAAACCAATTTCAAATAAGCTCATAAATTTATTTCTGTCTTTTTCCTCAGCTCATCAGTCAATGTCTGTGAAGGCAAAGTTTTCATTGGTCCAAAGAAAATTTCACATAGGCTTGCAAATTTGTTTTCATCCTTTTCCACAGCTTACATGAATTTGAAAGGAGTGAGTAAAGGGAGTTATTATTATTTCACACTCACGACAGACTACTTACTGGTAGTAGTCATAGTATTTTTATTATTATATGTATTCATGACTCATTTTTCTAAGAAGACTTGTCAAACATTTGTGTAAGAATGAAAAAAACTTAATGTCAGAATCTTAAAACAATTACTATTATTAATTTGTTTGGAAAATACTGTCCAATTTTGGAATCAACTTTTATTCCTGAATATCTTTAAACAATGTTTAAATCAGTCAAAATAGGAATCCTGAAAATCTATACATTGAGTTACACGGTTATTTATACCTTTGCGATAAAATCCTAAAGGTTCGGATGTCAAGAAATCCTTGAATGCAGTTTCTGCACCTTCTTTGCAATGAAATGTCTTTTCACTTAAAAAATGTCATGATACTTGAAAAAGTGGACAGTGGGCAAGAGATCAGGGGAATATGGTGGATGTGGCAAAGTCTTATGCCTGAAGTCAGCAAGCTTCTGTAGTGTCATCCTGGCAACATGAAGCCAAGCATTTTCATGAAGCAGAATTGGACCTTGTCAGTTATCCAGTGCTGGTTACATTTTGCTTAATTGAATATGTATTTCATCCAGTTGGCAATAAATATTGGAAGTGATGCTCTAATTAGATTCCAGAAGCTGTAATTGATAATGCCAATGGCAGATCACCAGACATTTATCATAATCTTCTGTTACTGCAATTTTGGTTTGGGAAAGTGTTTGGGCCCTTCATCATGATCAAGCCATTGAGACAATCATTTATGGTTTTCATAAAGGATCCATTTTTTATCACATGTCACTATTCAATCAAGAAATGGATCATTTTAATTTTAAAGATGCAACATTGAACACACTTAACATTGAACTGTTTGACTTTCACTGGGTTCATGTGAAACCCATTTAATGTTTATATTTGATTATATGTTAATATTTGATTATATGTTAATATTTTAATAATGTTAATATTTACTAATGTCAATAATTGAATTCAGAATCTGAAAATAAACTAATTATAAACAAATTTACTTGTTAAATATATATAAAGAAATTAAGAAATTTTACTTAAGTCTTTGGTGTTCATCATTTTCAGATTTAGATTCAGATATTGGTTTGATGCTGTTATCTCCAATTTGTAATTTGCGTGTTGGGCTGTCCCTTTTGCTAACAACTAGGCATTCTATTTTCTTGCAGTTGATGTTTAGTACTTTCTTCTGGCTATCCTTCACTTCCTTCTGTAGGAGCTCTTTTAGTTTCCTTTCTCTATCTGCTGTCAACATTGTATCATCTGCATATCTTATATTGTTAAGATAGTGGTCACCAATAATGAATCCTGGTAGGATTTCTAATTCTCTCAGAATTGCTTTACTGTACAGATTGAATAAGCCAGGTGAAAAGATATATCCATGTCTTATGCCCTTTCTATTTTTGTATATTTACTAAATTGATTTTCTATCTATATGCAGGTAATTTGCTATCAGTATAGGTTCTGAATTATTCTAATATCCTTCTCAAATATGTCAAGGCTATTAAGCAGTTCTTTATGACCTATTTTATCAAACACTTGTGCATATTCTATAAAATATAAATATACATTGTTTTGCATTTGTATTGCTCTTTCTGATATCATTCTGAGCATAAATATTGCATTTCTTGTTCCAATGTCTTTAACAAACCCACACTGTTCTTGTCCTATTTCTGGTATAATTTTGTTGCACACTCTACTCATCATAATTCAGATAACAAGTTTTATTATATGGCTCATTAGGCTGGTTGTCCAATGGAATTCACATTCATTTGAATTTGGCTTCTTAGGCAGTGTTATAAAAATGGATCTATGTAGGTCCTCAGGTATGTCACCACTGTTGTATGTTTCTTTTATTATGTTTGTAATCTTGTCTATGTCTGCCCACATCTCTATTACAATTCTGTCTCATCCTTTTGATTTGTTTCTATTTAATTGGACCAGTGTTCATTTCACTTCAGATTTTAATATTTCCAGTCCTTTGGTATTTCTGTCTATTGCTGGTTGTCTTCTTTCGGCAGGAAAGAGTTTGATATATTCTTTTGTTCTCTGAACTATCAATACCCTGGCCTGAGATTTTATGTATCATGTTGATAAGCATGTCTTTTGTCCTGTTCTCTTATTTTTTAATGCATATCTGCTTTATCTGATACTCATTCTTTCTATTTCTGCACATTTTTCATTGAGTCATTTCTTTTTTATCTGCTTGCATTTGCTCTTAATTTATTTGTGCTGTACCTTTTGTCTCCTTTTCATCATTTCATCATCCATTCATTTTTTTCTTTGTTTATTCTTCTTTCAGATGATTTCAATTCTTACTAAAGCTTCTGTTAATGTGTCACACTTCAAGTTTCTATCCTCATTTTGTCCATTGTGTCTGCATTTGACACTGTCCATATATTTCTCCTTCACCTTCAAGTTATTCAGGAGTCTGTCAGATTGCAATTTGGGTACTGCCTTAGTCCTCTTCAATTTACATAGTTTCACTCTAAGTTTACATATCACTGGAAGATGGTCACTCCCACAGTCAGCCCTTTGGTATGTTTTGCAGTTTAAAACTGCATTTCTGAATTTTTTATTGATAGATATATAGTCAATTTGGATTTTCATTTTTCCTGGGCTTTTCCATGTTCTTGAAATCAGGTATTGGCTACTACCTGATCATTTGCTGTGTACCACAGGACCCATTTTTTTACATGTTCATTACAAATTTCTAGTCCAAATTTATCAACTATTTCACCATCTCTCCCCTTACTTACTTAGGCATTCAGGTCTCCAAGGATGATTTTAATTACTTGCCATTTGCATTGAGCCTTGGTGTTGTCTAGCATACAGCACAAATCTGTATTGTTTACTTCCCCTTTGTCTTCTTTTTCAGTTTAGGTACTTTTTAGATTGGTCACTGGTTTTGACCATTTCCTGTTAGCTCTTAGTTATCACTGGAACTGGCATTGTAAAGCATGAGCCCAAACACGTGGTTCTTATTTTTATAATCATCCTAAATCTGACACTCAACAATAGCATCAACAGTATGTAACGTTTAAAACCTTTTTCCTTTATATTAGTCTCTTTTAATGTCATGTTATTATTTGAATATTGTTTAAGGTAGCCCTCTTTGTATATATTTATTTTACATTTATATCTCTCTAGTATCCTTTTCCACACATGTTCACTTGTTACAGGATGCTAGTATGCTTTGGTAAATATTGGTCACCATTATGTTGCGGGAATCAACACTTTGGATAGTAAATATTTACATGCTCCAAGAAGGTTTTTCTTGTCTGAGTCCATCCTTCACCTATACAAATCTACCATTCATCCATGCATGGAATACTGTTGCCATATATGGTCTGCTGCCCTGGCTGCTCATCTCGAGGTTCTCAACAAAATCCAAAAACAGATATGCAATGTGATCAATCCTGACTTGGGGTCTTGACTACAGTCACTTTCTCACCAGCATAATGTGGCTTCCCTCTGTCTTTTCTATAAATATTTTATGGTATATGCTCTGACAAGCTATTTTCACTGGTGCCCCAACTGCATGAATTTAAGCATGCTACTAGGTTGGGATCTTGGTCCCACTCTTTTACTGTCAAAACAGTTAAATGTAACTGCCTCTTCTACTCCAGCAGCCTCTTCTCTCACACTTCCTGACAGTGGAACTCCTTTCTTTTTACTGGCTTCTCTGATAACTATAATCTTCAAAAATTTAAATGTAATGTCAATCGACATCTTCTGATGTCTTGATCTCTGTTCTGTTTATCCTTCTCCATTCTTCTTTTTATCCTTTCCTCACCCCCCCCCCAATACCCAGTCTTTTCCTTTACTTTCACTCTCTGTAGCCTCTTGCATACTAGTGGTACTCTTGCCTTGCTTGGGATGAAATGCTTAAAAAACAAATTAAAAAATTGGCAGAATCAATGTGAGTTCAGGTAAAAATAAATGAATACACAATAATACAGGTGTAGACAACTGTAAAAAAATAGAAAAACATTAAAACAAGTTATAATAAAAATGTGGTTGTTTTTGTATGTAACAAGTGGGTGTGATAGATACATGTGTTTATATGTTTGTGTGAGAAAGTACAAAAGTCAAGAGTTAAAAAACCATAAAAATGAACATGCCCCAGTGGAAGACAACACTTTACCCATGTGTGACTACATCTGAAAAGCAGAGATAAAAAAAAGGCCAAAAAGAGAAGCAGAGAGAATATCATTGCCTATTTATAGGTTTAAAGAGTGCCCCCTCGTGAGCAGTTTTGGTATAGCCAAGTGGTGTAGCCCACACCACACTGTTCCCAAATGTAACTTTCATCTTTTCTGAGAACTAACACAGTAACATTGAAATGTATTCCTGTAGTAAACTTTATTCATATAAACAAAGTATTTGCTATCTTCCTTTATCCATTTAGACAAATGGACTTGCTTCTATGTTCATGCCTTCAGCTGCTTTTGTCATATTCTTTTTTTACCCTTTTGTTTGTTTGTTATTCAAACTAGTCTTATATGTGTATTTATTTCTTTTTCTAGTTTTACTCTTTTGGCTTTTAATAAACCTGCTGATGAACAGGACTTTGTCTTCAGAGTCTTAATTGCCATAAGGTGTTTGTTTGGCTGTTTTGAGATGCACATACCTATGAGATGGATGTGTGCTCAGGAGGTAGAACAATTGATGTTTGGAATTTATTCTTGGAGGTTGAAGCTGGAATAATGAGTCCACCACAAACACTACAGAACTATCATTGACCAACATGTTCTAGGTTTTGATGTCATCTCATCAATTTTTGGTAACTTGCTTGGTAACCAAGACTTGCCTGGCAAATTGATCCCTTTAGTCACACAAAGGAAATGGTTTCTTTCTTTGCACAAATTTGATGTTTCATATATTACTTATCAAAAACTTGTTCCATTTTATTGGAAACTTGCTATTTGTTTTGGTAGCCTTCATCAAGGCACTTCTTATTTATAGAATTTATATTATAACTATATGCAAATTCTAATTACCACTAAGCTTAATTAGTATCATTAATTGCTACTAAAGTATCATTACTGGTAAGACAGAATGACTAACAGAGAGGAGTGCAGAAAAATAAAGGGAAATTGCTCAGTAAGTAGAAGTTAATAGAGCTGGAATGATCTCTTTTAGATATTTTTGTCAATTTCTCAATTGATTAAAAATTAATTAGAAATTAGTGATCCCGTTAGGCTGGAAATTTCTATATTCTTCAGGTGAGAATTTTAAATAGTATTTTGCTAGCAAAAATTGCACTATGATGTGATATATATATATATATATATTTTTTGCTTATCACGTTGAAACACTAGTTCTCATCCAAGATCACTAGAGTTGAGCAATGTTGAGCCTGATCAGTATTCAGATGGGTAACTTCTGGGAAAGATAAATTGCTGTAAGCTATACAACAGGCCCAGCAAGCCAGTGATGGATACAACCTTGGTACTTATACTAACAGAAGATCTCAATATATGGAGGTATTTCTGGACTGACAGGTCACAGGATCTATCTGGAGTTGGGTGAGTGGTGAGTTTCTGCATTTAATTTTGTAATGCATGTCTGTGGTTAGAATGTTAAAGAAAGGTGTGACAAAGAATGTCATTAACCTGGTAAAAAGGGAGAGAAGCTCTCAGATACCACTCTGTAGCCTACACCTGAAAATTGAAGTTGGGTGATAGATTGTTACGGAAACAGAAATTAACCTCTGCCCCACCATGCTTGTTGATTATTATTTGTTTTTTTAAATTATTTCATCTCAAGCAAGGTGGAAATGCCACTACTATACGGGGTTTACAGGGAATGAAAGTGAAGGAAAAAACTGAGTAGATGGAGGATTGAGGAAAAGACAACAAAGACAATAGATAATGGTCATTGATATTGCATTTAAATTTTTGAAGATTGTAGTTAGTCAGAGAAGCAAGTAAATAGAAAGGAGTTCCACAGGTGGGAAGTGGGAGTAAAGAAATTGTTGGAATATAAGTGGCAGTTGCATTTAGCTATTTCAACAGTAAGTGGGTGGGACCAAGATGACACTTAAATTCATGTAGCCAAGGTACCAGGGAAAAAAAGCTTGTCAAAGCAGTTGCCATGAAAATATTTGTAGAAAATACAGAGAGAAGCTATGCTACATTGATGAGAAAGTAAGTGAAGTCAAGATGCCAAGTCACAATCGATTACATTGCAGATCCTTCTTTGGATTTTGTCAAGAACCTCGAAATAAATAGCAAGAACACCAGAGCATATATGGCAGCAGTATTCAATGCATAGACAAATGGTAGATTTGTAAATGCGCAAGATAGACTCTGATAAGAAAAATTTTCTGGCATGACCCAGTGACCCAACCTTCCTTATAGTAGATGCAGCTATGGATTCGATGTAGTCACTCCACTTCTAGTTAGTTGAGAATCTGAAGCCAAGAAGCACAGTGTGTTGCTCTCCAGGAATCTAGTGTTGTCAGCAAAAAATTTTAAGAGAGGATGGAAAATGCAGGGCTGGAGCAGCAGGGTAGGGGGCTCATCCCCAATTTTTTGACAATTGTAGTATTTTTTATGGGGTTTGATTTTAACAAAATATAATAAAGAAAGAAATACAAGAAAGAAAAAACTATGAAAGCAAGGAAGAATTCTTCTTTAAAGGTCTACGATGATGGCAATTTCCCTTTCCATTTTAATTTGCAATTGTGGTGAGTCCAATAAATAAAATAGAAAAATAAAAATGTACAAGCAAATAGAAAAGAATTCAAATTAAAACAAAGCATTTGCTTTCCTTTAAAATCCTTATCTCTTTTTCTATCTTTCACACTCTTTCTCTTTATATATTTCTCTCTCAAATAAAAAAAGGAAGACGACGAAAATACTAACCCTGGCCAAAAAACATTGGATATTGATGGTCCAGCAACTAAATAAACAAAAAAAATGAGTACCAAACTGTTATGTAATAACGGTCCTCCTATATGGCACTGAATGCTGGATAATCTTTTCAAAGATGAAGACTTGAGACAACAGAAATGTGATTCTGCAGAAGGATGTTGAGAATACCATAAACTGAACATGTGAGCAACATGAAAGTTTTAGAGAAAATGGAAACAAAAAGGATACTTATATTTAACATCAGAAAGAGATAGTTGAAATTTATAGGGCATGTAACGAGGAAAGAGGATTTGGAAATTTTGATACTCAGAGGACAAATTAAACATAGGAACAGAGGAAAAATAGTGGGCTTGTGTAAATGGATGATGGAACAGGGTTAAGGAGAGATGACAAAAAGCTAACATTTATTAAGAGCTACAAAAAGACAGGAAATTTCAGAGAGTTATGATCGCCAACATCCTAAAGGGGCATGGCATATGAAAGAAGAAGTGTGGGCACATAATAAGAAAAGAGGGTTTGGAAAATTTGATACTCATAGGACATATTGAAGGTAACAGAGGCAGAGGAATTAAGTGAGTAAGGTACCTAATGAGCTTTTGTAAATGGTTGGCAGACCAGGAATTAGGAAATATTTTTAATCAAATTTACCCTAGGAAAGACAGTGAAGCCACTAAGACACAAGTGGTTACTGCATGTGAAAGAATTAGAAAACAAAAAACATTATGAAGGAGTGAGAATAATAGAAGAGTAAACAAGAAGACAGTAGATAATGATTGATGTTGCATTTAAATTTTTGAAGATCAAAGTTGTCTGGGAAGCATGGAGCTGAAAGAGTCTTCCACAAGCAAGAAGTGCAAAAAAGAAACTATTAGCATAGAACTTATGGTTACATCTAGCCAATTCAACTGTAAATTGATGAGACCTTCTAACCAATCTAGTACTGTATTTAAAATCATAAAGTCTAGGTACTATTGTGAAGAGATCATCCAAACAATTACCATGAAAATATTTATAGAAAAGGCACAGGGAAGCAACTTTGCAGCAATGGTAAAGTGACTGAAGCTGAGATGCCAAATCAGGATGAGTAATATTGCTGATTCTTCTTCGTATTTTCTCAAGAATCTGAATAGCTAGCAGGAGTACTGGACCATGGCAGCAATATTCTAAGAATGGGTGAATGGTAGACTTAGCAAAAAGAAAACCTTGCTAAGAGCTACAAAGGGTAGGAAGTTGTAGAGAGCTATGTTCACTCACGTCCTGAAGTAGAAGAAGGAGAAGAATCTTTATGCTTTGAAAGGTAACCTGTTTCTTTCATTTTCTTACTTTATCCATTTCTGTAGAGATGACCAGAAAAACTCAGCTGATATCTGAGACATTTGATGATACTATTTGCTAACAAGGTAAGCAAATCAGTGTGCATGTGCCAATCTTGTTTTGCATAGACTTCCCCAGCAATGATATTTGGTAGAATCAAGAATCTTTCCCAGAGATTCCCACCCCCATACACATGCTCCAGCCTCTTCCACTTATGTACTGCCTGATTTCTGAAAAGCTGAATGAGACTCTAAAGTAAAAGGTAAGTGCAACCAGTTGTTGTTGAAACAATCTGTTGACAGAGATGATGTGAGTGCAGAATTCTCTTTACAGCTTACACATAAGTGGTAAAACATGTGTCAAGTACTTACTGGTATATATACAGAGTGACAAAAAAGTAGGTATATATTAATAAAAAATCAAAATGTATTGTATTGATTATACAAACATATCAATAATAAACATATCAATCCCTCAAAGTGTTTGCCCTCATCATTCACACCTGCAAAACATTTATTATTATTATTTATTAAAGAAATAATAATTAATGATAATAATAAAAATTATGAAATAAAAATATTAAAAATGGTTTTAATGAATTAAATGAATCCTAGAACCACCATTATAATACTGGTAATACTGGTATAATACTTACTGTATACCTACTTTTTTGAAGCCTTCTGTATACTGGTGTATATATATATATATATATATATATATATATATTTAGAAAAATATGACAAACTGGAAAGGCTTTTTTGTGACATGTTTCATCCATTAGGATTTCATCAAACTGGTCTTTATAGACGTTGACATGTCTACACGTGCACAAAACAAGAGACGCAGGTACTTTCAAAATTTTTGAAAGAATATTTTTAAGAGAATATTATTTTTTCTCAATCTAGCCAAAATAATCTGTATTCTTTTTCTTTTTCTCTCCATCACCTTTGTCCCTGGCTATCCCACACTGTGACAAAATAAAATCTACCAAGAATGGTGATATATATATTGTAAGAGCCTGGATGCAAATTTATTGTGGCTGAACTAGAGCTCAAGGCACTTTCCAGACATTTATGTCTCAGCAGATTATTTTGTCTTTTAATCAAAATAGCATTCCTTATGTCAAAATTGTGGTCCATTTTGTTATAGTGAACAACCAATGCATTTTGTGTGTTGTTATTTAAAATGTCTTTTTTGTGTTCATATAGGCTCTTGTTTAAACTTCTTGAGGTTTCTCCAATGTATTCTTTCTGACAATTCCTGCATTTGATAGAGTAAATTCCTCCTTCAAGTTTTGGCTGGTTGTTTGTTTTTTATTAATTAAGTCTTTGATTGTTTTGGATATAGTTGTGACAATTTGTTGTACAATCCTCTGATGTGATGCATTAATACGCATTGAAACACAACTGCAATTGTGTAGTGATTTTGACATGTTTTGGTATAATATCCTAAAATAAATAAATATATATATATATGTATATATATGTGAAATGTGTATGTATGTATATATATATTTATATATATATATATGAAATTTTTTATGTATATTATTTATATATTATATATGCACGGTACTTATTGGTAAGCGCCCAATATCAGTGATAGAACTAATATATTTAGTTGGATTGATGTGAGTTTGTGACCATGGGTTTCATGCTATTTGTGATCATCAGACAAACTGATTAATTTTTAAATTTTGGATTTATATATGGTTACGTATATCAGTGTTTTTATGGAAGTGGGAGGAAAAATTATCGTCGGAACACCACTCATACTTAGGCAAACATACATACACGCACGTACACTCATTGACATATGCAGACACGCACACACACACGCTCATTCACCAGAGCTCACACAAACATAAACAAATGTGAACAGTGAGGGACTGGGCATATATGCGCATATATGTGTCATTGTGCACATACGTATGCATTTGATCACTGTATTCAATGTTGGATTGTGTAGTGAATATTTTTTTGTTTGTTGCACTGTCAGCGCACAGACCATTTTTCTATTTTTGTTTTCTGAATAATGTTTTCTTGCACGCATGTATATACGTATGATGGGGTTTGTGTAAGACAAGGTAAAAATTGCTATTATTTTTAATTTTTTAAGGCTGTTTTGTTATTATTTTAAAGCTGGTTATTTACTTGTTCTTGGCAATTGTGCATATGTAAATGGTAGAAATTCCAATTTGTAATATTTATTAGTAATTATGCGGTGATATTAATTTTGCTGGGGGAAGGAGAAGTAAGTATAATTGTGGACTGATAGAGTAATGGTAATTGTGGACTATTACAGCAATGGTAATTGTGATGTAGTAGTAATGGTGGGAGGGGGAGGGGGTGATGATAATGACAATTGTAGCAGCAAATAGTTATTGTAAAGTGGTAGAAGTAATCGTAGTAATGGTGGTGGAATGATAATAACAATAATTGTAATTATTATGATGGTAATTTGAACTAGAAAATAATTGATGGTGTTATGGTGTCAGTGGTTTCTCTTTTCATGTTTATAGGGTCAATGGTGGTTTATGTAGTAGTGTTTGTTGGTATTTTTTTATCCGTTTGGCATAAATTCTGATAATAGGTATTTATTTTCATGCCTGCATTTGAAAATTATTTCTGATCTTATGTTTAGTAAATTCTTTTGTTGGGTATGAAAAATTATTGCTAACTTTTTGTGTAGGCAAAGAGGCATTTATTTGTAATGTTGTTGCAGGCAGGTGCTTTTTTCAATATTTTCCAGCTTATTCTTGGTGTAATATTTCTGTCTTTTAGATGCCATATGTATGTGGATAGTGTAGTGCAGTTTGAGTATTTTCTGTTAGAGAATGAAAATTGCGGGAAATCCAGGGTTACAAACTCACATCAGTCCAAATAAATATATATATATATATATATATATATATATATACACACACACACACACACACACACACACACACACACACACACATATATATATATATATATATATATATATATATATATATATATAGATAGATAGATAGATACTGATATAGGTTTCAGTGAAGATTCTTGAGAAGGCATTGTGATTCTTCATCAGAGATTGAGAAAGAAATGACAAAAAGAAATTCTGGTATTTTCAATTTTGTCTGCTGGGCATACATGACTGACCAATCAGAATCAGTCTTCACAGAAGTGAAAACATCAGAATTTCTCCCACTAGATGTATACAAATGCACATTATCATCCGATGCCTACACAGACAAATTAAAATTTTTACAAACTTACATACATATAGAATTATCTATGGTTATTATGCATGTGATTCATGACTGACCAAAGAAAATCAAACCATGCAAAATTGTAAATAACTGAATTTCTGTCTTTTTGTTACTCCTTTCTGAATCTCTGACGAAGCTTTAATAAAAGTGAAACATATTAGATTTATAAACGTTTGTTCTTTATCTTATCATCCTATCAGATTCTGATGCATATTTGATCTACATTTGATATTTAACTCTCTCTCTCTCTCTCTCTCTATATATATATATATATATATGCACACACAAGTTTGATTAAAGGCCAGCAAAAGTTCTTTGTTAAAGATATTTTTATTATATTTTTCAATTTTTTTTAACTATTTTCCTGGTTTCCAGTGAAAATTTGAATAAAATCATCCAATGTCTCTGTACTTTCATGTTTCATAAGCCATTATAAAAGAGTTTTTGTTTTGTAATATATCAATTTGATCTTCTTTGAATATTGCATCTACAGGTCATGCCATATTTTTATTAAAGATTTCACACATGAGTTCAATGTTGTTATGTAATTTTTATTTTTTTTTTTACTTATGAAATATATTTAGTATGGTTTTTCCTAAAATTAAAAAATGTTATTAATGCTCCATTGTTTGTTTTTATGCTACATGCTTCTAGTATATTTATTTTACAATTTATGTAATAAGATATTTTTTCTGTTATTGGTAAGGTTTCTTGAGTTTTCTTGTATTGGTTGGTGTTATATGATTCAATTGAACTATTATTGAATAAATGACAAGTTAATCAGCATGATAATATAATGGTTGTCCAACCAATGTATATGTTATCTGAATTATTAATATTAGAGAGACATTCTCCAAGTGGTCAAGTAAATTCATAGACAACATTTTTTGTTGATGTTTTGAATTTTTGTTGTATAATTGATGGTGATCATTTTGGAGGTTTTAGTCTTTGTAGCAATCTCTCTCTCTCTCGATATATATATATATATATATATATATATATATATATATATATATATATATATATTACTTAGATGTTATTTTTAGTGTATACTCGTATTTGAGTGGTGCTCTGTTTATTTATTAAACTGTATATTTATTTATTTTGTCTAGTGGCCTGAATATTCAAGAAATCTTATTAGAGTAAAATATATATATGCACTGAAGTGCATATATATATATATATATATATATATATATATATATATATATTCATCACTGGTATTGTTTACTTTTAGGAAGATACCTCATTATGGTGTAATGGTTAACAAGCTTGTTTTGCAAATCATTATTTCTTACACATGAGTTCAATATCCACTGGGTGCCATGTACCAAAACTAAGCTTAGCGCTTAGGTTTGAGGAATTGAACATAATTCTTCACATAGAATATAGAATTGAGGTTAATGTTCTTATTTGTTTGATTATTTTATTATTATTATTTTTTTATTTATTTATGCATTCTCATCAATTTATCAAAATAGATATTGGCTTGCTTTCTTCCCTGTTACAAGCTGCATACAAGGTGCTGAAAAGTTCATAAAAACATCAATTTGGTCAGATTTTGTGAAGTTGGTTGGGCAAAGAACTTTTCAGCATCTCTTCATATTTTATGGCTGATAAGCTTTGACAAGGTATGAATCATCATTTCACTGAAAGAGGAATTTGAAGAACTAGTTTTGCTGAGACATGAAATTGTCATTTATCAGACAGAAGACAAATCTGGTGATGGGCCTGTGTCATCATGTCAATGCTAACCACAAAATTTACCATTGTTTTTATTTTAGTCTATATTATAAAAGAATAGCTGATTCTCTTTCTGTTACACACTTTCTACACATTACTTTGCATGGGCTTATGTAATATATATATGCGTATGCCTGTTTTGTGCATAAGTCACTTACATGTACTTTTGCTAATCAAAGTACACACAATCGCACACACCTACATGCACATGCAGACACATATGCACAATTTGAATGAGTATGAAATAAGACATTGGAATAATACATTCATCTTTCACTCAGTCGAGACAAAACCTATTCTGGGTTGAACAATTGAATCATAAATTTGGAGACAAGAAAAAAATAATATTAATTTTTTAAACCTTAAAAAATCAAATAATTATAAGATTTTTAATGAACTTTTTGAAAATTATTTAGCAATTTAGTTTTTGTTTTTTAATTATATAAATTTTTAGGACTGTCATTGAATTAATATGTACATACATATATAGAAACATTCATACACACATAATTTGAATGAAATAGAAATTACTATTTGTGTTGAAATTTCTAATTTCGCTTTCTCTTTGACTAAGTTTGAAATAAAACATTGGAATAATATATTCCCCTATTACTCAGTTTGGACTATCACTACCCAAGGCTGAGCAATAAAATCATAAATTTAGAGACAAAAAAAATTAACAGCTTAATGTTTATCAAAATTTGCACAAGTGTGTGTGTATGAATGAAATAAAATTAAAAAATAATCAGATAAGATTAAGAATGCAGTATTGGTGGGCTAGTGCTGCACAATACTCACTGTCCAGTCTTGATACAGTTTAAAAGCACTTACACGGCCTTGTGGGTGATAAATGAATCTCCAACCTGTAATCTTTATCTCACAGATGAAATGCCTCCAGTCTTTCACTACTGTATCGTTTTTACTATGGCAGATGTTACATTCTTGAGTGCCACCAGCTGAAACCTTCACAGCTAGGACCTGCCATGCTGTGTTCATGGTGGTAAACCATCCTCATTTCCTCTATGTTCCTTTGATACAAAGCAAATTCCACTCAGACATCTTCTTTCCCAGAACTGTTACTTTGTGGAGGCAGGTTTATCCATTATTTCCAGATTATGATTGGGTTTACAGATACTTCTATAGTTTACTTCAACTTTATACTTATAATATCTTAACCTAAAACTTTGAAATTTTATTTACTATTGATTTTCTCTTTTTGTAATCAATAGGAATAGACAGCTTTGCTTATCATCTGGTTTAGACTCCTCCTGATCTTTTGAATTGGAGTAGAGTTTTATCTCTTGTTTCTTATTTAGGATTGGGTTTTTGGTTCCTTTTTCCTTCATTTTCCCAATTAATGACCCCTTGCATTTGGGTGGCATTATCTCCTTGTTTGAGTTGACACCTATAACCCTATAATTGTCTACCTTAGACCTTGTACATTGTAAAAAAAAAAAAAAAAGAAGAATGCTTCCTTGACAACTACAGTTCAGGTCAACCAACATCTATCCTACTTGTCC
Organism: Acanthosepion pharaonis; assembly: GCA_903632075.3. NCBI lineage: Eukaryota > Metazoa > Mollusca > Cephalopoda > Sepiida > Sepiidae > Acanthosepion > Acanthosepion pharaonis. The sequence goes on from CAHIKZ030003957.1 coordinate 2,453,897, forward strand.
TCATAATATTCTCTTTCTACTTTCCTTACAATTTCACTCACTCTACTTTGAGTGGCACTTGAACCTTGTATTAGCTATCTTGGTATTTTATCAATAATTATGTGTTGATCTTTGGACTTATTTTTATAATTTCATCTGTATTTAAACTGAATATATTATCTAATAAATATAGTAGTTTCAATAGACAAACAATTAGGGATTTTAAATTGTGTATGTTGGCGCTGACAGACATGAGCAGAGACAAATATCAAATGAAACAGGTAAGCTATCTTATAAAAGAAGAGTTGCTTTTCTGTCCATTACATGCTGCATCTAACATAGTATGTGCTTAGCTTATCGTATATAGTCATACAGTGCCAGTGCAAAGGCACTTGTGTGCCCCAACCCCCAATCTATGATACGGGGGTGGGGGCTCCACTCTACTATATTTCTATTTTTATAATGTAGTATATATATAAAATACAAATTTTATTATAGCCTAATTATGTTCAATAATGGTTTATATGCAGTATAAGTGAACAATTCAACTAGAAAAATCAAAAATAAATACAATGTATCTAAATACAAATTGGACATATTTTATCTTAAATAAATCAACAATGTTTTGTGGCAATTTTTAACATGAACTTGAGATTTTTCTTGCCAAAAAGTTGAAGAATTTTAACACATTTAACATTAAAGATAAAAAATAGTGAATTTCGTATAGTCTTTATTTGAGACTTAACATGAGTAAAACAAATTCATGGATTGGGATGGAAAAAAAACCCTTTGAATGATATCAGAATCTGCAAAAATATCCTTTAATAGTCAGTTGTGCTTAGTTTAATTTGTAACGTATATAAATGTTGGTAGAAAAAAGCAAATGTTGATGTGTGGGTCACAATGCACTGCCTGGGGCCCCCAATCAGGCTTGGGCCCTCTCCACTTGGATGATTGAGGGTAGCATGTACCAGTTCTGTAACAATGTATAAGCTGACTTCATATATAGTGTGACCCCGTGAAGGAATCTATATTATAAAAGAAGTGTTGATTCTCTGTCCATTGCACATAAAGGAGGCTGCAAAAGTAGGTATACAGTAAGTATTTTATCAATATTACCAGTATTATAATTGTGGTTCTAAGATTCATTTAATTTATTGAAATCATTTTTATTATTTTTATTTTCATGCTTTTTATTATAATACATTTATTATAACTTTTATTTTTAAATAAAAAATAATAAATGTTTTGCAGGTAAAGAGGAGTGTGAACATTTGAGAGATTGATATGTTTATTATTGATATGTTATTATTGATATGTTTATATAATTCAATACAATTTGTTTTGTGCACATGTTCTGTGTTTCATTACTGTATACCTATTTTTGCACCTCCATATATATATATATATATATATATATATATATATAGTGGTTGCCAACTTGTGTCCCAGTACAGCCATTACTACATATCTTTTTGGAGAATATCTACTGAAGGAATGTGGTTCTTTAGCCCAGAAAGGGACCTACATACTCTGGCACAAACAGGGCATTTAAGAGGTGCAACAGCAGGTGTTACATTATCATGCAATTTAAAATGTCAAATGAAACCGCTTCTGGACCTGCATGTTTTACTGCAAATATCACATTTCAGTTACTGGACATTCACAGCTATATAGCCAATTGCCACCCTCCATCTGTGTGCTCTCAAGTGACTCCTTAGACCAGCCATCGACAAACACACTCTACCACAATCTGTACACATCAGATCAAGCTGCCTGAGGGTGTTTTCCGGAAGTTCAGGAAGGGGACGCCTTTATGCACATCTCTTTTAAACCTTGTTTGCCTCCTCTTCTCCTCCTCAAAGTGGCACCTTCCACTCCGAGCAGCCTCATTCCAATTATTGTGATCAGATGCACATTCTTCCCAGTGCTCACAAGAAATGTTGCATTTCTTCAGCGCATCCTTGATGCAGTCCTTAAAGTGCATCTTAGGCTTGATAGCATTTCTCTTCCCTGTTCGCAGCTCACCATAAACAATTACTTTGGAATACAGCTGTCATCCATTCTGATGAGCTGACCTGCCCACTGAAGTTGATGTTTTAGTATCAAAGACTCAAGACTATCACAGCTGCTTTTCATTAACACCACTATATCACTAACAAACATTTGCCAGGTAATGCGAAGGATACGATGTAAGCCGTACTGGTGGAATCTCTCGAGCCTTTTCATTTGTCTGCGGTAAACCACCCACATCTTGCAAGCACAAAGAAGTGCTGTAAGCACACATGCATTATAGACCTTTAGCTTTGTACTCACTGAAATTCCATGCTGAGACCACAGATGTTTATTCAGTTTTCTAAATGTGTCAGTAGATATTTGTATGCAGTTTGAAATTTCCACATCAAGATCACAGAACATGCTTAATGTGCTCCCAAGATACACAAATGCGCAAACAGCCTTTAACCTTTCACCATAGACAAAGATGCTTGGTTCACGATATAGCATCCCTGGAGCTAGTTGGTGCATGACTACTGTCTTTTTCAAAATAATAGTCAATCCCAGTGCAGTGCATGCATTAGAAAAAGCATCCATGAGATGCTGTATATCTCCTTCTGAGTGAGCCACAAGAATGCAGTCATCAGCATATACCAAATCCCTGATCAACGACAAGTGTGTGTGTGTGTGTATATATATATATATATATATATATACACATATATATATAAATATATACACACATGTTTTAGCACTTATGTGCAAGCTGTAAAGAGAATTCTACACTCACATCATCTCTGTCAACAGATTGTTTCATTGCATTGTCTACATGTGACATAGTATGTGCTTATCATATATACTTGTCTATCTGAATTTTAGGGCATGAATTTTAACCCCTTCAGAAAAAATTTACCTGATTTTTAACTTCTTCAAAAAAATTATCTTTGTATAGTGCTACTCTCTATTTTTTTATGTAAAAAACTGATCATAAAATTTGCACTATACTTGAGTATATATGGTATATAATTTATATGCCAATGTCTATGATGCATGCTAGTGACTTATGTGGCTTTTGCCATTTATTGTACACACAAGGACATGCATATGCACACATGGAATAATACATGTTCCTCTCACAATCTGGACAACCCTTAAATTCAGCTAGGCAATAAATTCATTGGAAGCAACAAAAAAGTTAATTTTTAGATCCCAAAATAATTATTTACATTGTTCAAACTGTTTCCCTCATCTTTGTTGCCGTTTCACAATGCTTCTTCAGGTGATTGGAATTTTGAACGAAACCATTTATTTTGTCCACCAGGGTAGATTGTTCTAGTTCAACATATCGTGCTTCTTTCAGATATCCCAGCTTCAGTTATTTCCCTTAGTAACTCAACTTTCCAAGTTTTTGTTCACCTTTGCTGTGCCCAGTTATTGAACTCACAACTCTTTATCATGAATATGACAACAAAAATGAGGACAACAGTCCAAGTATTGTAAATAATGTAAATAGTTACAATACCTCATCTCAAAAATATAGACAGATACCAAAAAATAAAAAGATTTTATTGCATTTTTTGGAAATTATTAAAAAATTTTTTAAATTTTGAAGAAATATTTTTGGTCTCTCATTGAATTAAAATATTGTACACACATACTTGCATTTTGAATGAATTCAAACCTGTGGGTGACAGAAAAAGTGTATAAACCAAAATGTGTGCCCCTTTCAAGTTAGTGTTATGACTCCTGTTTTTGAACTGAATAAATATTTAAAATCTTTAAAAAGTCACATAATTAAAAGATTCTAATGAACTTTTTTGAAAATTATTTAGTAATTAACAGAGTAATTTTTTAATTATATAAATATTTTTAGGACTGTCATTAAATTAAATATATGGAAATGTACATACACCCACAATTTGAATGAAATTGAAATGAACATCTGTATCATTGGGACGGGGAGGTCTAATTTCTCTTTCTGCTAGGCAACAACCCCTGGGTCATCCTACCAGTGCCCATGGCTTTTTTAATGTCACTTAGAGTTTTTTCTTCTATCTGTCATGCCCCCATCCTCTTAGTCATAACATTCCTGCTGCCTAGAAACCTTTCTAGAACAGAAACTATAGTCTGGAAATGAAATAAAACAATGATGGTACATACCCTGAATCCATCATAAAAAATCAGGATATGGAATTAGTAGATACTAAACATTTTGAATACCTTAGCATATGGATCAGTTATAAAACATTTAGTATAACTGAACATAGAATATGCTGCACCAAAGGAAGTTTCACCACAAATTGTTGCATAACCAAAACACTAACCTGAAAATACGAGTCATGTTCTTAAATAGACTAGTCAAATCAAGACTTTCATATGGATGCCATGAAAGTCACCGAAACCATTCAAAGATATTTAAACTGTCACTGGTTAAAGATGGCTTTGAGCAGGTGAAACCTGAGGGTCTTGGCATAGACCATCCTTCTTGAACATTGTGGACTGGTGTTACAGAATCACAAACAAAGAATTTTATCAAATAACAGAAACCACATCACTTGAGGACTTTCTGAAACAACTAAAATGGATATAACATGTAACTCAAAGAGAAAATAATAATATAATCAAGATACAGTATTTACATTATGTCCTCATCTTTGTCACCATATTTATCACAACGTTTCGGCCGTTGTACGCTCCGGCCTTCTTGTTGGTGGTTGGAATTTCGAACTGAACCCTTTATTTCGATCACTGGGATAGACTGTTCTAGTTCCACATGCCATGTTTGACGGATGTCAGTTATTTATTTCCTGCTAATTTTCCCTCTGAAAGTTCTCCACTGCCTTAACCGGGTATTGAACTCTTTGGGTCTGTCACTGGATCTAACCAACGCCTTTATCCACTGTGCCATGTGTCCTTGAGGACATCTGGGTATGAATTTCTGGGTATTATAAACCTAATGTTTTCAGCATCATTTTTTCCAGTGCTCATATTGCAATTTTGCTGTTATCATTGCATGTTTTTACCAGAGCTCATATTGCAACTTTGTTATTATTGCTTTTCTCTGACACTCCTTATTACTGGTTCCCATATTGTATTTATTTGTAAATATTGTATTATGCGTGGTCGGCTCAGGAGATTTTTGTGGCCTAGCATATGTGCTGATTCCTTAAGTTTATGAATTTTCCAGTGGTGTTCCCTGTCTATGATCTCAACATGATCCCACAGGGGACGGTGATTTCCCTTCTCTCTCCATATGTGTTCAGCCATGCCTGATTTTTCTACTTCCCCTCGCGTTACAGGTTTCTGGTGTTCTTGAAGCCTTACCTTGATGGGGCGGCCTGTCTCTCCTTTATATTCCTTTCCGCAGCTGCACGGGATAGCATACACACAGTCTTTAGTCATGTTCTCCTCTGTGGGGGGGTCTCATTCGAGTGATCGAAATAAAGGGTTCAGTTTGAAATTCCAACCACCTCAAGAAGGCCGGAGTGTACAACGGCTGAAATATTGTGATAAATATGGCAACAAAAATGAGGACAATAGTCCGAATAATGTAAATACTGTACATAATACCTCATCTCAGAAATATAGACAGACTATAATCAAGATGTTGACATTCCATGCTACTTCAAGCAAAAGGTTAGGAAAGAAACACCCCATCAATACTAGAAAGAGTGATAACTTTTAGCGTACTTGGAAAACCTTTTTCTTGAAAATTTGTTTTAAGAGAAAGATTTTATAAATTTCAACTGAAAGCAGGTTGCTTGTTCAATAAATGTTAAATGTTTCCTTATAGGGAAATGGTTAATATTATCATTACCATTACTAAGTCTCTTCTTCATAAGAATTCACACTGAGCACAAAGTCTACTGAGGTAAGTCACATACTAAACTTAGTTGGCATCCAGTCTGGAAGAAGGACAGCTGATTGGATGTGGGACTGGCCACCTCACCCTATAAAAACCTACTTGCAACAGAAACCATAGCAGCAATAACTAGTTTGTTGAAGGCTGCAGCCCTCATAAGATGAAGCTGTAGCTGTATTCACACCAGGAAAGTATAGTGGCACTAGTGGTGAGGAGGAAGAAGAATTAGATATACATATTGGAATTAAGGTAGATAGCTAAAAGGTAAGTTAGCATGTATCTGATGAATAAGAAGTCATCACCACTATAACGATTTGACTTTTATTTTGTACTATTAATGTGTTTTATTGAGGTACAGTGAAGTAATGGTTAGTGGCTCAGATTGAAGAATTGGGGAACTGGGTTTGGATTCCAATCAAATATGTTACATTCACTTACATGCAAATACCCTTGAGAAAGGTATGAATCCATCTCTTCTCTCTCTATCTATGGGTAAATAGCAAGACAGAGTCCTATAGCTTAAGTGGCAATTAGTCTAGAAGAAAGACAACTCTGAATTCAAAACCTCCAGCTACGGGTTAAATAGCCTCATCAACCAGCAATTGGTCATGTGTGTTAAGTAAGACTATACCAGTGAAGACATGGTCAATCAGAGAAGGGTTCCTCCAACAGGAGTGAGAAGGCCTTGAATTGGATTGGATACTATTTTTTACTTTTATTATTTACAGTCAGATTAAAGTTTTATCTTTTTTGTTATTATCACAATGTTTCAGTTGTTTTACCCTCCAGTTTTGCTCAGATGTCTATCAATCCAGTTAATCTTAGGGAATTTTCAACTGAATCAAAATTCAAAATTCCCTGAATGTTACCTGGATCAACATATACCTGGCAGGCATAATGACAGAAATGTTGTGATAATAACAACAAAAATAAGGATATTAGTCTGATTATGAATAATGTAAGTAATGATAGCTTCTCATCCCAGAAATTCAGATACATACTATTTTTTAAGAATTTATATTTTTGGATCTCACTTGAAAAGAGAAGCAATACCAAAATGATGCTAAATTATTAAAAACAATTAAATATATCTCATATGATAGCAAGTAATGCATTTAAGTATCAAAAAATATATAATTAATCAATATAATTAATTTAAAATTAAGTAACTATACAGATAATGAATAAATAATTTAAATATCCCTACTTTGCATGTTTTTCCTTTTTAATCCTTTCACCCAACGAAAGGTGATAATGCCACTAAGACATAATGGGTTAATGAGTGAAAGAGAATGAGAAAACTTTAGTGAGGAGAAAAAACAATAAAAGACCTGGATTCAGGAAAACAGAAAATGGTTACTGATTTTGCATTTAAAGCTTGTAGATAGCATGGAAGTAAGAAACCAAAAGAGAGTTCCAGAGGCAAGAAAATAAACTATTTCAATATAACTTACAGTTATCTCTAGTTAATCCAATAGTAAAACAATGAAACCTAATCACCAATCTAGTATTACACATAAATTCATTTAGCCAATGTACCAAAGAGGAGAGCTCATTAGAACTATTGCCATGAAAAGAAATGTGAGGGAAGCCATGTCATGTTAGTGGGAAAATAACTGACATCAAGATGCCAGGTCATGACCGATAATATTACAAACCCTTATGTGCACATATATGTATGTATTTGTATGTTTTTTAAGATATATTTCTTCATATATATTAGCAAAAACATTAAATAATTTCATTTAAAAAATATTTGTAATCTAATTTCATTAAACAATATTTTATGCTCAACTCAAGCAGATATAATTACAGCTGGCAATTATGAAATATATTTTCAAAGAAACACTATTTTTAGCCTTCTCTTAAATTCTTTCCTGCATTTGCAAGCCAACATAGCCTTGATGACCTCTTCCCCATTTTATAGTTGTAAGATATTTGTTTTGTCTGATTAATTCAAAATTAAATCGAGAACATCTTTTGCTCAGAAAGTGTATCTGCTTTGAGAACTTTGAATGAAGGAAAATTGATATTCTTCATTTTGTTTGGCTAACTTTTAATTTCTTCATCTGCTATTTTTAGTTCTCCTTTGATATATCAACTTCCTTTCCATATTGAATAGGGATACTGTTTAGGATGCATCCCTAATATGGTTTACAGATTTGAACAGGCAACTATGTATTTATGATGGGCCCTGTTTGACTTCTATTTTTGGTTAGTAAAATATACATACATACATCATAGCAACAAAGTGAGACATTTATACATATATATTGAAGGATTTATTTATCAGAAGGGTTTGGTTATACTTGTTTGGTAGATATATGAAAGTTCTTGCAATATGTTTGTTAAATGTTTCTGTTTTGTTTTGTGTTTGGCATGGTGAATGAATAAATTATTTGCAAATAATAAGTCTATCATTAAAGGTAATATTAAACATGAGAAAGTGATATTGGTGTAAAACTTATCTGTGATCTTCATTCCTGGAGTGGCTCAAATACATGTGCTCTCTTGGTGATAGGTAAATGTAAAAGAGAATGACTCTAAATTTCCTGTCACTAGGGAGGTTTCCTTTTTTACTAAGGAATCATGGGAAATTTTTTTTTTATTTCTCTTGATTGTGAGATCACAACATATTAACACCCTCTGCCTTGCATAGTTTCAAGCCTTCTTTGCCAATGTACCTATCACTCTCCTTTGACAGGCCTTGTATTTATATTTAAAAAAAAATAAATTAGCTCTTTAAAATAATTATACCATATGATCATTATATTTAGGTGCAGTAAGTTTAGGTCATAACCATAGCATACTATACTCTAATATAGAATGCTATGTTCATGACACAAACAGTTAGGTGTAGAGGGATAGACACAGTAGCAGCAGTATCTGACTAGCACCTTTAAAAAACACATACTTTCCAAAAAATTCCTTTTTCTTTTAATTTCACCTATGTGTAGGGTCACACTCCCTAATGAGAAGCTTTCCTCTCCAGTTTTATTTTTTGGCTCAGAAATGTAGACATTTGAACCCAGACTCTGTTGTTAACAAAAGGCATATCTCTTTCCCCAGTCAGACTTATTAGAATTATTTTTATCCTATTTTATGGGATAAATATTTCATGAGATTTCATCCTATCATATATTTGCTTTCTGTATTGGTCTACTGAAAACATTTGGTGGTATAGATACTTTCTTTATAGGCTTACCATATGTCCTTTTTGTATCTTACTAGAGATAAATATAAGCTATAGGTATTTGTTTTTTTTCTCTGTGTGTGTAGGCTTGTTGGGTCATGAAAACATTTTATTATATCAGAAAACTAATCCTACAATAAAAACTGAAAACTGTCCTAGTTTGAGACTTAGAAAATTATAGTAAGCATAATTATATAAGAATTGATTGGCCAAAATGTAATATTCCTAGCTGCTTTTGTTTTTCCTTCTATAAGGAAAAATAAGAAATGAATGAGGACAAGCTGTCTAGACAAAATAAAAATTATAAATATTTTATATATTTATTCTCATTCCCACAATCTCTCTTAAAAGAATAACAAATTGAATAATTTCATAACGAGTTAACTTTTTACATGATTTCAGCCAATCAAAATTAATTTGTCTGTTTCTTTGATTCTATGGGAGCCATATTTATTTTTAAGCATTTTTGTTGTTGCAAGCTGAATTTTTGTTTTTTTTTCAAATATTTTCTAAACTTACCCTAGTCCACTACAAAGATAACTCATGAGAAATTATGACAGGAAAGGCCTTCTTTTATGTACTATGTCCCTTCAGGATGTGGGTAATCATGGCTCTCCACAACTTCCCATCTTTTGTTACTCTAAGTAACTTTTGATCATTTACCATACTTCTTTGTCCTTGTTCTAGTATCCATTTACACAAACTTGTAACATAGTTTACTCATTGTTTCCCCCTCCCACTTCTCTTAATTTCTATATATCCTGTGAGTGTTAAATTCTTTAAACCCTCTTTCCTAATTATGTCTCAGAATTTTTAACTACTTCTAAATATAAGTATCTTTCTAGTTCCGATTTTCTTTAAAATGTTCTTGTTGTTGATATGTTAAGTCCATAATATTCTCAGCATCCTTCTGTAGAAACATATCTCTGTCTCTTCAAGCCTCTTCTTCTTCTTCTATGAAGAGATTGTCTGGCATTCATATAAGAGATTAGATATTACAAAATAGTTCAACTCTCTTTTCTTTTTATTACTTAAACATTACTTTTAGTGGATACTCATATTTGAGTAGATGCTCTGTTTATTTATTAAACAATATATTTATTAATTTTTGTCTACCAGATTGAATAAGAAAAATATACACTTGCCAAAAGGCTTCAAACCTGTGTTCCTCATGGCAGAAGAAATCATCAATAGTTCTGATATGGTTTGATGCACTGAGAAATATTTGTGTTTATAAGGTACTATTCAACTTTTCTTGATCATCGATACATTTCTTGGCCAAGACAGTCAAGTATGCCAGATGTAACGATGGTTTCTTCTGTCAAAGGGGATGAATTCTATTGGTGAGTGCATAGTTTTCTTTCATAAGATTTCTAAGATATTTAGTCTGGTAGATGAAAATAAATAAATATACTGTTTAATAAATAAATGGAACATCTACTCAAATATGGCTATCCAATAAAAATAACATTCAAGTAATGAAATTTGTTGTATTAATAAATAAAAACCCATCACTTCTTTAGAAATTACTTTTTTTTTAAAATCAGGTTTTCTTTAAGACAATCGATTGTAGAATTGGCTGATTAACTTTAATGCCTCAAAAACAAAACTGCTCTTTATTACTCACCACAGAATGTTTGATGTCCAACTCCACAAGAGCACCTCTTTGCAACTGCTTGGTCTCACACTGTACGCTGACCTGAGATGGAACAAATACATTGAATCAATAGCTTCATCCACTGCAAGGAAAGTTGGTTCCCTGTGTGGCACCAGAAAGTTTTTTCTTACTCGAGTCCATCCTTCAAATCTATAAATCAACCATTCACCCTTCCATGGAATATTGCTGCCATATATGGACATATGCCCCTGCTGTTCACCTTAAGGTCCTCGATAAAATCCAGAGATAGATATGCAATGTCAGATCAGAGCCAATCACATTGCATATTGTCTACATTCTCTCTTTCACAGACATGCCGTTGCCTCCCTCTGTCTTTTCTACAAATACTTTCACAGTGACTTCTTCAACGAGCTACTTTCGCTAGTTCCCAGACTGCATGAATTTAAAGTGCTGCTAGGCGGACATCATGGTCCATTCCTTTCACTGTCAAAATGGTTAAATGTAGCTGTCTCTTCTACTCCAATAGCTTCATGTCTCACACCTCCTGTGGAATTCCCTTCCTATTACTTGTTTCCCTGATAGCTATAGTCTTCAACTATTCAAATGAAATGTCAATTGACATCTCCCGATGCCTTGATCTATTCCCTCTTCTCTTCATCCTTTCCTCTATCATGCCTCTTTACTCTTGCTCCCGCTCTCTGTAGACCATTGCAAACTAGTGGCATCCCACCTTAAATGCTTAAAAAAAAAAGCTGCTCATCACGTTCTTAGTAGAAGCTTCTGCCATCATCAATGCCAGATCTCTTGTTTCAGTGTCAACAGATCCAGTGAGCCTTGCATACTCTTACCTGCCACACTCATGATCAATTAGGTTTGTCTTTTATGCATGTGTGCTGATTCAGAACTAAAGACATCCTAAAAGGTCAATAGAAATTCATTCAACACCAGGCTGAAATCTTTTGAGGTAAGTGGAGGAGAGAATACATATCCTCACTTCAGAAACGTACCAAACAGACATCAAGTAAACCCAACTTAGAACATGTAAACATAGTGCTGCTCAAAAATAACCAAGTAACAAGGAATGAATGGCCTCACAGACTTGTCATACATGTTTTCCTCAGCAGAAACAATCTAGTGAGGAAGGTGAAAATAAATTTTTTATAAAAGATGGTACCAAGCACCTCCTCAGACCTGTCCCAGAGATTGTCCTACTTATTACTTTAGGTCCAACCTGGAGACATATTAATGATGTTTAAAATACGCCAAATGGGGTGTGTTCTGTTCTGCATGAGTATAGTTTCCTTCATTTATCTCCCTTAGTGACCCCTTGTTTTTAAGGAACACTTTTTGACTCATCTCTGTCCAACCACTTCCGACTCGGACCCACTTCTAGCGAAAAGGATATAACTGATCCAGCATGTAATTCCTCTAATATCTCCATTATTCCAAGCATTGTCAGTTTACCCTTTCTTTGTGGATAATAAACCTGTATGAACCCTAATGTTGCTTCAGAGTTTTAATTGCCGAAAAACATTTGGCTGACTGTTAGAGAAATGCATTTCCCAAAAGAGATGCATATCCAAACACCGTACCAGAAATTATTAGAGTAGAATAGATGGTTGCATCTAGCTTGTTCAACAGTAAAATGGTGAAACCTAATTACCAATCTAGTAATATGCTTAAATTCATGTGGTTGAGGTACCAAGTAGGAGAACTCATTCGAACAACTGCCATGAAAATATTTATAGAAATGAAGGAAACCAGAACATGTTGGTGAGAAAGTAACTGAAGTTGAGATGTTATGTCAGGATCAATTAAATTACAGACCCTTCTTTGAATTTTGTCAAGAATCTCAAGATGTATAATTGTTGTGTCGGAAACCTATCACCCCTCTTGAAGATGAACTTGTCTGCGTCTGTGAACAAAGACTTTAAATAGTGGCATGTCAGTTGACATGGAAAAGACAGATAGACAGAGAAGTTCTTAGCAGAGCTAGTTATTGACTACTCAGGCAATTTCTGTACCTTTTTACCAACCTATTAAAACCCTTTTTATTGTTATGTGTTATTTGGCGTTTGTCTCTACTAACCCCAAATCAACATCATAACAATAATAGGAGCACCAGACCAGTTATGACAGCAATATTCCACGCACGGACAAATGGTAAATTTTAAAATTTGCAAGATGGCTTCTGAAGAGAAAAATTGTCTGGCACAACACAATAAACCAACTTTCCTAGCAGTAGACCTAGCAATTGATTCAGTATAATCACTCTGATACAAGTCAGTTGAAAATGTGAGTCCAAGAAAGCATGAAACTTGCTCTCCTGGAAGTTAGCATCAGCTATGCTGATGATAGGCAGAAAAGATTTTTTATGGTGATTAAATGAAAGTAGTTTTGTTTTGAAGGTGTTAAAATTTTTAAGTGATTCTGTACCCCAGTTAACCACTGACTGGGGTTTCTTTTTGAAAGCAGTTGCCAGATATCAGCCTTGATGTAAAGCTATATAAAGCAAGCAAGGAAATTGGTGTAGCACAGTCTATCATTTATAGGGCACTTTCTTTGAAAATCAGCATTCCAAATTCTATTTGTACTCAACATTTAACCACAGGCATCACTCATAAATATACATCTATCTAGGAAAGATGGTTGTCATGATAGTCAATTTTTCCTGCCAGAATCTCTCTTATATATTTATAAGTCTACCATTCATCCAAGTTTTGGATATTGCTGCCACATCTGGTCTGGTACTCCTCTTTATATATTTAAAGATTCTTGATAAAATCTAAAGAACTGCAATATTATTGATCCTGACCTGGCATCTCAGCTTTAGTCACTTTCCCACCACTGTAATATAGCTTCCCTGTACCTTTTCTATAAAAATTTTAATACCTCCAAAATGAAACTGCTCTCATTTACCCACCATAGAGAAACCTCTCTGCCTCCTATTAGTATGGTTGATGCTCAACTTTACGAGAGCATCTTACTGCACCTTCTTGGTCTCATGTTTTCCACTGACCTGAGGTGGAAAAAACTACATTGAATCAATAGCTTCATCTACTGCAAGGAAAGTTGGTTCTCTGTGTCACGCCAGAGGGTTTTTCATGTCTGAGTCCATCCTTCACATCTACAAATCTACCATTTGTCTATAGCATTGAATACTGTTGACATATTGTTGTCTGGTGTCCCTGCTGTTCGTTTCGAGGTACTCAACAAAATCCAAAGACGGGTATGCAATGTAATTGGTTCTGAACTGACATCTCAACTTCAGTCATTTTCTCACAGATTTAATGTGGCTACCCTCTGTCTTTTCTACAAATATTTTCATGGCAACTGTTCTGACGAGCTATTTTCACTGGTGCCCCAACTGCATGAATTTAAGCATGCTACTAGGTTTGCATCTCGGTCCCACCCTTTTACTCTCAAAAGTGTAACAGCCTCTTCTACTCCAACAGCTTCTTCTCTCACACTTCCTGACAGTGAAATTCCCTTCCTCTTACTTGCTTCCCTGATAACTATGAACTACAAAAATTTAAAGGTAATGTCAATCGACATCTTCTGATACCTTGATCTTGATCCCTATTCTTCTTTGTATCCATTTTTCAATCCCCCCTCTTTTCTCTTACTTTCACTCTCTGTAACCTCTTGTGTACAAGTGGCACTCCCACCCTGCTTGGAGTGAAATGCTTAAAAATATACTTTCATGGTAAATGTTCTGATGAAATTTCTGCTATAGTACCTAGACATTATGAATTTAAGTGCAGTACTAGATTGGCAGATCAGTCTCATCATTTTAAAGTTGAATTGGCTAAATGTAACTGTAAGTTCTATGCTAACAGTTTCTTCTCTTGCACTTCTTGCTTGTATAATTCTCTTCCACTTCTTGTTTTCCATTCAACTTTGATCTTGAAAAAATTAAATGCAGTGTGAATTGTTATCTTCTATCTTCTTAATTCTTCTTCTTTTATTGTTCTCTCTCCTTAATAGTGCTTTTTTTTCTCATATTCTCTAACACTCTGTAACCAATTCCATCTTCATGGCTTTATCAGCTTGCTTCAAGTGAAATGATTAAAATAAATCTCATTCACCAAGCTGGTGTGTGTCAATATATACAAGTTTATGTATAGCAACACATACATACACAGAAACAAACTTAGGAATAGTTGATGTGCACATATGCTTTGTCGACATACATACACACATATAAGAATGGTTGATGTATACATATGCTTTGTTGACACACATATGTGCATACATATTATCATGAACCAAGTTCACTTTCTGACCCAAATACCATTTAAGCCAAGAACGTCAGTTGCTTTTGTAATTCTATGCAATGTTTATACGCTTAACAATATTTGAAATTCAATTCTATTTTTGACTCTTTCAGTTTCTACATCTTTGTTTATAAAAGACACACATTTAATGTTTCTCCTTGAAATCCTGTTAGTAAACTTTCAGTTGGTGGTTATTTTCATTTATTCTTATTATTGCTCAACACGTATTAAATATTTGTCCTTAAATTAACTATTAGTAAACTATCAAGGCTTATTATAAAAAATTTATGCTCTCTAACCTTCTAACTCTCTGTCCTGAAGTAACAAGATGCCTCACAGGGTTCATGTATGATTTCATTTTCAAGTCTTTTTTCACTGCTCATAACTGAAACTCCTCTCCCATGGGCAAAACATCTTATGGATTGAGTTGGATCTTTTCTAATTGAAATGATAATTCCTCTGCTGTTGTGACCTCATGATCCAGTTTTTCTCTTTACTGTTTCCTTTTTTTAAAGATATTCACCTTTCTTATGATGGTTCTTGAATGAAATTTGAAGGTGGAAGCCAGAGTATGAATGTTGGTACCATTATTAAATGTTGGTACCATATATATATATATATATATATATATATATATATATATATATATGGCCTGATGTGCTGATGTGCCTTTAAACATTCAGCCACAGAGAACTTCCAATTAGCAAAATTCAAATTACGGCTTATAAACACACATCCAAAACAACTTTTATTGATATATCATTTCTGCTCTGAAATGTAACCTAATGTAAACAATGACTACATATTATATGAAAGGGATTAAATCTGACAAATATTTAATATATTTTCTGTTTATACGTTATTCTTATGGATACAGATTACTTGAGTAAATGCTCTGTTTTTAATTAAACAGTATAAATTAAATTTACTTGCTTGAATGTTCAAGAAATTTCAAAGAAAATATGTGTTCTTTGACAGTAGTTGAACTTGTATACCATACGGTAACCGTCATATAGTTAGACATGCTGTTAACTATTTAGCCACAGAGAACGTCATGTTAGCAAAGTCAAATTACTGCTTTTAAACACATATTCTCAACAATTTATCATTTTTACTCTGAAACATAACCTATCATAAATAATGACAACATATTATATGAAATGATTTAAATCTGGCAAATATTTAATGCCCTGAATGTAATTAATACTATTTAATTAAAAACAGAGCATTCACCATTTTATTATAACCAGCATTAATTGTGCAATATTTTATATTTATTCACACACACACACACACACACACACACACACACACACACACATATATATATATATATATATATATATATATATATATATATATATTGATAATATGTAACCAATTACAACCTGCCACATAGATGGGTGGTTGGCTCTCCCACTAATTTTTCTGTTGGTGGGGAGAGTGTCATGTGCCTTCACAAGATGAAAAACAAGACTTGTCAAAGGGTGGATGAACTTCTCATAGGAGAAAATGGCCAACATGTATATAAATATATATAAGGCTAGGTTGTGGTTTCAAACTTTGAATGCCAAACTTCCTAGAGAGGATGTCTCAATAAAAACACCCGGTTTACTTGGACCTATCATGAGTGCCTGAGTTGACCATCAGTAAGGTCATTCGGCCTTGTAATATATATATATATATATATATATATATATATATACAGTGGAACCTCAGTTCATGAATTTAGTTCATTCCTGAAGGCCAGTCATAACCCAGAATGTTAGTAAACCAAAACTATTTTTCCAGTAGGGAACAATGTAGAGAAAAAAGTCACACTATAATAAAATTGGAAGAGAAAACATGTCACAACACAAATATATACAACATATCTGATATATCTGACTCAGAAATTATTCCATTCGGGTTAACTCAGTTTGGTAATGTTGTTCGAGAACTGAAATTTTATTTGATACCTGAGGCATTTTCATCTCAAATTTTCTGTTTCAAAAACTGATTTGTACAACATATGAAACTTTTGAGAACCAAGGTTGCACTGTGTGTGTATATATATATATATATATATATATATATATATATATATATATAAATTCACTTCTTTGTTTTTTTTTGTGTTATTCTAGTCTTTCTTTATATCTTCTAATCATGTTAATATTTTATGCCTATCATGGACCTTGGAGAACAGAGAAAACCAACATTTTCTCACTCAATCCAAGCATGTCTTCAAGCACAACACTTACATGAATACATCAAGAAATACATAGCCTAGTGATGAAAAATATTTATTTTAAATGACAAATATTTATTTTTCAACATAGAAGCCTCAGTCAGTGCACTTAATTCAGTGCTGAATATTTTACTGAAATTGAACATTAAACTGTAAAAATTTTTTATCAAAATTCAGGCTATGAACTTATTGGTTTATTCTCATATATATTACAAAAAGAGTTTCTTATATTGTTTTATGATAATCTCTCTTCTTTGTTAGCCACATAAGTATATATGTGGGGTTTCTTATGTAATTCAACATTTTATGTTAATCATGTTAGCTAGAGGTAGAATGAAAATAAAAAAAAATATTCAAATCATTCACAAAGAAAAAATAAAGTAAAACTCGTCAGAATCCATCTTGCACATTTATAAATTTTCTATTCATTGGTGTATGAAATATTGCTGCCATATCTGGTCTGATGCTCATACTATATATCTTGAGATTCTAAACAAAATTCAAAGAAGGTTCTGTAATGTAATCAATCTTGACCTGGCATTTTGACTTCAGTTATTTTCCCACAGCCGTCATGTGGCTTCCTTCTGTCTTCCTTTTCTATAAATATTTTCATGGCAATTGTTCTAATGAGCTCTTCTCCTTCACAACTCAACTGCATGTATTTAAGTGTACTACTTGATTAGCAACTAGGTTTGATCATTTTACTGTTGAAATAGTTAAATGTAACCATAAGTCTTGTTTCTTTTCTCACACTTTTCACCTGTGGAACTTTCTTCTGGTTTCTTGCTTCCCTATCACCTACGATTTTGAAAAATTTAAATTTAATGTCAATCAACATCTTCTGTCTTCCTGAAATTTGTTCTTTTACTGTCCTTTCCCCTCACTAAAGTCCTTTCATTCCTTTTCACTCTCTGTAACCCTTGCATCTTAGTGGCATTATCACATTCTGTGGGGTGAAATGATTTAAAAATAAAGAAGATAAAGAATAAAAGCAACATTTTTATATTTCAGGAATTGTTTCTTTTTTTTATTTTTAATCCAGTTTCTTATTATGAAGACAGTTTTCATATGACAGAAAATAGACTAGACACAGGAATATGTCTTAACGACTCCTCTTACTACTTCAACTCAGGCTTTTACTTAGACTGTTACTTGGACTGGATACTTTATATGTTGCCTTTTATTTATACATGGCCAGTGGACTAAAGTGTGTTACTTGAAGAGTATATAATTTCTAATAACTTAATAACTATACATGCTTAAAAACTGAAACTTTACATATTAATAATTTGGTAAATGTTTTAAATTCTATGTCTCTAAATTATAAGCTAATTAAATTTTATTTTAAGATGTTATACATTCAGTAGGGATATTGTATCTTATTAATAATGTTCAATAAAAAGAGGTTTTGTATTTTGTTTGAAACTAATTAATAGAATATATAAATTTAAATTAAAGGAACTCAGATAAGAGAGAGAGAATGATTTATTTGGACTGCTTCGTGCTCCATATGGATTTTCAGTGAAAGGTGGCTGCTCAACACTTCTGGGCAAGATTTTCTGTTAACAGGTAGAAGAGTGTCCAAGGGGTGCAACTCATGAAGATTGATAGAATATGTTCTAATAGTGAATCTAATTTTGAATCTCTTTTGTTCATTTTATCAAATCTTAATTTATATAGATTTTTAATTTTTTTCTTCACAAACACTCTAATCATTTTATCCTTTTTATTCTTTTTTCATGCATCAAAAGAATTTCCATTGATCTATGAAAATCTTTGTTTGTCCTTCAGCCAAGTCAAGGCTTTTGTTCTTAGGGTACAAGTTCAAATATTCAGCTAATAGTAACAAATTCAATGTCTTTTTATTTTTATTTTATTTGCCCACATAGTCAATGAGAATAAGCAAAACCACTGATAAGATATGCCCATTTCTCCTTAAGAACTGGATCAATGGTTGTAGGTCATATCCTGTCTCCAGGATTTCCTGCTTCAAAAGACAAACACTTAAAATATTTCACCATTTCAATGAATGTTAATCATATCAGTTTTTGGAGCCTATTATGTGATGTATTACACATTGCCCTAATGTCCTGACAAATTGCTTCAAAGAATGTGGGCAGAGATAAAATTGCATGTTTGACAAACTTTTATGTCATTGTCTATTCAAACCAACCAGACTAGAGAGAAAACAAGACCTACAAGACACTTGAAAAAGGACTAAAAAATGAACCCCATTGAAAAGCTGTGGAAATAGGATGATATTTCTCTTGACACTGTCATTACTGTATATTCCCTTAGCAATTTTTATTGTTTTTTAAATTGTTTTCAGAATTTTAATAAAATTCAAACTGAATTTATACATTCTCAAAAATATACAAAAGCATTAAACACTATTTATTTTATTAGATGTTTCATTTACAAGAATAAATTTTTACACTATTTACATTGTTTGGACTGTTGTCATCATCTTTCTTGCCATATTCACAACACTTTGTACACTCCGGTCTTTTTCAGGTGATATTTATTGGAATTTCAAACCTGAAGAAGGCCATAGTGTACAACTGCCAAAACGTTATTAATATAGCAATAAAGATGTGGACAACAGTTTAAACAATGTAAATAGTGTAAGTAGTTACAATACCTCATCTCAGAAATATAGACAAGTTGAAGAATAATTTTATATTTACAAGTTTATAAAATATGTGAATTGACTACAATGCTATATTTATTATTTTGGTCAATCAGTTAGTTAAGTACCATATGTGATACACAATTGGGTGATCATGTCTTTTTTGATTCATGATTGATGAGGAAATAAGATTTTCTCACAGTAGGTTGCTATTTCTTTCAGTGATAAACTGGTTGCAAACCATGGTTATAGAAGTCAGTCTTGAGTAGAGATGGTTTCATACCTTTTCCAAAGGTATCTGCACATAAATGATTGTAATGAACCATAATGGAATTTGAACTCAGCTCTCTCCAATTTCTCATTCCTGAGCTGTTATTTATTACACCATACCACACATTTATCATTCTTCTTAATGTGCCATGTCCCCTCACGATGTAGGTGATCATGGCCCTCCACAATTTCCTGTCTTCTATTGCTCATAATAAATTCTGTCCTTTTATTATTTCTCCTAAACCCTGTTCCACCATTTCTCTATTCAAGCTCGCTGTATTATGCACTGTTTTCCTCTCTCCTTCTTGCTTTCAATCTGTTATGTGAGTATCAGATTTTCCAAGCCCTCTTTCCTCATTATGTGCTCTAGAAATTTTAACTATCTCTCCCTGAAGTTAAGTATATCCATTGTGTTTCTATTTTCTCTAAAACTTTGTCATTGCTCACATGTTTGGCCCATAGTATCCTCAGCATCCTTCTGTAGAACCACATTTCTGTTGCTCTCTTCTTCCTCTTTGAGGAGATTGTTCAACATTCACTGCCATACAGGAAGATAGATATCACACAACAGTTCAGTATTCTTTTCTTTGTTTCTAACAATGCTTCTTCAGATTTGGAGTGTTGAACTTTCTGTCCTCTGTTAAATAGATATTTAAATTTTTGTATTTGTTTGATTTTGGTACCTCTGATTTGTAATTTGCATTTTGGGCTCATCCTTTTGCTAGCTAACATCTATGCATTATGTCTTCTTGCAGTTGATGTTTAATGCTTTCTTCTTGCTTTCCTTCATTACCTTCTGTAGGAGTTTCTGTGGTTTTCTTTCTGTATCTTCTATCAACATTGTGTCAACTGCATGTTGTTAAGATTGTGGCTGCCAATAATGAATCCTGGTAGGACTTTTAGTTCTCTCAGAATTGCTTCGCTGATGTTGAAGTCCTGAGAAAACACATCCTTGTCTTACATTCCTTTCTATATTTGTATATCTGCTGAACTCATTTTCTGTCCATATGTAAGTGGTTTGCTGCCAGTATAGGTTCTTGATTATTCAAATATCCTTCCCAAGTATGTCTAGGTTGCTGAACAGTTCCAACAGATCTTTGTGGCGTACTTTAAAGAAATGACTATCAAAACAAATTGTTTATCCACAAAATTATAAAAAATGTCTGTTAATTATTGTAGAAGAGAAAATGGCTTATTGCTTGGAATAAAATGCACTTATATGTGTCTCACATGCAAAATACGTGAAAGAAAATATGGCTGATCCAAAAGCTGCAATTTAAGAGCAACTTGATCTAGGAGCTCAAATATTTTATGAGACAAATTTGTGGCTTATACAAATTTCCAAACCTCAGCTACTTGATAAAATGAGCATGAGTAAAAGAACATTAGATGGATAGCAGACATTGATGAGTTAAGGGGTTTTGCTTTGTGTGTGGAGTTTTGCTGTAGTATCACTGATTCTCATTGAAAAGAAGACTGGGTACAACTGGTACTCCAAACAGCCATACCTTTTTTTGCTAGAATTAAAGAATAAGAAAATTTAAATAAACTCATAAAAATGAGTAACTGCAATTTTAAATTTTGAAAAAGTGTATTTTCCAGGTATTTCTTTTACTTGTTCTCACCATCTAAATTCATTAAAATAGGTTTTGAGCATGTGGATTTATACCATGTTTTTTTGCAAGTATTGAAAATTAAAATGTTAAACAATGTTTGTTTATTAAGATGTTTATTTACAAGAATAGTGTTTTGTACTTTTGTCGATTCTCAAGAAAAATGTGATTGCATAAATCCTGCTTTATATATTTGTGTTTTATTAAAACTCTAAAAATAGATTTTTAAAACAATCAAAATTGCCAAGGAAGTGTACAATAATAGCAATGTCAAGAAAAAAAAAAAAACATCCTTTTAACACACTGTTTTTATTTTTTCCAGGTTTATATGTTAAACTTTGCTGAACATTTTTTCTGTTTATGTATATATTGTGAGAAAGAAAAGAAATCAACTAGAGAACACTCAGATAAAACCATTGTTGCATTTTAACAAAAGATATTAGAAGAGATAACAGGAAGAGAAAGAATAGACAAAAGACAGACTTATTTTTTTAATCAATTTTTCCTTGTCATCTTCATCTTTGTCATTGCAATTTATATTAACAAAGCAAACTAAAGTTATGATTTTGTAAAAATTAATAAAAAGAAAATATTGCAAGTCCCTTACCCTCCGCATCTGAGTGTTTTTCAGATAACAAAGATAACAAAAGTAGACACTGTGTTTTTATTTTTAGTTTATTCTCTCCTTACAGCTTATTAGATGTATATACTTTAAAGTCACGGATGTGTGTAGCCTGCACCCTTCTATATATTAGTGGTTGAGGATGGAAATCATGTTTGTCAGTGGATGTATACAAGGACTTCTGTTGCTTTGTTTTCTAGAATTTTTCCTGGGACAAAGAAAGTATTGAGAAAACTGAGGAAACAAAGATAGCTTTTGAAATTTTTGAACTGGTCAAATCAAACAAAACAGAATCTTTTTTTTATGGAAATCTAAGAGAAAATTTATGAAAATCTAGAATTATGGGTTTGCTTCAAATCTCTGGCAACAAAAAAATGATCCCCTCCCTTGTTTTATTTTCCAATCTATTTATTATGATCAAAACAGGTTATGTGTCTTAACTTTTCACTCAAGTCTTCCTCACTTTTAAAATGTAAATGTTGTATATAGTAGATTTCTATGTCTGTTGATAGCACTGTCTATTTAACTCAAGTAACAGGAATCAAACCTGGTACCTCTTGTCAGAAAATGGACACTTAATTATGTTTTCTTTATTTTGGTCTTCATTAATATTTAGATAGCTTTCTTTCACTTGAGTTCCTTCAGCTACAAAGTTTATCTTCTAAAGATGAATTCTGTCCATCCCAAACACTCCTTGGATACAAATATATTATTTAATAGCAAATTGTTTTAATAAATCTTTGATGGTAAAAGATGCTATGACAGAGTAAATTGAAATTTGTTAAGTTACACAGATTTGATTAAAATTTTGGAGTTGTGATCAAACTCATTTAAAAAATTTTTTACCTAGTTTCATATTAAGCAAAATTAAGAAAATGTTTTTCTTGCACTTTGGAAGCTTGATGCAGACTTACTGAAAATATAGTATCAAATTAGGCCAGTTTGAAAAGAAAAGAAGCAATTTTCGCCAAAATAGTTGCTTACATAACACCATAATGTCTGGCCAGTGACTCCCATGTGTAATGTTCATGTTCGGTTACTGTAGATGAAAAAGCAGTACAATTATAGTAAGAAAATTAAATGTTACAAATGACAAGTGTTAAGACATAGGGAGAAAGATTGATAAGGCAAATTATAAAAAAAAATGTTTGCAATTTAGAAATACTGTAGACTGAACAAGTGAGTAATGATAAAGTTTTGGAGAAAATGGAAACAAAAAGGAAACTAATACTTAACATCAGGAAGAGACAGTTGCAGTTTCTAGCACATATAATGAGGAAGGAGGGCTTGGAAAATCTGATACTTATGGGACAGACAGAGGGTAGCAGGGACAGAGGAAGACAATGCATAACATAATTAATGAGTTTGAATAAATGAATGGTGGAACAGGGCTTAGAAGAAATAACAGAAAGACAAAGTTTATTAAGAGTTACAAGGGACTTGAAGTTGTGGAAAGCCATGATTATCTACATCCAGAAGGGATACAGTACATAAAGAAAAATATACAAAATCAGTGAGTATACAGTCCCAAATTGGATCAATTTTTCCCCAAATCAATTTTCACCCTAATTTTAAGTTGATTAGTTACTAAAAGCAATTAATCAAACAGTTTAGCATAAATTCTATATCATATTTAGCAGGTGCTACATCTGAACCCTCCTGATTGTTGGTACTACCCTCAAACTCCCCTGATTTGGAGGCCTCAAGGCAGTGCTTTGTGACTCTTGCTATTTTATTAACATTTGCTTTTTTCTATCTACATTTATATAACAAATTAAACTAAGCACAACAGACTATTTAAAGATGAAAATTGAGATGTAGTAGAGTTTGGGGCCATGTGTCATAGATTTGAGGGGGCCCTGTATCACAGATACAGTGGCGGCCCCACAAGGCACTTGCACCAGACCTACTATTTAGCATAAAGCCATCCATCCTCATTATGTTTCCTTGAAATCCCCACTGGCTCTTTCTGTTTTTAAGGGTTTCATAATATTTATACTAAACTATTTGATTAATTACTCTAACTAATCAACTGATGGAAAATTTCAAGATGAGCATGCGCCTCCATCATGTTGCTCATGTTTCAGTTGCATTCCCTCCATGCTAGCTTCATTTCACTCACTTTATCATGCTGTTTATCATACAACCATTTTTCTCAAGACAAACAAAAAAAAACTGATTTTATATTTTTATACTTGTATGCATTTTTTTAAACATGACTTGAAGTGAGACAGACATACTGTCAGAAACATTGTTAAACACTATGTCAGAGCAAACACTAACTGAACAGTACTAAAAAGAAGAACAAGATGAGATATCCCAAGACATAAACAGTGGATCAAGAACAATCTACTGCCATAGATTAAATAAAGGGTACAGTTTAGAATTCCCTGTAGGTTACCCAGATCGACATATACCTGATGAAGGCTGGTGGGCACAATGGCCAAAAACGTTGTGATAACAACAAAGATGAGGACAATAATTAGCATGTAAAGTGTAAATAATGATAACTCCTTATTCCAGAAATTCAGACAGAAACTATATCTTTTGTTTCTTTTCTTAAATTTTCTTAAATTAAATTCAAAGATGAATCTGTAATGTCAATGGTCATGATCTGGCATCTCAACATCAATCACTTTTTTACCACCATAATGTAGCTTCCCTGTTCCCCTCCTATAAACACTTTCATGGTAATTGTTCTGATGAACTTTCCTCTATGATGTATACTCATTGGCATCTTTTATTTCTGTTCCTTCTTTCGTTTAATTCCTTTTCCCCTTCCTTTGTTAGGTGACAGAGATGTCAGTTCTCTGGTAGATGCGGGGCACTTTTTGTTTTTCAAGTGTGTATTTTGTATTTGTTTTGATATCTGGATGAGTGTGTGTTAGAGTGAGTGTTTGGTTCAATGATTGTTCTTAATTACCTAGTCCTGCATTAATTTTGTCCAGTTATCTGATTTTTCTGCTACAATTAAGGATTGTGAATTTTTTTATTGCTAACACTATTTTCTTCAGTTTCTTGTATGTAATTTTGTATAAATTTGCTTCTTGTATATAAATTGTATTCTTTGTAAATATTCATTGGGGTTTCATTTTTAAATGTTGTTATTTTTAGACAAATTGTACATATGGGAACTAGTTAGTACTACATAGAGACTTTGAGGTATTATTGTGGCTGTAGTAAGAATGGCAAGTTAGAATGTGTTGTTTTACTGTAAGGAATACTGTGGTATGTTTGGGTCAATAATCATGGCTAGCTATGTTTAAGATAAGACAGATTAAAGACCAGCCTTTACCACCACCACCCTTTTAGACTTGTACCACATTTTTGTATTATAAAAAATAAATATTACTTTCCTCTATAGTACTTAGACTTCATGAATTTAAGTGCAGTATTAGATTGGCAGATCAGTCTCATCATTTTACTGTTGAAATGGCTAAATGTAACCATAAGATTTATGTTAACCGTTTCTTCTCTTGCACTTCTTGCTTGTGGAACTTACCTCTGGCTTTTTGTTTTCCAGTCAATTTTGATCTTCAAAAATTTAAATGCAATATCAATCATTATCTTTTATCTTCTCAATTCTTCTTCTTTTATTGTTCTCTCTTCCTTAATAATGTTGTCTTTCTCATATTCTCTAACACTAAGTAACCCCTTACATCTTAGTGGCTTTATTGTCTTGATTGGGATGAAATGATTAAAAAATCTTACTCACAAAGCATTTATGTGTCAATATATACAAGTTTATGCATGTGAACACATACAAGCACACACACACACACACACACACACACACACACACACACACACACACACACTTAAAAATAGTTGATGAGCAAATATGTTTTGTAGACATGCATATATAAGAATGGTTGATGTGTACATATGCTTTGTTGACACACATATGTGCATACATTTTTCATGAACCAAGTTCACTTTCTGATCCAAATACAATTTAAGCTAAGAACTGTCACTTTAATTCTTGTTCTTTTATTGTTCTCTCTCCTTAATATTTTTTCTCATATTCTCTAACACTTAATAACCCCTTGCATCTTAGTGGCTTTATTGCTTTTCTTAGGGTGAAATCATTAAAAAAAAACTCTTCTGGAGTATTATTATCATTATTCTTAAAATATTAAAATATAATTATTTTAATATTATTATTTTTATTCATTATTATATTGGTATATATTATAATATGAATATAGTATATTTCAAGATTAAGGAGAACCATTAAAACGATGATTTGGTATTTTCAGTGATGGGCTGGGAATATCAAACAGTTGAGCAAATATCTTGTGTATATAAAACAATTACAACAAATTTTCCAAGAAGTTAAATTGATTAAATAATATAGATCGGCCATTTTACAATTCATTCCAGAATCTGTTACATTCAAAATCAAGCAATTTAAATATCTGGGAACTGTTTTAACAGAATATAGAAAGTGTGACAGTGAAATCCGAAGGTGCATTGGAACAGCAACAGATGTCTTTCAAAGGCATTAAGAAACAGGAAAATATCATTAGAAACAAAGAAAAGAGTAATATCGGTTCTCCTATATAGCAGTGATTGCTGGACAATCTCTCCACACCTGAGGATACCATGGACTGAACATGTGAGCAATGATGAAGTTTTAGAGAAAATGGAAACAAAAAAGGATATTTATACTTAACATCAGAAAGAGATAGTTGAAATTTCTTGAGCACATAATGAGGAAAGAGGGCTTAGAAAATTTTATACTTACAGGATGGATTGAAGGCACAAGGGATAGAAGAAAGCAGTGCATAACTTGCATAACGAACTAAATGGTTGACAGAACAGGGATTAGGAGAGATAGCAAAAAGACAATCTTTATTATGAGCTACAAAGGACAGGAAATTATAGAGAGCCAGGATTGCCCACATCCTGAAGGGACATGTCACAAAGAAGAAGAAACAATGATAAATTTTTAAATCTCAAGTACTGGTAAGTAAAGCAGTAATTTATAAATGCAAATATATATTCTGTATCAATGTGATAAGTGATTTTATTAAGCCCAAGAGGAACTTCTTCTTTGTGTTGTGACTCTTCAGGATGTGGGCAGTCATGTTTCTCCTCAATTTCCTATCCTTTTAGCTCTTAGCAATATTTGTCTTTTTACTATCATTCTCACTGCCTGTTCTGCTATCTGTTTACACAAGCTTGTTAGGCAAGTTACTCACTGTTTCTCTCTGTCTCTTTTGCCTTCATTATGCCCTGTAAGTATTAAATTCTCTAAGTCCACTATCCTCATTATGTATCTAACTGTCTCTTTCTGATTCTAAGTATTCTTTTTGTTTATATTTTCCTTAAAACTTCCTCATTACTCACATGCTCTCTCCAGAATATTGTCAGCATCTGCCTGCGAAACCACATCTCTTTTGCCTCAAGTCTCCACTTCATCTTTAAGGAAATTTAGCAGCATTCCCTGCCATAAATGAGCATTGATATTATATAGTAGTTCAGCACACTTTTCTTTGTTTTGAACAAAATATTCCTGTTTCATAACAATCAAAAGCATCTTTCACTATTCTAATGCACCTATAGGACAGCCAAGTCTATCATTTTGCATTTGTGGAAGTCGACTATTTTTATTTTAGCTTTTGAATAACTCATTTTCTAATTGTTAATGTTAAATTTTATTATTATAAAGTCAAATAAGAACTTAAAATTAAATATGTCACATATGTTAAGCATATTGTTCAACCCCCAAACTTTGAGATTAGATTCAGATCTATATTGGCAAGTTGATCCCTGTCAAAATATGGTATACTGTGAAATTCAGAGGTCATAAATGAATTGATATGATCTTTTAAGATTAGTTAGGCTAAAGATGTTTAATTAGCCAATGCATGGGAAAATATACATTTGTTAAATAAGTTGATTCAGCAAGATTACAGAAAAAATATATAAATATATATATTTAGTTTTAGATTTGGTAATAACTGAATTTTCATAGATAGCATTCATGTGTTTATATATATATATGTGTGTGTGTGTGTGTGTTTGTGTGTGCATATATAATGGCTGGCTACTCTCTCATTTTCATGAGCATACCTGTTTGCTAGGACAATTAGCTAATCCTTTTCGCAGACGTTTGCTCAGGCACATTCGTACTTGTTCAACACCAACAGAGACCATCTGGGGTTTATACTGCGATTATGCTGAGTGAACCTTATTATTTCTGAACAACAGTGTATAATTTGTTATGATTAGCAGTATGCACAAACTTTAAGTCAAGATAACTTATGACTTCAGCCTAGTACAATGAGTTCCATCTCTTCAATGTCATTCACAAGGCTTGGGTCAAGCTGTGGTATGATTTTCAGTCACTTTCCAAAGGTGTTGCTTGCTGGGATTTCTTTCCCAGGTTGATAGCATTAAAAAGTCACCATGGTGAGATTTGAACCAGGGTCTTATGGTTGGAAACTAATGTTCTAACCACATATTTTTTTGGTGACATTTTTTTCAGTCTTTTCTGTAAATTACTACTTCAGGTTTTAGGCTGTTACTATTCTGTTTAGTATTAATTAAATCTCTCACTATTTTTGAAATAGTTGTATAGAAGCAGATATCATATTTTTCATATATTGTGTAGTGTTGTGCTGAGGCTGTGTGTGTAGAGTGACTGTTCCTTGAACATACCACTGCACTGATAGTCTGTCTTTGTATATCAGTGTCCATGCAAAATAGTTCATTGGTATCACTATGTATTACTTGCAACATTTTTACAGTCTAATCTGTAAAATCCTGTTTCAGGTTTTAAGTTGTTATTAATTTGTTTTCTATTAATTACTATTTTTGTTGATTGGTTGGTTGGTTGGTTGGTTGGTTGGTTGGTTGGTTGGTTTTATTTAGTGGTATATCAACACATCTATAGGTTATCTAATGCCAAAATCTAAATATTTTGTATGCATTTATATTTATTTATTTATTCATTTATGTTTTGGAGATAATAATAATAATTTTAGTGATACAAGCCTTACTAATTAACCCATAGCTGGGGGAGAAGAGGTGAATTCATACCTTTCCCAAGGTTATTTTTGTGTAAGGGAATATAATGAACCCAACAGGAATTGTAACTCGGCTCTCCAATTAACAATTCAAAGTCATTATTCATTACACCACCCTCACATCCAAGCAAGCTTATAGCAATTGGTATTCTCAAATGGTAAACTGTTGCTTAACTTTGGTTATTGTATGGAAACTGGTGTTTCAACATGATGTGGCTGTAAGCCCTATTGTTTTTAAATAGTTCTATGGAATCATATATTATATCTCCCATATATCTATGTATTGTATATGCAGGCAGCAAACATTTTTTTATACATGTTTCATTAAATGTGATGAACATTTTTTTGTTCATTTTTTTCTGATGTACTTATAGTTTTTTTTTTAAGAGAGTGTAGAAACTGTCCATATGGTTTTGAATTACTACTGGTATCATGTATACGTAGCAATATTTCTAAGCCATGCCCAATAAAACTTAAAACATAAACATAGAAAAATATACTAATAACGCCTTGAAAATGACTAATGAATTGGTCAAAAGCACTTTGGGCAATAAAACTTGTATACGATGCAGTGAATGCATAGTGGAATAATGGATAGTGGCTTGGCTTGAGGAATTGAAGAACCAAGTTCAAAATCCAGTCAAGTTGATTGCATTTATTTACATGCTAGTACCCTTGGGAAAGGTATGAATCCATCACTTGCCCTCTGCTATGGCTAAAATAGCATGACAGACTGGGCTCTGTAGACTTGGGTGGCAACCAATGTAGGAGAAGGAAAACTCTGAATTCAAACAACCTGTTGCCTTGTAGGTCTGGTTCTCTAACTTCTGGGAAGCAGGACTTGGTAACCCCTATATTCCCAATGTAAAAGTAACTGGCAAGCCATTACACTATACTGCTTTGAATGTCACCATGAGCCACAATTGTAAAATGGAGGGGAGTGCTGACAACAGCAGCACAAAATTGCAATAACTGAATAAATTATGATGAACGGACATGATACAACTTAGAACATCAACGCAGAAATTTTCTAATAACAGAAAATAACTTGAAAATGGTTAATGAATTTGCTGAACAGTTATTAAAATCTATTTCTACATTCTCTTAGTCCTCATAAAAGAAAAACACTAAGTACATTAGAAAAACTGAATAAAAAGTTTTACTTTGTCCATCACATTCAATAAAACATATATATATATATATAATTAATATTTCAAATCAGAATATGTTAATCATTTTACAGTTGAAATGGCTAGATGTAACTGTAAGTTCTATGCTAACAGTTTCTTTTTTCATACCTCTCATTTGTGGAATGAATCTGAAGTTCCTGTTATATATTTAGTAATGTTATTGGTCCTGACTTGGCATATTGGCTTCAGTCACTTTCCCATGCCAGTTATGTAGCTTCCTTGTGTCTTTTCTATAAGTACTTTCATGGTAACTGTTCAGATGAACTTTCCTTTATGGTACCTAGACTTTATGAATGTAAACACAGTGCTAGATTAGCAACAAGGTCTCATCATTTTACAGTTGAAATGGTTAGATGTAACCATAAGTTCTATGCTAACAGTTTCTTCTCTTGAACTTCTCATTTGTGGAACTCTCTTCCAGCTTCTTGCTTTCCAGTCAACTTTGATCTTCAAAAATTTAAATGCAATAACAATCATTAACTTCTGCCTTTTCAGTTCCTGTTCTTTTGTTTTTCATATTCCTTAATAATGTTTTTCTTTTTCTTATATGCTCATTTATCCCCTTAGTGGCTTTATTACTGTTCTTGTGATGAAATGATAAAAACAACCCCCCCCCAAAAAAAAACACATCCACCTGTCAGACTGATATAGAATCCATCTCTGTCTATGTCTAAGCATTTCATTTCCTTAGTCTAATTGTAGTTCTTTGTAATATATGGTAGCCTAATGTGGACATTACACCCTTGAGTCTCTGGCTTGACATTTTGGTGTCATATAACCAACTATTTGTTTAATGAGTCAGCAATGGCTACACTTGGGGCCTGCTGATAAATTTCTTCTGCATTTGTGCTAATCTCCAATTTCCTGCCGACATTTGTATAATTTTAATAAGACAAACAAATTGAGGCGACAATGTAATTAGTAAACAAAACAACAAAGTTCACTCTCTGTCTGAGTCAACGTTTAACTTAAATGTCAGCTTCAAAAACAGAAAATGAAAATATCTCACAGATTCTTTTTTATAGAATCTAAAAGATATTTCTGCTGATCTAGAATGATGGGGTTGATGCATATCCCTGGCGGCAAAAATTAAACCCTATTTTTTCCTCCAGTCTATTTATTAGAATTATCAAATTAAGTTAAATATCTTGATATTTGTCTCAACTTTTCCTCACATTTAAAATGCAAATGTTGTATACATTTTACATGCAATTTTTATGTTCACTGATAGCACTGTCTATTTAACTTTGACAATGGGAATCAAATCTATAAGAAATAAACCCCATTTCCAACACAATTATATACACACATACATACCATATTAAAACATGTCCAAACTTTATTTTCTATCCAATAACAGACAATATTACAAACATGCCAAAAATATTCTACAATACACCACACACTGTTTAAATCAAAGTGCCTATTGGTTAGAAATTAACATCACCATGTGAAATATTTGACCAATCAGAGAAAACTAAAATACTATTTTTCTAAAGTCTACTTTTGGGAAAAATTCCTCATAAAAGTCCACAGATTTTGACTTTCAAAGAGCAGAGAGGTGGCTGTCTCCAAGCCGAAGAGAAGATGTGGCTACATAGCTTTTTTCTCCCCTCACCCAGCAAACGTTGAAAGAAACATATGTCAGCAACTTCAAAATCATCTCCAACAAAAGTGTGGATGTCCAGTTGGCAACTTCAAATGAATCATCTCCAACAACAAAGATGGTCAGTGAATCTTTGCTAATGATAATAGTCTTTTCGGGTTTTTTTGTGGACCAATTATTTAAAAGCCTTTTCTAGACCATAGTGTTTTTCTGTGAACCAAAGACTGTATCTCAACTAAAGATTATTTTTAATCAGTTTTGACTCTTTTGAATTAATGTACATATGTTTGTAAATACAAATGACTTAGGTAACAGGATAAATCATATTTTCTTTATTTTTATTTTTGTATTGTTTGGAATATGGATGTTTGGATGTTTAATTTAAAAATCCTGGACAAGTGAATTTCTTACAAACCTGGTACCTCTTGTTAGAAATTCCACAAGGAATATATAGGAGAAATCTCTAGGAATTTAAATAAAAGATGCATCAACACAAAAGGGACCTTATACAAAACAACAAACTCAATGCATTAGCCACTCACTGTAATGAGTCTGACCATAATTTTGATTTAAAAATGCTGATTGATGTTACTTTCAGCATCCCAACTCCAGGGTTTCATAGATGGACCCTCTGAAAATCACTCTGTTCACTCATCATGGCTATCAGCAATTTAAAATTTTAAAATTTCAGCATTAAAACATCTTTAGTATTTACTGTTGGTGCATAATTAGATCTGACACTTGCATTTTATATCTCCCCTTTCCTTTGTTCATATATATATATATATATATTATATATATATATATATATATATATATATATATATATATATATATATATATATATAAGGCCATCAACAAGAAACATTATTTAAGTCTGATGAAATTCTTCTAGAAGACAAAATGTGTTAGGCAGAATTTTTTCCACTTTGTCATCATTCATTTGCCTAACATTGTTCTGATATATAGAAATTTATATATCATATTCTGCCAATAAATATGTATGAAATGTTGTAAGAACCTGAAAGAAAATTTACCATGGATGATTCAGTATAGAAAGTGCACTGATTTCTGAATATATATATATATATATATATATATATATATATATATATATATATATATATATATATATATATATATATATATATATAATATTTGGAATATAGTGCTCAATGTCTTTCAGACAGAGCCACATACAGTGTTAATAAATAAAATATGGTTTTAAGGTACACTATATGTTGCAACCTAGGGAAGGTTACTGATTAGAATAATCACCACACGAAGGTTGGTAAGGAACAATAATACTTACGACAAGCACAACACATACAGTTTTCATTGCATGCTGGTAGTATTTTTATTTTTATTTAATTTATTTTAAACAAAATTATTATGCTATTGTTTTATTTTATTTATAATTTTCATTTTACTATTATTTTATATTTTATTTTTATTTATTTACAATAATTATAATATCAATACAGGACTGATAAATCTGATTTATTGTACTGTCTGACTCTGATGAGTTGTGTTATATGAAATTCTGGAGTCCATTAAGAGATAAGTAACCAAGCTGTTTGGCGTTAATCTCAGTGTCCACTTTTATATTTATATTTATATATGCTTTATTTACCCATAAGTATAGTATACATTATAACTATTTATCATATATATATATATATATATATATATATATATATATATATATATATAGAGAGAGAGAGAGAGAGATTCAAACAACTTTTATTAAGCTCAGCCAACAAGGTCTGTCTGTTTAATATTAATAGGTAGATAGATAGATATTAACAGATATGGTACCGAGATAAATAGAGAGATCTATATTAACAGATATTGAAAGATAGATATTAACAGGCATAGATATTAACAGACATAGGCAGATATCAACATACATATTAACAGACATTGATAGATAATTAGATAGATAGATGTTAACAGGCATAGATACATAGATTAAAAGGCATAGATATTAAGACTGATATATATTAATAGACATAGATAGATAGTCAGATATTAACAGACATAGATAGATAGATAGATATTAACAGATAAATATTAACAGACATAAATAGATATTAACAGATATAGATACATAGATAAATTTATAGATATATATTAACAGATGTAGATAGATAGATAGACAGATACATAGATAGATATTAATAGATACAGTTAAATTCTGCACACAGTTTAAATACATGGAAATCTGAATTCTTAGTTTATTTATTAATTTTTTGTTCATGCATAAATAATTTTGATATGGAAAACTTTTAAATTAGCAAATGTCACTTTTAATCTTTTGCTAATTTATATAATTTAAATAATTCCTAACATTTTTAATTAAAAAAATATTTAATACTTTCTCATAATAACGTTTGAACTAAAAAATCTAATTTTTAAAGTTTTGATGCTGTAAGTATCTAAGAAAGATAAACATTTTTCTCAGAATCTGATTTAAAAGTTCCAAAATATGTTTGCTAAAATTCAGTCACTCATAAAATATTCATAAATCTGTTTCTAAAATAGGAAACTAGAAAATTATGTGAGGAGGTACCAGTATTAAGAATCAAAATTTTGGAGTTGTACAATTGGCACTGCAACCAGAAATCTTTTTTCTCAATTTCTTTTTATATTTCTATAGATTAAGCTTCCCAGATCATGAATATAAAAACGTTTTTTTATTAAAAAACTGGGATCCAGTTTGCTATGTAAATATATTGTAAATCAATCCTCCTTATGGAAGCCAAATGAAAATATGCTAATACTATGTGCTTTCTTAAAATGTAAACAAATAAAAAGAAATATTTGAAATTTGGAATCTGGAATTCTTTTTTCATTTTTATAGTAAAATTACCAGCAATACATATTTTTATAAAAGATTACCAAAATTAAATTTATTAGTGAAATTCCAACATATATCACCTGAAGAAGGCTGGAGCATACAATGGATGAAACGTTGTGAAGATGGCCATAAAGATTAGGACAACATTCCGATTGATGTAAATAGTATAAATAGTTACAATACCTCATCTTAGAAATATAGACAGATGATAAGTAATTTCTGTTTTTGGAAACCACTTGTAATGACAAATGAATCTATTAATGATGTGTGGCAGTTACAAATAAATTAGAAGTATACATTAGTTTTTGTATGGCAGTGGCAATGTATACAGGGGATCAAATAAAAAATGTTGTTCTTCGTGACAGTGCAATGCTACATACAACAAGAATAACACAGGAAAAAATAAAGATAAAGATTTTTATGCATTGGGCTGAGTCATAAATAATTTCCATTTTTGGAAACCACTTGTAATGACATCCTAACTAATAATCATACATGGCAGTTACCAATAAATTAGGACTATACTAACAGTATATACAGCATATACAGTGGATCAAATAAAAAAAATGTTTTCTTTTTCATGACAATACAAGGTCATATACAGCAAAAACAAAATTTTGGAACTCAGTTGTCAGAGTTCCAAAACCCTACCTGCCATATTCACCTGAGCTTGCACCAGCTGATTATTACCATAAAAAAAATATTGTTGATTGGGAAAACTTTCTCTAACCAGATTCTTAATCTAATTCTTAAAATAGATTCAAGGATTCATTAAAAACTTTTCCATATTAAGGCCTGCAGAATTTTACCCCAGAAGTACCAAAGAGCTGATAAGTAGCAACAAGTCAATGAAAATAATGGTGAATATATAAGTGAATAAAATGAAATCTCACTTTATGTTTTGAAGAATAAAGTTGATAAACAAAAATAGAAATTGTTTCTTTACTTCCATTTTTGTTTTAGGTTTAATGACACTGTATGATGACAGGTTACAGTGCAAATCATTTTATCACTGATTGAACATGTTTATTTTGTAGACAGTGGACACTGCTTCTAAGTAAAAAAAAACAGAAGAGAGTTGCTGCTTGACTTTTTCAGCCTTTCCATCAGTCTAATAACAAGCCACTTAATAACATGACTTACATTTGATGAAAAAATAAATAACATTTTAAATGCAACAGCACTCTTAGGAAAACTTTAATAACAAGTGGACCAATTCTCAAGTTGTTATGTTTTAACATTTAACAGATGGAAAATGCAATACAAAAATCCAAATGTGCATCAGAATATCAAAAGAGACCTTCCAGAAGCTAAGCAAAATATTAAGAAACTGGAAAGCTTTATTAGAAACAATGAAAATAGTACAGAACTGTTATGGAATATCATTCCTCCTATATGGCAGTGTATGCTGGACAATCTCCTCTCAGATGAAGTGGAGATTTGAGACAACAGAAACACAGTTTAGGCTGGCACAAGGCCATATATGCAGACTGAATTCACTGAATCAATGAACTGGTTTTAAAAAACAGTTTGTTAATCATTATGCAACATAAACAGATATTTAAACATGTTTTCTTTCATGTGCTGTATCCCTTCAGAACGTTGGTGAGCATGGTTCTTCACAACTTCCTATCCTTTTTAGCTCAGCAATGCTTGTCTTTTTACTATTCATTTCATTCCCTGTTCTGCCATCCAGTTATACACTGCTTTCTTTGCACCTCTTGCTTTCAATATTTCTTGTGAGTGCCAAATTCTCCAAGCCCTCTTTTCTCATTATATATCTGAAAAAAATTCAACCAGCCCAATTTCCCTACTATTTAATTCATAAATGGGGGATTCATGGATTCATACTTTACCAAAAGATATTTTCTAACCATATCACCCCAAGCAAGGCAATAAAGTTACTAAGACACAAAGGGTTACTGAGCATGAAAGAATAAGAAAACATTATGAAGGTGCGAGAACAATAGAAAAGTAATCAAGAAGACAGTAGATAACGATTGACATTGCATTTAATTTTCCACTAGCGAGAAGTGTGAGAAAAGAAACTGTTAGCATAGAACTTACAGTTACATTTAATTCAACTTTAAATTGATGAGACCTTGCCACCAATCTAGTACTGCACTTAAATTCATAGGTACAATAGCAATGAAATACTTATAGAAAAAGCACAGGAAAGCTACCTTATGGCAGAGGGGAAACTGCTAGTGACTGCTATTATTTATTAAAGCATGTAGGACCTAATGATGGTTTCTCCTGCAAAGGAGGATGCAAGTTTGAATTCTGCTGGAGGGTTCTTTTTTTCCCTAATAGGATTTCTTAAATATTCAGGCTTCTAGACAAAATAAAATACTGTTTAAAAAATAAATGGGGAATCTACTCAAATATGGATATCTACTAAAAATAACATTTTAAAGTAATAAAAGCACACACACACACATATATATATTTTTTCTGTTTATACATTATTTTTATAGATACAAATATTTAAGTAATTTATAATAAACAGTATTAACA
Organism: Acanthosepion pharaonis; assembly: GCA_903632075.3. Classification (NCBI taxonomy): domain Eukaryota; kingdom Metazoa; phylum Mollusca; class Cephalopoda; order Sepiida; family Sepiidae; genus Acanthosepion; species Acanthosepion pharaonis. The sequence continues at coordinate 2,491,392 of CAHIKZ030003957.1, forward strand.
ACATTTGCCGGCCTGAATGTCTGAGAAATTTCATAGTCCTATGTAAGTAAATGGTATATCATGTCAGGCTGTTTGACAGTTCCATGTAGGGTACATGTCTAATTCCTGTCGGAGGACACATATTTTCTATGAAATTTCTTGGTCATTCAGTTTGGTAAATGTTGTTAACATTGTTTATTATAAACAGATCATTTACTTAAATGTTTGTATCTATAAAAATAACGTATAAACAGAAAATAAATTATAATAATTGTTGGACTTATTCCATTTCATATATATATATATATATATATATATATATATATATATAATAATGAAAGTAGAGTCCTTAGAAATCCATTTATGGACTATATATATATATATATATATATATATATATATATATATATATAGATAGATAGATAGATAAGATAAGATTTCCTATAATGATGGGACACATTTTAAATGCAAGTATCTTGGATTATAAAAATGTTATTGGTACCAAATATATTTATTACATAACTGATATACAAGAGTTTGAAATGAATGACCAAACATGAGCATGTTATCTTCATAGTGGTGACCATCTCAGGGATGTAATATTAAAATCTTAGATAATATATTGACCTCTTGTATATCAGTTATGTAATAAATATATTTGGTAATTTATATCCTGTCCTGGTTATGACGATAAACTATATCCGACAGCAAGGCCTCTGATCAGGAGGTTTTGAGGAGTGTGGACCACCTCTTAAATACTGTTGTTCCCAGGTCCACCCTGATACAGGGTGGTAGCATCTGTTAGGGTCCCAACTATGAGCAAATAGTTAACCCCCAAGGTGGGGTTAAAACATTATGAAAGCATAAAAATACATTTTTATAGTAAAAATAACAACAGTACATTTTCATAGTAAAAAAATTACCAGCAATACATTTTCATAGTAAAAAAAATTACCAGTAATACATTTTTGTAAGTGAAATTAACAATGCTCCCAAGAAAATTAAACCATAACACCCTGTATATATGAATTCAGATCTAATACTGATCAAATATGGATTGAAATCTGACAGAATTATTAAAGCTTCATCAAAGAATGAGATATCTCATTCTCTGATGAAGCTTTAATATAAATTGAAACAGGTTAGATTTATAAATGTTTCCTATTTGTTTTTTATCCTATCATATATGTGTGTGTGAGAGAGTGTATGTGGGTGTGTAAGTGTGTGCCTCTGTGTGTGTGTGTGTATGTGTGTGTGTGTGTGTGTGTGTGTGTGTGTTAAAATGAATTCCTTCTACTAAAAATGGTGAGAACCTGTGATTATCATTTTACAAGCTGTTTATATCCAAGTTCTGAATTAAGGAATAAGATTTCAACTTCAATTCTTTCCTCTTTGACTCCATTCTCTACCTCTTTCCTTCCTCTTTGAATACTCACAAACATCTCTTTCCACACGCACATGCTGACATGGTTCTTTAAATAGTCATAGATTATATTGCATGTAACTGAGTTAAAAAGAACTGACTGAGAAAATTTATCTTCAAAGAAAGTTTGGTGTAGATTTATAACAAGATGAACATGAAGTTGAGGAGAGGAGAATAGTTTAGAAGAAAAGCCTCTTGGCTTCTTGCTGCCAATGTTGATAAGAAATAAACTTTTCCAACAGGATATTATCTTTTTTTCCCCTTTCTTTTGTCTGAAGGTCAACATGTTCATGAAAACAAAGAGGCCACAGCAAACTCTTAGATGTTCTAACAGAAACAAGACAGTTAGGTTATTGTGGTTGAGAGAAAAAAAAGCAAAACAGTCAAGAATTGATTCAGGCCTACACTCAATTTAAACATTTTTTTCTCTTTGCTGGATTTTGGTAACCAGTCTAGGAGATGGATAACTCTGAATTATGCCACTTATATTGGGGTGTGTATGCTTCCTTGATCATTACAATGTTAACCTCTTCAAACCTAAAGCCAACTGTTTTCTATTTTATACATCCTCATCATATACACCTTTTCCTCTCCTACCACTGTATGCTATCATAACAACCTCATTTAGTAAACCTCTACCTTAAGTTGCATGCGGTCAAGGGGTTAGAACGTTCGCATTCTGACCATGAGACATGAGTTTGAATTTCACCATGGCTGATTTGTCAGGAAGGAGGGGTCAATCCCAGTGTGCGGCACCTTTGGAAAGTGCCTGAAAAACATATCATGGGTTGACCCAAGTCTTGTGAGTGAAATTGGGTAGACGGAACCCTTGGGGGTTGTTGATAGCTGTGCTAGCACAAAGTCATGAGTCATCATGGCCGAGGGCTTGAGTATGTTGGCCTTGTTCAAATTGTTAATTACGCTAGATAACACGCTCTTTCTCAGAAACTGTAACTAAGGTCTGCTCAGCACAGTTGCAGTATAAATCACAGGTGGGCTATGTGGGTGTTGAATAAATACAAATGTGCCTGAGCAAGCGTCTGCAATAGGGATTGACTAGCTGCCCTAGTAGACGAGTATCCTCGAATACGAGTGGCCAGCTATAGATATACATGCCTTAAGTGGCTCTTGGGCCTTGTATTGGGTGAACAATAGGGTAAAAAATAAAAATGGAAATCTTTACCCAGGAAAGTTTTTTTTTTGTTCCCATGTTTTATTCAATTTACTCCACTAATCCTCCATCTAATTTCTTTACAAGTTTATTGTATTGTATTGTGTTGCATCATTCTTCAAAGGTTCAACTGTTTTAAATTTTTCTCCAGTATTATTTGACCTAATTTTCTTTTGTCAGCCTCACAGTACATTCCCAATTCGTTCTTACATGCATACTGTATCATTTCTATATACACCTTTCATGCTATGCTGCACTTTCGCTGAAATAATTTCTTAGATATAAACATCAAGAATAAGCAGCATTTGCATTTTATATGCATTTGTGCATTTTATATTTAACATTAACTTTCACCAAAAATTTGAAACCCAGTTGAGTCTGTTATATTTTATATTTATTATTCTTGGGAAAGGTATGAATCCATCTCCTCTCCCCCTCAGCAATGGATAAATAACAGAACAAACTGGTTCCTATGGCCTTAGGTGGCAACCAGTGGAGAAGAAGGACAATTCTGAATTCAAAACCTCCAGCTATCGATTAGATAGCCTCACTAACTCATAACTGGCCAAGCATGGTGTGTATGGCTACACCTCTGAAGATATAGTCAATCAGGGAGGGGTTTCTCCAAGGAGTGAGAAGACCTAGGGTCTGGATTTTTTTATACTGAGTTTCCATCCCTTGTACCCTTTACTAAAAGTAAAATTTTCACTTTTCCACAAACAACTTCTAAAATGTATGAATGCACAGGTAATAAAAAGCTGAATAAATGTCAGACACTTTTAAGATGTTCCTAATATAAGAGCATGAGGAACTTTTGTATCAGTTTTATATAGTAGAAATGAAGAGCAGTGTATAGCATTAGGCAGATTAATTACTTTTCTAGTGACATTCTATAATATTGGTGCTTTGGTCACAACCCATCAAATATGATAGATGTAATGGTTGTGTAATGATTTGTGGCTTGGAAAGTGAAATTGTCAATCTGGATTCAAATTCCAGCCAAGTGTGTTGCATTCAATTTTGCCCAAATATCTTTGTACCTCTACCTGTTGCAGCATTCACTGGTGAGTTGAGCCAGCTCTGTCAAACAGACCTGACACACCCAAATGAAAGCTGACCAAGCATAGCAGAAGTTATATTCATTCAGATGTGCAAATCCATAGTAAGAGTTTCAGTGAGAATTAGAATTAACAAGCGATCTCCAGCCAAATGTATACACACTTTTTTAAGAGAGTGAGATCCAGTTTGAATTCAGAGTTTCCCACTCCTAAACCAGTTGCCACCCAAAGTTATAAGAGCTAGTCTATCCTGCTAGTTTACCCATAGCTGGAGGGAGAAGAGATATATTCATACCTTTCCTGAGGGTATTATCACATAATGAACAGGAATTTGAACTTGGCTCTCTAATTCCTCAATCTAAGCCACTAACCATTACTCCACCGTACCTCCACCAAATATCCTTTGGAAAAGTATGAATCTATCTTCTTTCTTCCCAGCTATGGATTAACTAGCAGAGCAGACAGATCCCTAGCCTTGATTGGCAAACAGTCTAGAAGGATAACTGAATTCAAAATTGGTTAGGAATGAGGCTGACAACTCCACCCCATGAAAACATATTACAAAAACCATAACAACAAAACCTGTTGTGAGGCAATTGTGATCCTATGCTCCAGTACACTTGCAGGTCTTTTAGTCTACAAATTGGTGTGTCTACTTACATCTATATCTTGGTCAACCTATGAACTTTTGAGCTGACCCTCATATTCCATATTATAATATAATAATATAATATATTATTATATAATATATTTGATATTATAACATAATTATATATATTTTGTATTCAATATTTTAGTATTGAATATACACATACAGAATAAAAATTTATTTTTGATTAAGCTCTTTTTTTTAAAAGGTCTATGAAATATTTTAATCATTACACACAATGACTTATTTTTTATATGCCGTACCCCTTAAATTTAGAATAGGCTGTACTAGAGGCAGTTTTACCCAACACCAGAAATTGTTTTAAGACCAAAACATTAACCTGAAAACTTGAGTCATGTTCTTAAATAGCCTTGTCAGATTGAGACTTTCATGTTTCTGAAATAGTCTCATCATATCAAAACTTTCATATTTCTTAAATAGCCTCATTGTATTGAGGCTTTCATGTTTCTTAAATAGTCTCATCATATCAAAACTTTCATATGGAAATATTTAAACTGTTAACTGTATACAACCACTTTCTAAGATCAATGGTTAAAAATGTCTTTTAGTGAGTGAAATCTTTGGATCTTAGCATACAATCCTTCTTTGAACCTTGCAGACTGGTGCTGAAGAATCACAAAAAAACTGTACCAAATAATAGAAAACATCACTTGAAAATTAGATAATTATTATGTTATAATATCAAATATATTATATAATATATTATTATTATTATATAACATTGAATATGTTATATAATATATAATATAATCAATATTGGTTGCAATGATCATCTGTGTTTTTAAAGTGGAATGTGCACAGCCCAATTCAGTAACACATGATATCATATGATGATTTCATGCTTTGACATATTGAAATAAATGGAGGCAAACAAAACATTGACAATTTTCCACAAAAAGCAGACAACCAATGGCCCAGTCAGCCACCAGCTTCCTTTGTACAGGATTGGCTGAATTTGATTTGACATTTCATGGCAGGAAGCAATCAAAGATGCATACATACTGTCACAGATCGCTTTGCTCTTAGTTGTCATTCACATTCATTTACATTCTTTAACCTCTTACAGATATTACTTTTTTTTTTAATCATTTCACCCCAAACAAGGCAATAAAGCCACTAAGTTTAAGAGGATGAGTAAAAGAACCTGAGAAAAGCTATAATCAAGGAGAGAGGATAATACATCATAAATGGAAAAGCATATAACTCAACAACCCCCAGTATTTTAAAAAGAATTTTGATTTTTTTGTGTGTGCATATAAACTTTTTTGTAAATATGGGTGTCTATACACAATGTTATCAGAAAATAAAATCAGTAACTATAGTAAATTTAAAATTTATTGGTAATTTTCTAACATTTCCTCAACGAGTGTCTTCATAAGTAAGACTATAAAAATACTACTTAAAAATTCCATAAAATATTAGAATGTTTAAAATATTTAAAATTTTTAAGATTACCGTCTAGTTAAAAAATTATATAAAAAAGGCATTTATATTGTATTCATCATGTAAATTTATTACAATTATCTGCTCCTTACTTAAATTTCCCAAACATGAGCTTATTGATAGATGTGTCAATGCCTTAGGAAAACACCCACCTCCATGTTAAAAATGGGATATTTTAAAGTAAAAATAATTCTGATCAATTTAAATTCCATTTGAAATACAGTAAATTATTTTGCTTACTGAAAATATTAAATTTAATCTACATATTAGTTTGAATTCAAACTAAAATAAAAAATTCAAAAAAGATTTTTCATTTTTAAAAATGCATTTTAAACCTTAGGTATGTTTTATTTTGAGGGGGTGGGGTACTATAACTTATAACCCAGTAACATTTTTTACATTTTCATTCACCCACAGGGTGGCAAAAAGTCAATTAGCTCAATTTCCCCTCTACTTTCCCAGCCTTTTGCAACAAGAAGCTTCAAAAAGAATAAGAATATCATTCTCAGAAGAGAGAAGCCAAAGCTTGAACTGAAAATCAAAACCAAAGTGGGCAGAACAAGGAATGTCATTGATATTTGATTCCAAGTATTATGGAATCAAAATAACCATGATATACAGTACAAGTGGATGATGGGATGTCCCATTCTGAACAAATTGTTCTGTTTCCCATGTCTGTTATGTTGTCAACATAAGAACACATGGACAGCTACCGGCTACTGCGATTTGAACAATTTGATTACATCATTGACAAAATACGAAATATCTCAGAACCATTTGAATTGCATAATTGCTCTGAAAACCTTTGGCTGGCAACAAATTGATAAAACAGTCAATCACTAGTTGCATAATAGATCAGAAGTGCATTTTCTCACATTAAAATTAGTTTATACCACATTCACAGATGGAGGTGGGGGATTTTCTGGGTGAGGAGTAAGACTCTACTGTCCCACACTCTGCCTTGGCAACTGGCCTTTTATGTGCTGACCATGTTTGGAAAATAAACCATTCCTATAACTCTAGATACATACATAAAACAATCTATGCATTCAGTTGAAAGTAAAAATAAAATCATCCTTGATAATGGCTAAAAGTATTAGCCCAATGTGTTCATATATAAAGAACATTTGAACAGTTTCTACATAATCTACATCCAGAAAAGAAGAAAATTATAAGAACACAGGAAAAATTAAATAAAAATAATCTTAACTGCAGTACCTCTAGAGTCATGAAACTTTTATATATATATAGTCTGTCACCTCTGAGTGTTTACTTCAATGCTCACTTTTATATTTACATACGCTCTATCCCTGATATTGAGCACTTTATCCCATAAATATAACACACCTTAAAATTATATTTCTTTATATATATATATATATATCATGGATATGATCAGAATCAAAAATATCCATAACAATAATAATTCTGGAGTGGATATACATAAAATTAACTGTCCTTTATAATATGCTGGAGAAACTTACAGAAATTTAAAAATCATATTTATGAACACAAAATGATCTCATACATAACAATTTATCAAATGAATTAGTCATACATAGAAATAAGGTCAACCACAATTTCAAAAGAGTGCTAAACTTAGTAAAAAAGAAAATAGCTTACTTAAAAAGTTCTTTAGAGTGCAGTTATTGATTCTTCCCAAAATGTTAACTTATGCCCTGGATTTTTTCTGATATCTCATTTCTTAAAAGAAATAGCTCTTTCCCAAACTAACATTGATGACCATTATAATTTTAAAAAATTAGAAGAATATGGTTAACTCAAGCCACCAATCTAATACTCTGCTTAAATTCATAAAGTCTAGGTACTATAGAGGAAAGTTCATCAGAACAATTACCATGAAAATATTTATAGAATGGCACAGGGAAGCTATGTTTCATTCAACCCACTGTTAATATCATGGGGCATTTGAACATGCCACAAAATGTTTTCCCTTAATATTTAGCAAATGGTTAGTCAAATTTTCATGATTATTCAAGTAGCTTTCTGAATGGCTCTGTCAGGTAACTACAAGGAGTTTCTGCTTTTAGTCATAATACTAGTGTAAATTATTTATTTATTTAAGGGAGCAAAAATATCCCTTAGTACAAACAGAGTGTTTTTTTGATTTTGAGACATAACTTTTCAATTTGTTTAATTATGCATTAGTAAGAAATAAAATAGTTTTAAGTATTTAGTTCTGTACATTGCTTGTGTGAAAATTAAATAAAATTGATAAATGAAATAATAATAATGAGTAATAAAATAAAGAAAAAATACATTTTCCCTTCATGCTTAGAGTAAAGGAACCAGAAATATGATTACCCAATTTGATTTTGCCAAGCATTGTTAGATGGTACTGTTGAAGTCTATAAAAAGGCAAACATTTCCTGCCTCACTCTCTTTCTCCTCCTTGCTCCAAGATGTAGTAGCATGTGGTAATTACATTCCAACTGTTAGTTTCTCTGGTTCAATGATGACTGAATTCTCTCCCACTTTATATTGCAATTGTCTTCAAAAAAACCTCAACCTATGAAGTAGGTCAAGCTTTCTCTTTGGTTGTTCCAACTCAGCACAAAGCTGACTTGAGTGCAACTATAGTAACAATGCTTGTACTGACTTACCCTAACTTCCGGACCAACAAAAAGAAAACAGACATCTCATAACCATATTTAACCTTCAAATGATAAAGTAAGTAGAAGCTTTCCTTTGGTTGTTCCAACTCTGCACAAGGCTGATTTGAACTCAACCATGAATACAATTCTTATACTTACCTACCCCAACTTCTGAACTGAAAAGAAAATGGACATACTGAAGAGACATTGAGAAATTTGTTCCACTACCATCACCATAAAAAGAATAAATATCCATAGTAGAAACTCAAGTTTTGTATGGTTGTTTACATATTGAACACACACCTTCACCTAAAATACATATAAACATGTAACCTATTAACTTCCATAAACTTACAACTTTACATAATTTCATACCCTTACTGTAATGATATGTAAATGACCGCCTAATTAGCATAACTAAGGCATAGGCTATATAAATACCCAGGCAGTAAGTGTAGAGCAGCTCTCGGTATGTGAGATAAATGACTACTGCTTCACTAATAAAATATGAAGGAAGTCCTACTTCATAATGCTTACTTTACTCTTATGGCCACATACCATAAAAAAGAAACATTTTTAAGATTAGCCTTTTAATTCAGTTTAAAAAAACAAACTTTTTCTTTTTTTGTTTTAAAATATAAAACCCAGAAAGAACATTCAAAACAGTATTAAACAAAAAAACTAAGAACTAAATCATACATCTATAATATTTTAAATGGGATATTTGAAAACCTTACAGTATTAATGCAGTAACAATGCCCCACAATACTAACAGATGGTTAAAAAAAATGAATGAAAATATCTTTGCCTATAGGATATGAAAATGAGGCCTTTCTCAAAGTCAATATTTACCCTTTACTGTCATAGACCAACTAGTATTTTCTAAATGTTTCCTGCTAAAATAAGGAAGCATTTTGACTGTACATCTACTCTGCCATCAAATACAGTGTCTTATCTCAATGTTTTACCTAAGATTGGTAACTACTGGACTCTTCAAAGATAATTTATGCCCGTTGATGGCCGGCATGTCATTTACTGATTACTATCTATAGAATCTGAATGACGCATCCAGTCACATACAAATTGCCACTGTGTGTACTTCCACTTCTTTATACCAAACATACATCACTAAGGGCTGACAACCAATCAAATTACAGTAGCTTTATATGATACACTCCTTTTTCTCCATACAGTAACTGAAAAAATTACTTTGTATATTACATATTATAAGGCTTTCATAAAGCTAATATTTTTACATTTGTTGAATTTTCTTTGCTTGAAAAGGGGAATTTTTAACAAGAAAATGACTGAAAAATATCCCTGCCTATTTAAAGAGGGGGTCCTTCCTTAAGCAAATATTTAGATGTTACCATCAGCTATTCCAAAATCTCCCTTGTTGAAATGAAGAAGTATTTTGTTCTCCTGTGTCTTATATTTCATTAACTATGGAAGATTTATCACAACAGAATTGTTTGTTAATTTTTTGCTTTATGTTAATAACTTTCAAACAAAATGTCTATCATTAAGGAGGCCTTCTTTTATAAAAATCTAGAGCCTGTCTCTTCTTGGAATCATTAATTAACAGAGATTTTTATGAACAATATGTGATGATATATGAGACAATGCTGAAAAGTTACTGGTCTAACCCAGTTTCTGAAATTTGACCCAATAATCAAACATCAAATCTTATTTTACAATCTTAACTTCATAAAGCTAAGATCTTTTCAGCATGCATTCATATAGGCATACTTAAAAGAAAAGCAAGAAAAAACCTCCCTGTCAGTTAGATTTAAAGACTTATCCTTTCCTTAAGTCAATATACAGCCTACAACTCTTTTAAATCTCCTTTGTTGAAATGAAGATTTTTTTCCTCTGTCCTCTAGACCAGTGGTCTCCAACCTTTTTTATACCATTGACTAGCTTCATGCCGGGCAATCTTTCTGTTGACCAGTAGTGGCACATATGTGTAATGTAAGTGCATTTCAATAAAAAGAGCAATAATAAAAAGAGCAATTTATTAGAGGGAAGAAAAAGTATAAAATCTTTTAACTCTCATGTCTGGGATCTAGCCCAACCCCACATTTGTGTGCTTCTTCTTTCTTTTATGTGCTGTGTTCCTTCAGAACATAGTCAATCATGGCTCTCCACTTCCTCCTATCCCTTGTAGTCCTCGATAAGTCTTGTGTTTTTGCTACTTCTCCCAGACCCTATTCTGTCATTCACTTGCTTAAGCCTTCTAGGTATGTCATGTGTTGCTTTCCTTTGTCCCTCTTTCTCTCTACTCACCCTATGAGTTTCAGATTTTCCAAGGCTTCCTTTCTCATTACATGTTCCAGAAATTTCCACTGCCTCTTCCTGATTTAAGTATAAGTTCCCTCTTTGTTTGCATCATCTCCAAAACCTCATCATTGTTCACATGTTTGGTCCATGTTAGCCTTAGCATCCTTCTGTAGAACCATACTTCTGTTGCCTCGAGTCTCTTCTTCATCTTTGAGGAGACAGTGAAAGGAGGACAGATATTATGAAGAAGTTCAGTACTCTTTTCTTTGTTACCAACGAAATCCTCCTGTCTTGTAATATTTTGCCTAGCTTTTGCAATGCATTTTTGGCCATCCCAATACATCCTCAGATCTCAGTGTCACACTCACTGTCATCTGTCAGAACACTTCCCAGACATTTAAATTTCTATTCAAGCTTGATTTTAGTGTCCCTGACCTGTAAATTGCATTTTAGACTCATATTTTTGTTGACGACCATGCATTCTGTCTTCTTGTAGTTTATGCTTAGTCTCTTCTTCTCCTTCTCCTTTGCTACATTCTGTAGGAGGTTTTGTAGTTTCTTTTCCATGTCTGCTATCAGCACTGTATCATCTCCATATCTTATGTTGTTAAGATTGTGGCTACCAATGATAGATCCTGGTAGGATTTCCAGATTAATTGTAAAATGTACTTATAGATATGATAGATAGTAAAGGTTGACATAATATGTACATTAATTATAAAAATATACATTTATTGCAAAATGTACTTACAGTTATGATAGAAAGTAATGAGTAGATGAATATTGAATATTTAAACAAATCTTTTTAAATTAAAGTCCAATATTCAATTTATTTATTATATAATTTTAAATTATATATATATATTATTTTTTGCAGCCAAGCAGCAAATGATCCATGGACAAGTACCGCTGATCTAAGCTATGAAATAGTGCATGTCTCTCAACCTGGGATGGGCTACTTCTTTATGTGCCGTGCCTCCTCAGGATGTAGGCAATCATGGCTCTCCACAATTTCCTGTCCTTTGTAACTCTAACTAAATTTTGTTGTTTTGTTATTTCTCCTAAATTCTGTTCTGCCATTCATTTACTCAAGCTTGTCAAGTATGTTATGCATTGTTTCCCTCTTGCCCTCAATCTGTCCTGTGAGTATCAGATTTTCCAAGCCCTCCTTCCTCATTATGTGCCCCAGAAATTTCAACTGAAATTATGTATAAGTTTCCTTTTTGTCTCCATTTTCTATAAAACCTCATCAGTGCTCACATGTTCAATCCATGGTATCCTCAGACTACAGGTCTCTTAAAAAATGATTTGATTTGTTAGATGACATATTAGAAGTAATTTATTTCATGACCAAAAAAAGAATTATCAGTACATGCATTTCATTAGGAAATCTCTCATATTCTCTTGAATAAAAGGCAGGCCATCCCCACTTAAAAGATTGGTGCAACATGATCTTCCTACTCTCACTTTTTGACTTTTTCTTTATTAAATTTACTAAAGTTTCATTAACATCTGTACATGATAAATCCAGTGACCAACTTTTTGGCTGACATGGTTATATATTTTTACCATTGGTGAAAGAGAATAATTTTAAATAAAAAAAAATAAAATAAAAATCTTACCTGTACAGGTGACATAATAGTTAGCAGCTCTGAACAAGTAATTTATGAACTAAGTTTGAATTTCAGTCAAATTTGTTAAATTCATTTTATACAAATACTTTTGGTAAAGGGATGATTCCATCTCTTCTACCTCCAGCAAAGTGGACTGAAACCTTCAGCTATGGTTGGCAACCAATCTAGGAGAAAGAAAACTCCAAATTCCCCAACATGGGTAAATAGAACTCATTAGCATGGATACACATGGTTGTATAAGAGAAGGAAAACCAACAGAAAAGCAAAAGTAAGGGTGACTGGGCATGGGACCAATTACCCCACTCCATGGAACAGTTTGATTACAGAAACCCTACTATGAGTTTTATGTTCCATATGGCACTAGGCAGATGGCTCATAGCTAATGTGCAAGTATGATGACAACTCACACTAACATAATGGCTGAAGATTTTAGACACATCAGCTCTGCTGAATTGGATAAAATACAAAATCTAAAAATTCCATTTTCACTCATTCTAAGCAGCTGGCTATGTATCTGTTTCAGCAGTGGAAATTAAAAGGAGAATGACCAAAGAAGGCATTTTTCTGGGACCTAACCAACCAATGCTTTTATCCACTGACATATGGCCCAGTGGATAAAAGTGTTGGTTGAAGTAATCCAGTGACTTCTCCCAAAGCATTCTGTGTTCAATACCTGGCCACAAAAACTTGGAGAGTTGAATTACTAAAGGGAAATAATTAAAATGAGATATCAAGAAAAGGCATTGAATGAGAACAATCTACCTCAGTGAATGAAATAAAAGGTTCAGTTCAAAATTCCAACTTACAGCAGCTGAAACATTGTGAATATGACAATAAAGATGAGGGGCAACAGTTTGAGCAATGTAAATAGTGTAAATTTATAAATGTTGGACATTGTTGTCTTTATTTTCTCCCAAAATTAAAGTAACTATATGAAGCTTAGAATGGATCATGATCAAACATAATAGGCATTCATTGTCTGTTATATTTAACAATATATATATATATATATATATATATATATATATATTATACAACTAGTAATATTCAGTTGGAAAAATCCTTGGATAGCACAACTTGTAAGTATATCAAAACAAATTGGTACCAGAGAAAAAAAAAGAAAGAACTAGAAACATCCAAACAGGGCAAAACAAATCATCCAGTGTCTTTAGTCCAAAGAAAAAACCCAAGCAAGTAATAAGCTAAAACCTCGAGTGTTCAATATGCTATGTAGAGCTGAGATAAATAAAATAAATCCTAAAGAGCCAGGAACAACCTACCTAGATTTCACCTAAACAGTAGGTTGTTCTGGCCTTTAGGATTTATTTTTATATATATATATATATATATATATATATATAAGATAATCCTAAGGTTTCACCTAAACAGATCATCAGGGCGATGCTGGCTTTTTTATTCCTCATTTTTCTTGGATACTGATTTGTTCTACTACAAGTCGAACTATTCAAGGTTTTTACAAGTCAGTACCACCATTTTTATATATTTATATATATATATATATATATATATATATATATATATGTATATATATTGATTTGTTCTACTACAAGTCGAACTATTCAAGGTTTTACAAGTCAGTACCACCATTTATATATATATATATATATATATATATATATATATAATTTGTGAATTTGTATATACTCGCTTAAAGGCTTTCAAAAGTTAATACCAACTCACTATCTATTCACACAATATATAATAAAAATTATTTACAATGAACAATTCAATAAATAAGGAACTGTTCAGACTCCAAGTACATTTAAATTTTTTAAAGATTTCATTATTTCTTTAAATGACACATCTTTTTAGGATGTAGAAAACTATGACTTTCTGCAGATTCCTTTTCTTTTCTTGGGAAAGATAATGAAGTGGTTTCCCATTACCTTCTCTTCAGTTTGGAATTTAGGATTTTCCATTTTTTAGACTGATTGCTACCCAAGGCTAGAGAACTCATTCTACCCGACTATTTGTCACATATCTGCGGTGAGTGGGAGAAGAGACAGATTCATGCTTTTCCTAAGAACATTAGTGTGAAAGTGAATGCAACAGACCATCTTGGAATTTGAATATGACTTGTCAATTCCACTTTTCATGTTGATATTTCTTAGACTAATTGCCACTCAAGGCTAGAGAACCCATACTACCCAGCTATCTGACACATATCTGTGGAGAAGAAGACAGATTCATGCCTTTCACAATGGTATTTGTGTGAAAGTGATTGTAACAGACCAGTTCGGAATGCTGATATCCTTTATACTACCTTCATATACATTTAAATCTTAATCAGCAAGGAATAAAGTATTAAACAATTTTTGGCTTGACTGCTTTTTCCATGACAGACAGACAAAAAGGACATTTATTTATGAATGATAGTAAGATGTTTATTAAGCTTTTTCATACTCTACTGTTTTGAGTTGTGTCAATAAAACATTATGTTTTCATATTATAGAGACATGATAAAAACATTGCCTTTCCTAAAAAGATTACATATTGCAATAACAATACTAATTTTATCGTATATTGCAATAACAAAGCTAGTTTCATTATGTATTGCAATAAAAATACTAATTTTATTACATATTGCAATAACAATACTAGTTTCATTATGTATTGCAATAAAAATACTAGTTTCATTAAGTATTGCAATAAGAATGCTAATTTCATTATGTATTGCAATAACAATACTAGTGCAATTTACATATTACAATAACAATACTAGTTTCATTACGTATTGTAATACCAATTACATTACATATTGCAATAACAATGCTAGTTTCATTATTTATTGCAATAAAAATACTAGTTTCATTATGTATCGCAATAACAATATTAGTTTCTTTATGTAGTGCAATACCAATTACATTACATATTGCAATAACAATGCTAGTTTCATTATTTATTGCAATAAAAATACTAGTTTCATTATGTATCACAATAACAATACTAGTTTCATTATGTATTGCAATACCAATTTTATTACATATTGCAATAATAATGCTAGTCCACATGACCTATTACAATAACAATACTAGTTTCATTAACAATGATTGTAAAGCTGTGACACATTTTAGAATTTCTCCTTGAGAAAGTTAAACGAGAAGAAAAATAAACATTATTTTCATGACAATAAAAAGTAAAAAAAATATTTTTTATATTTCTTAATCATATTTCAGGAAATGAATGATAATTAAATTTTTGATTTCAATCAAGAAATCCCTATGTGGTCAAGCGATGTCTACTAAATTTGGATACATATATATATGCATATATTTATACATATATATTTTACTTCCTCCGGACTCGTTCTCTCTTTCTCTCTCTCTCTCTCTCTCTCTCTCTCTCTCTCTCCTCTCTCTCTTTCTCCGGACTCTTTCTTCTTCTTCTCTCCTTATCTTTTGTATGCGCCAGGACTTTTGCACATGAATTTTTGAAACTTCAACTTTCACCTTATCTTTCTGTATTATTATATTGTGATATATAAGGATTTCACTGAGCATTTTCTTAAATCGTTACACAAGACCAATATACACCCAAATCAATTATGCCTTATACATGGAGATAACGAACACTGTCGAAAGATAACCTAATAACCACCGTAAATGATAACCCACTATTCTTCATAAGTGGTAATTTCCGACATAACTGACGCATAAAAACATACACAATGTCCAACGGCGAAACCAGATGCCTTTACGGTCAACACCGTTTAATATAGGCTGTATCCGTCAAGCCATTTGCTTTCAATGAATAAAGTGCAGGCGTGGTTTTCCATCATGAGAGCCCAGTTCAGCATTCCAGACAACAAAAGAGTACGGCAAAAAATGTATCACATACTGGCGTTGTTTTCTCCAGATATAGTCGAAAAATTACAACATCCACGCTATATAATCAAAAGTCTACGAACAAGTGAAAGAAATCGTAGTAAGCTCACTCGGAAACTCTAAACCAGAGATGCTCGACAAATTGATGTCGTCTTCCAACATGACAGGACGTCTTTCATTATATCGAAATGAGCTTATATCACTAACCACTTGCATTGGAATTGGTGAGGATATTGTTCAACTTCAGTTTATTCAGACACTGCCGCCTTCCATCAAGCCAGATATTTGGTTTGGTTTGGTTTACAGCATATCAACCTCTATGGGTTATATTTAATGCCAACAAGATTTTTATTGTTGGATGTAGTTTATTGTCGTACCCTGGACGCTATGTTTGGTTGTACAACGACCTAGCGCACATCTTTTTAGTAACTCCCTTTACCCACTCCTTTCAAATTCGGGCGAGCTGAAGAAAAAGACGGAAAGAAATTTGCTCGCTTTAGTTAAAAGAAAAGTTTAAGTTCAAAGAAATTGACCGACGAGCTGAAGAAAAAGACAAAACAAATTCGAGAGCCTATGTGAAATTTTCTTTGGACCAATGAAAAGGTTGTATATATAAAAGAAAAACTGTATCTGTATGTCTGTATGTATATATGTTTATTTGTACAACGACTAATAAAGAAAAATTAGTGGAGAACAGTAAATGATATATTAAAAAAATAATTAAAAAATGATTAAAAAAAATAAAACAAATTAATAAAAGATAAATCCTAAAAAAAAATAAAAAAAAAATAAAGAGGAAGAATAATAAAAAAAAAAAACAACCTAAAATCATACGACCAGTTACCAAAAATCAGCTCCGAATTGTAAAATACAAAACCCAATAAAATTAAATAAGAAAAGCTTTTAATTGCTTTTATGAATAATATATCTTAAGGTTAAGGATAATATTGTCTGAAGTCAAAAAAAAAAAAACTTTCCGAGGAAAAATGAATTTTTACAAAAATTATTTTCTTGTTTTACAATTTTAATTACAATAATTTATAAAGTTGCTAAATCTTTTAAAAATCCTTTTCAATGTACTGTGATTAAGTAAAACTATTTTTACTAATCATATATCTAAAAGCTTATTACAATCTGCAAACGACCAGTATATATATTTTTTTAATTTACATTGTTTCTGGATGTGTATAGACATGCCTTTTTTAAAGCTAAATGCGAGTGCGAAATGATAATAATTCCCTTTACCCACTCCTTTCAAATTCGGGCGAGCTGAGGAAAAAGACGTAAAGAAATGTGTGAAATTTGTGGCCAATGAAAACTTTGAGTTCAAAGAGATTTATCGGCGAGATGAAGAAAAAGACAAAACAAGTTCGCTAGCCTATGTGAAATTTTACTTGGACCAATGAAAACGTTGTTTTTACAGGAATTAGTCGTGGAGCCTAGAAAAAGAAAGAAAAGAAAACAGCAATCCTATACGAAAACCTTTTTTATATAAAATAAGGAGAAAAATTAAATCAATATGAGAAGAGCTTCCAAAGTCAAGTGAAAAGTTTCATTTCTGTTCATGCGTCCAGTATTCAGATTTTCGCCAGTGTCAAATTACTCGCTGATTATATTATCAGCCTTAACGAAGCCCTTGGCATTTCAAAGAATTTTATTTCAACTATCCAAGAAAGCTAAGTATTCCTCATCCTTACCATCCATCATTAATCTTTTTGGCATATGTAAACCAACTGTTCATTTTAACCTCGAAGTTCCACATCACTATAGAACAACATCAAACAAGACTGTTAGCAACTCAAAAGAAAGCAAATGCAAGGGGTTCTCCAAGGGGAGCTATGGAAGATACCAGAACACAGAGAGAAACATATTTGAAACTCCTGAGCAAAAACAGGAAAGGCTTCGGTTAGTCAGAGCTAGGTCTGTTGCTCTCAGAGCAGTTGAGACTCATGAGCAAGGGGGCAAAAGACTAGAAGCTAATAGATCTAGGTCTGCTGCTAGCAGAGCAGTTGAGACTCCTGAGCAAAGAGCTTATCTGAAAACTTTAAGCACCAAGCTCAACTCCAATTTCCAGGTATGGAAATAGATTCCAGTGATGAAATTTACAACAGGGTGTTAATATTTATAGAAAACTACGTCGTTTCTATTGGAGGGAATGTATTACCGATATATAGGTTTCCCAAAACTC
This sequence comes from Acanthosepion pharaonis, assembly GCA_903632075.3. NCBI lineage: Eukaryota > Metazoa > Mollusca > Cephalopoda > Sepiida > Sepiidae > Acanthosepion > Acanthosepion pharaonis. The sequence continues at coordinate 2,509,698 of CAHIKZ030003957.1, forward strand.
ATCGAACTGGGACCGATACATTACCAACAGAGGTGTTGAGAGAAACATTGTATGACATTAATGCTCTGTGTGCATATGTTGATGAAAATGAACGAAGGTTGCTTCTGTACCAATGAGAGCTTATTCAAAGATAGAGTGTTCTTCCTAGATGCTCCTGGAGGGACAAGAAAAACATTTGTTACTGAGCTGCTTTTAGCCAAAGTTCGACAACACAAGTACATAGCTTTGGAAGTGGTCTTATTTAGTATTGCTGCAACTTTGCTGCCTGGTGGCCGAACTGCACATTCAACTTTTAAGCTTCCATTGGACTTGACTTCATCTGATAATCCAATTTGCGGTACTAGCATAACCTTGAATTGGCCCAAGTGCTAAAAAGGTGCAGGTTCATCGTATGGGATGAATGCATCATGGTACACAGGACAGCTCTGGAAGCATTGGATCGAGCCATGAGAGACATTAGGGATTTTCAATCACCTATGGGAGGTATAACACTATCCTGCTATCTGGAGACATTAGTCAAACACTGCCGATCATACCAAAAGGAACTACAGCTGATGAAGTCAGAGCATGTCTCAAATCTTCTCTGTTGTGGCGACAATTATTTAGAGATCAGCTGTCAGCTCAATTATCCTACAATATTTTGAGACTTGGCAATGGCAATGTACCTTTAGATGCCAATGGAGAGATGACCATTAGCCTGGTCTGCAATGTTGTCAGTAATGCTGATGAGCTTAAGGACAAGATTTTCCCAAACCTACAACATAATTTCAAAAACTACAATTGGTTATGTGACAGGGCAATACTGACTCCAAAGAACAAAGCAGTTGACAGAATCAATGACCAACTGTCGCAGTCCCACCCGGAAAAATCTCATATCTACAAGTCAGTGATACCATTCCAGATCTGGAACAGGTGGTCAATTATCCAATTTTTGAATTCTCTAGAACTTCCCGGACTACCTTCACATAGACTGGAACTCGAGATGGTGATACCTATAATGCTATTACGAAATCTGGACACACTAAGACTTTGTAATCACATCAGACTAGTGATTAAGAAGTTTATGCCACATAAAGTGGGGCATAAGTTCTTCCTGGGTATGGAAAAGGTGAAGATGTCTATTCCTAGGATTTTCCTTATTCCAGGAGGATTGGATATTCCATTCACGTTTAGGAGACCTCAGTTTCCAATACGAGTAAGTTTTGTCATGTCAGTTAACAAAGCACAAGGTCAGGCTCTATCAGTTACTGGACTACCAGTAATAGTGTCTACCAAGAAGCATTGTAAAGTAAAAACTGTTTAAAGATATTTTTATTTTTGAATAAATGAATTTGAAGTTATATTGTTGTTATAGATTTATCTTTAACTTTTTAAAGCCCGGGCAACGCCAGATAGCTCTGCTAGTATTTTAATAAGCAAGAGGTTATAGAAGTCCGGTAAGGGACACGAAGTCAGCACCATAGAAAAAGAAGTACGGATTTGTTAAGAACAAACGACTGTCCACCCAGTGTACACCCTTTCAAAAAAGTCTAGAAGCCAAAATTTTGTTGGCTTCAGTGGTAATAAAATAAGCACATCCCATCTCACCTCTCGCTTGTAACCATCCACTATAATAAAATAAACGTTTTCAACGCTAAAGCTGAATTAGTCAAATAAATCTACTTAGAGTTGTTGCTATATTACAGGCTCATTTATATTCCCTGGACCTGCAAAACTTTGCAAACCGTGGTGCAGGTTATCGGAAAAAGGAACCTTAAAATACAACCTAATCCCCAATCACCTTCACCAACTGAAACTTTGATATCGATCATACCTAAGGAATATTTAGATGGTGTAGTTACCTACCCAACAATTGTATCCACTAATGGACAAAATATTAAATTTTCAGGACAATCTACATTAAATTTGGCAGTGCATAACCTCAGGCTCGAGTTCACCTGGACGTTTGTGATTACAGAAACCACAAAATCTCTCCTAGGTTATGGTTTCTTAAATAATTTTAGTTTCACGATCGACTGCACAAACATTAGCCCGAAAGACACAACTAACAGACAGTCTAAAACGCAAAACCGACTCCTGAGATTATGAATATCATAATGGAAAAAGATTACGCAGCAGACACGAAGAATTATGATAAAAATATCCATAATTTCGCCTCATCGCAACCTTAATGCGACAAAACCAAACGTTGTGGAAAAATTACATAAATTCAATAAGTAAAATAATAATGAATAATAAAAAAAAAAGAAATACATTTTCCCCATGATGTTAGTAATAAACAAACCGGGAAATTTTATTACCCTACTTGGTTTCGTCAAACGACCATTAGGTGGCGCTCTTTAAGTCTATAGAAAAACAAACATTTGTTTCCTCGTTCTTTTCTCCTTTTGATTCCAATATATACAGTACGTGGGAAAAGGACGTCTCCGTTTGTACACGTTCGTTTCCCCGGTCCGCTGACCACTGAAATCTCTTTCCGCTTACCAATGCATGGCGTTCGCACGTGTCTTCCAAAGCCTCCAATTATGAAGTAAACAAACTTTTTTCTTTCTCAGCGCAATATTGATTTGACCTCGACCATTATAAACATGCTTAAATCCTCCAACTATGAAGTAAGCACAAACTTTTCTTTGGTCTTTTCAACTCAGCGCAAGGCAAACTTGAGCTCGATCATTATAACGATGCTTATCCTTACTTACCCATACTCAAACGGGCATACTCACGAGACATTGAGAAATTTGTTTCATTACAGTTTATATGAAAAAAGGAGAATAAATGTTACATAGTAGAAACCCAAGTTTTTGTATGCTTCTTCTTTAACTATTTACATGTGAATGCGCACAACATTTAAAATATGCACTACACCTATAACCATTAAATTCTATAACGTTTTTCATAGGGACCGAAATTTAACACAGCGAAAGAATAATTAAGGAAACTCCAAAACGCAGGAATAATATCCCCTTCAAAATCGGAATGGGGTTCAGCCTTACACATAGCATCGAAGTTGGATGGTGCACATACAGACTACAGGCAACAAAATTCAATAACAACAGTAGATCGGTACTACTACGGTGCTGAATATAAGTACTTCATCCTCTAAACTACATGGTATGAATATCTTTTTAAAAATTGATCTATCATCAACTTATCATCAAGTGCCAGTCCGCCTTGACGATGGACGTAAAACAGCCATTATAACAGCGTTTGGTTTGTTGGAGTATAATTATATGCCTTTCGGACTACAGAACGCATCGAATACATTTCAGCGGATGATGAACGACATTTTTTGTGACGTCAATTGTATATTCATATACATCGATGACATCCACATCTACTCGGGCGACAAAGTACAAAAATACTACGACGTTTTTCTTAAAAAATCAGTGAGTACGAAATTTTTCTACAAAAATTCAGTGCGCACGACCTTAAAACTTGTATTTCGAAATGTCTATTCGGTGCTCACGAACTTGAATTTTGGGGATTCAGCATTACTAGCGATGGTATCAAACCCAGCGCTAAGAAACTTGCTGAGTTAAACGACTTTCCTCCGCTAAAAGACGTTGCGTTGATTCCTTGCAATGGCCAATTTATATAGGAAGCTAATTCCACGTTTTAGCGATATGATTTTTCTGCTTATTGACTGCATACGTATGAACCCAAATTTTAAAAGACTTTAAATTAAAAAAACGAGATGCTTACCCCAACTCAAATGTTAATAACTATCAGCTTGTGACAGATATTGTCTATATTTCTGAGATAATGAATTGTAACGATTTATACTATTTACATTATTCGGACTGTTGTCCTCATTTTCATTGCCATATTCACGACGTTTCGACCGTTTTACGCTTCGGCCTTTTTTAGTTGATATATGTTGGAATTTCGAACTGTTCTAATTCTACGTGACATGATTTGTTAATTTTAGTTAATTCCCCTTGAAAACTCAGCTCTCCAAGTTCTGTTCTCTCTACTGTAGCCTACTCTTTGGGGCAAATCACTTTTGGATCAATCAACCAACGCTTTTATCCAGTAGGCCATGTGTCCTTGGGAACAGATAGTTCGGATTATGCAGCAGGTACATCGTTAAAAGCATAAGTAACCTTGTAACTGTATGGTAGAAATGCATAGATGTTGGGAGTTTCTATTTCGACTGATTTTAACACTGTTTAAATACATTAATTCGGGAATAAAATGTTGATTTTAAATTCGGATATTATTTTCCGAACAACCTAATAACTTCAGTGTTTCAATAGAGCAACAAGAAGATAAAAGATAAACTAGGAAAAAAATGAACAATAATAAATAATGTCCCAAATTCTTTTTAATTTGAATTGAATGCAAACGAAAGAATGAGAAGCATTTTCTAAGAATGGATTCTGTATGGCTGATGATTCTGATAGGAACTAAAAATGGAAGGTGGATGAGGAGAATAAACTTATCTCCCATTGTTCAATCTTGCCAGGAGTCAACTGTCTTGGGCGCATTACCGGATTTATGCCTTAAGAGGCTAATAGAATTTGGGAGCCCCTTCATTACGTATGTCTCCCCACGTGTTTATAAAAAAAGATATATTTTTATACGATGCTTTTTGGTGTAAAGCATAAAACACTTCAACTATGATTTTGAAACTGTAGCGTTGCAGCTCAGAGTGGACACTCAGTTCGTTGACAGGGTGCAGCTTCTTACAGTCAAACCCTAGTGGCTTAAAAATAACCATTCAACCAGATCGTTAACCACAAATGAAAACCATGAAAATTTCTAGCAGTAATCCAGATTCTATTCTCGGGTTGTAACCTACTGCTATAGAGGGACGTCTGTCCTCCTCTGTGGGCACTCGTAGCCCGTCTGACCCTTTTTCGTGGGAAGTGGTCACAGTTTTATAAAGAACATTGTTCTTTGTCGTGTCATCTTTAAAAAAGGAATTTATCTTCATTCAGTGACCCTCTTCGTCCCAACCGCCTGCTATGTGCTTATGAGTCCACTTCACTTACTGATAACCATCGGGGGAAAATAAATGTCCGAATCAATTTTTGCGACAGATACAGCAGTTTTCCGTTTAATAAGATATCAGCTAAATGATATCACTATATAACTCATCCAATTTATTTTAATAGCAACTTCACAATATTTTTATCGTAACTTTACATCTTTCAAGGGATTCCGTCGAATTTAAAAGACTCACCCCAACTAGAGAAGCCCAAATACATAAAATTGTTTCTAATTAGTTCAAAGGAGCCCCATTAAATTTTAAAATAAACAAATATCCTCTGTTCTTATATCTTTATTTTTCTTAGTTTTATCAGAATGGCCAATTTCTATAGGAAGCTCGTTCCAAGTTTTAGTTATATGATTTTCCCGTTTACTGAATGTATGCGCGTGAACCCAAAATTGAAAGACTTAACACTAAAAAAAAAAAAAAAAAAAAAAAAGATGGGATCTTTTGAAACTATAAAAAAGACTTTATAAAGAGTAACTACTCCAATTAAAATTTTAATAACTATCAGCTTGTGATAGATATCTGAACACTTTTAAAATCGGGTCTTAGGCTGCAACCCATGTTATCCCATATATAAATCTGTCACTCCTTGGACGAGTAAGAAATTCACTGTAATCTGCTTCTTTTTGCAGCAGTTAAACATTTTTGCATGAGGAATCTAATGATTCACATGAAAATAAATGTTTATAACTTTTCTGGATTTTCTGGTTTTTATTTAATATGGATCAACAAAACTTTACACCTCACCTACTATTATCATTTATTAAGTTTCCTTAGATTACATATGGCATGCTTTACTTTAGGTAACTCTTCATTTTAATGTTTAATATATTATCTCTTAATCTTAGTTTAGACATTACATAGAAGTCTATCAACTTTTTTCTTTGTTTCTAAGAACATTGTTAATACCTTGCACAGTTTATGAGAAGTAATCTTGTAATGCTTTCAGTTTTTCTTATGAATTAGCCATCGACACCGTGTCGTCTTGATGGCGTATATTGTTAATACCGATACTAAATCCTGGTAGGTTTTCTAACCCTTTTAGAGTTACTTTACTGCAATTTTTTTAATCATTCATCCCAAGCAAGGCATTAAAACCACTATGACGCAGGGGGTTATGGTGATTTTCGAAGCGAATCTTAGATGTGGCAAAAGGTTGAAATTACGGGGCACCCAGTGTGGATCGAACACACTATTCAGTCGTAATTGGTTTAGCGAGACAAGTCTGCTAATCATTACAGGGGTTTTATGAGTGTGAAAGAATATAGGGAATATAAAACATTACTAAGGAAAGAGAACATGAATTAAAAAGAAGAAAGTGATTGGCATTGTACTGTATTTACGAAAGCTCGTCAGAACAATTACCATGAAAATAATTATAGAAAAATCACAGGGAAGCTACACAGGTGGTCGGGAAGTGAATGAAGTCCAGATGCCAGGTCAGGACCAATAACATTGCGGAGTCTTTGTATTTTATCAAGAATCTCTAAATACCTAGCAGACGCACCAGACCAGATGTCACAGCAAATATACAATGTACGGACAAATGGTAGATTTATAAATGTGTAAAATAGATTCTCTGGCACCGGACAGTAAACCAACTTTCAACTTTCAACCCAACCACGTGACACACTCAGCCACACTACAGTTAAGCACATAAATGTTTTGTTTTGTTTTTTGTTTTTTGTTTTTTTTAGCTATCTGTATAAAGTATATATAATTTACGATGTCTTATTTTATAAAAATGTTTCAAATTCCTTCAAGCGTTGAATTTCTTTCTTTTGGAAATGTTAAATGTATTTATTTTGAAAAATACTCATCCGTTGCGTGTGGCAACACATCGCTATTAGGATGAATGAATATGAAAAAAAAAGTTTTGATTTGAAAAATCGAAGTTAAGGGTAAATATTTAAAAAATGAATTTATGAGTTACAAAAGTTCAGATATGCACCCCCCCAAAAAAAAACAACAAAAAAAAACCAACAAAAAAACAACAAAAAACTTAATTTTCAGTAAAGAAATAAAAATGATTCTAATTCACATAAATATTATAGCTAAAACCAAAAACTCCTTGCAGTTACTTGACAGCGGTATTAGAAAGCTACTTGACCAATCCTGAAAATTTGATTTACCATTTGCTAAATATTGAGGAAAACAGTTTTAACGGAGTAACCCACCGTTATATTAATATGATATGTTATATCAGATTAATGATTATATTTCCACAAGAACACTGAGGCGTCGACAGAAACCTGGGCACCTTACGCCGCCGCCTACACCCGACAGGGTTTTAGTACGACGCTTTAACCACGAGCTAACATTGACGTTGGTCCAAGCTGGTTGTTGGTCGCTGGCTGCTTTGATCCACACCGTCTCTGCACACATTGTATTTTTGATCTCAGAACAGTGGGAAATCGAAGGTCTGTAGAAGAAATACACAGTAGAGGCAGTGATCAGAAGTTGACTGGTATCTTTTAAAAATCCATGCCTTAAAAAAGGAACTTGTCCAGAAATTGATATGGCAACTCAATTACAAAACGAAATAAACAAATCGCAAGTCCCAACTCAAAGATCCAGGGACAGAAAGAAATGTCAAAATCACGAATCACAGGTTCAAAGTAAAAAATTCTCAATGCACGTAAACGGCCAGAAATCGAACGCACAAGGCAACAGTCACTCGCAAGCCGACGGACGAGGTAGAAAAATAAACATCAACCGCTTTCATCGAAAGAGCAATTTTTCATTGGTCGACGGTTGGAGAGGACAAACAATATTACCATAACCGAGATGCATTTATGGCAACAGCTGCTTCGGACTTGTTTCTATTTTGGTTATTTTGTCTTTGGTGCAGAACACATGTGCTCTTTTTCTTGGTAATTGACTCTCTTTCGCCACTGAATGTCTCTTTTATTCCGCTCCAGTTGATCATTAATAGTATTTTTCTTGGTTCAGACAAACGGGCATTCAGACTTAGACTCTGTTGTTAACGGAAGGCGTACATTTTTCTACAGCAAGACTTTTACTCCTATTTTATGGAACATTTCACAAAAATTCACGCTGTTGTGCACTGTTTTCGTTTTGTATCTTTTTAAGAGCCATAGGCCGTTGACTAGGTGTATCACAAAGGATTGAGGGTCAAGTTCTCTAGCTATAGAATTACTGGAAGAGTCATCTCAAGAATAAAGTCCTTCCTAACGGCGAGGTCGCTAAATGTAGCCAATACTCCGGGGTCCTAGCAATCAATACAGGCGTTTCCCCAGGCTTCGCTTCTCGGACCAACCCTCTTTTTAATTTACATGAATGATCTGCCTAAGAGCATACCCCGATCATTTGTGAATATATATGCTGACGATACAACGGTATGTGTCCACCTCCAAAACTCGAGATGTTCAGAGATTAGTAGCTGATCTCTCCTCTGATCAAGCTCTAATATCTCATTGAGGGAAAAACTGTCTGGTTACATTCTGTGCCTCGAAAACATAACTAGTTACATTCAATCATTGTCGATCGAACACTGAACTACCACCAGTCACGATGAATGGATGTTCCCTCGGCGAGGTCCCATGTCTTGAACGGCTATTAGACCTCAAAACCAAACCAGACCTCAAGTGGAACTCGTACATACAATACATCGCTAAGGACACATGAAAAATGGTCGATTACCTGTATCGCTTTTGTCAGTAGCTAACTCCTCGTGTTGTCCTCTACATTTACAAGATCCAGATCAGGCTTAAAATGGAGTACTGCTATCATATTTGGGCTGGAACTGCCCAATCCTCACTTTCTATTCTCGAGATAGCCCAAAAGCGCCTCTTCATCCTTGCGGGTGACATTATTTCCCTCCTGTAACCCTTCTGACACAGATGAGATATCACAAGCCTCTTACTGTTCTATTGATACTTCCATCGATAGTGCTCGGACGAACTACATGCCATAGTACCACCAGTTTTAACCTTCATGGCTAGGACCCACCATGCTGCGCACACTGTAGGGAACCACCCTCATTCCATTTGTATTCCTACGAGTTACTACCTTGTGGGACCTAATCCCAAAAAGTTGCTTCCTCGATCACTATAATCTAACCTGTTCAAGTCTAGGGTTAACTGTTCCACACATATCCGCATAAGCTGTACTTCGGGCCTTGGAAAGAATGAACATCATTGTAAATAAGAAAGTTTCGCAACAATCTCACTTTAAGAATTGATCGAAATCTGATTCAGTACCACGAGTAAAGAATATTCTACAACAAGTATTTAATAGCTGATCAACTGCTCCTATATATCTCGAGATTTTTGACAAAATTCAAAAGGTCTGTAATGTAACTGATCCTGACCTGGCATCTCGAATGCAGCCAACGTGACGTAGATTCCCTGTTTTTCTGATGTGCTTTCATGTTTGGCGCCTCAACTGCACGAATTTAAACGTGCTGCTAGCTTAGCAATTAGGTCTCGCCGTTTTATTGTTGAACTAGTTTGTTCTATTCTAATAGTTTCCTTTCTCGCACTTCTCGCACGTGGTACTCCCTTCCAATTTCTTGCTTCCCTATCATCCACAATCTTCAAAAATTTAAATGCAACTTTAATCGCCATATTCTGTTTTCCTGATCCTGTTCTTTTATTGTCTTTTTCCTCACTACTCCTCACTAAAGTTTTCTAACTCTCCTTCACTCCCTATGACTCCCTACACCCTAGTGGTATTATTACCTTGCTTGGGTGAAACGAATATATATATATATATATATATATATATATATATATATATATATATATATACTAGCAGTAGAGCCCGGCGCTGCCTGGGGATGTAAAAAAAGTAAGAGATAGATCAAGTATCGACCATCATAAAGACTGAAAAATAAAATTGACAAAGATTATTGTTTAAGGTTGACGGACACGCATGTCTTAATTATTTTTTTTTTTTTTTTTTTTTACGAATTGGTCAAACCCAAATTCAAACAAAAACATTGTTTACAATCGTTATGAGTCTATCGATTGGTGAATAGAATTTTATTATAAACAATTGTCTTGTAAATGGAATTTTTAAAGCATTCTGAATGTAAATAAAGAAAAAAGTGTGCAAGACAATAAGAAATACTACCTGCCGAAAAAAAAAGTGGATGTTTGTTTTATCGGCTGAAAAATGTAAGAAATCCGATCCCATATATAAAGGAACACACACACACACACAAACAACCTGGGTTTTTAACCTAAGTCACTCCACGGAATCGCTAAAACATAGAGCATAGTCTGATGAAAAAGACGCCAAAGTTTATGAAAACAAAATTTTATCGTCAAAATGCTTATGTTTTTATGAAGAGGATAGACTAAATTTTTTTAATTATTTTTAAAAATTTTTTCCATCTTTTAGAATATTCTAAATTTTGATTTAAAAAAATCTTGTTTCTCTTTGTCGCAACAAGGGGTAGTAAATAACATAGATAATTTTAGCGCGTTTTTTTGTATTTACACACATTAATTTGGAAAATCTTGCAAAAATAAAAATAATTGTCAGATGTTAATGAAACTTTCAGAAACTATTCACAGATGATCGAAATTATTATAAATATGTTTTTTTTTTTATTAAAGTCATGGCAGAAATATTTTTTTTATATTTATTAACACCCCATAACTAATTTTATGAAAAACTCTAGAAATTGATACCATCGGTTTTAGTGATTACAATAGTTAAAAGCACAAGGCTTTAAAGAATGCAAATCATGTTTTTTTGTTTTGTTTTTTTTTTTTGGCCAACGTACCTGAAAATCAGCTGTGAATTGTAACATACAAAACTCAATAAAACAAATATATTATTTAGTTTCAAATGCTTTTTTATTTGTTTTAATTGTTTTTTATGAATATGGACAATATTTTCTGAAAGCAAAAAATTTTTTCAATGAAAATTGAATTTTTAATACAATTATTTCTTATTTCTTTAATTTTAAAAAAGATTTTAAAAAATGTTTAAATTGAATTTAAAAAATATTTTAACATTAGTTAAAAGCAACATCAACCTTTCAAAATGTCCGTGTGAGATTGTCATTGTCTAGCGCTTTGAAAATTGTATAATTTGGACCAATCAGATTAGCCATGGTAATTAAGAAATGTAATTTTTGTGTTTATAGTCGGACAGTAATTATCAAGTACAGAAGACCAACCAGAATACAATTTAGTTGCATTATTTGAGTTCATCATTGTTCTCCGCTGTTAAGCCCTTTACTTTTGCGAAGTAACAGTATCATCTTATGAAATTTAACTACTGCTAAACTTTAATTTATATGATCTTATTTTTATATTAATCTCAGTTATGACATTTTTCCATAAATGAAATATCAAAATTAATAATAAAATGAATGGAAATACAAATAACACAGTAAAATGTAATAAATGTACATAAAATTATAGTATTTTATGTACACTTCTGATAAAATTTCATAAGAAAGGTACCTAAATTAATTAGATACCTTTTTCTTATGAAATTTAATCTTACTATTAACAGTCTTATTTTTTAATTTCTTTATATTTTCCATAAAGCATCGTAAACGTAAAAATGAATGTTAAGTACAAAAAAAAAAATAAAAAATAAAAATAAAAAATTAGAGCGCTGAAAGTTTTCCTTAAAAGTAACAAGGTAAATAATTTGTTCACTGAAATAATTTCAATTCCTTCCATCCGTAGAAAGAATTCTCCTCCCGTAAGTTATCTAAACGTCATGAATGTGCCTTTCGTCAATCGTCAAGCGACGCGAAAGGTTATGACCTGCTTTGTTTTATTTTCAAATTACATTTTTCGGCGCAGAAGCTAAGTTAAGCTTGGTTCAGAATATTTTAAATAAACAGTATAATTTCTGTTTTTATTAAAATCAGTTTTGAAAAATGATAATTGATTTTTAAAAGAATATCAAAGTAAGATTTTAATCTTTTTTTTATCAAATCGAAAAAATGATTGAAAATGATTGATTATCTGCCCTTTTTTTTTACCAAAAAAACAATATGTTTAACGAAAATTTCAGACGTGCTAGGAACGATTAAAAATGTAAAAAAAATACCCCCAAATACTTTGATCTTTCCTCTTTAATAATAATATGAACATTAGACGATAAAATTTTGTTTTTCCTCAAGTTCGGCTTTTTTTTTTTCATCATGCTATGCTCTTTTGTTTACATTTTCGTGGGGAGTTGTCCCCCTTTTCATTCTCACGATGTGTCTTAATCGTGTTTTCAAATTGATTTTATTAAAAAACAACTGTATTTTTCCCACTTTCGGACCCGTTAGAACCACCACAAGGTAATTTTATGTAGTCCTGTGAAGTTTTGTTGAAATCGGATAAAAATTGTAGGAAATTCGATCCAACATATAAACGTTACAGACACACACACACACAATCTGCATTTTATAATAAGTAAGATAAGATACCCTACACGCAAGCCCCCAATCTGCCACTGGGTGGCATGCCACTAGCGTTTACCACTGGTGGCCCGCTGTAGGACCACCGGCGTGATTGTCTCGGCAATAGTACCACTGTTGGACCGCTAGAAGCCCACTGACACCAGAGGACCGCTGGTGATGCCATCGCGGGCCACTAGCGGCTTGCGTGTAGGATATATATATATATATATATATACATATATCAGGAGGATTTCTGGGGGATATTTTACTTTTTCTTGTTTTTATTTACAAAATTTGGAGTCCCCCTTAAATGTTAAAAAGATGGTTTGATGAAAAAACAATCACAAGTAAGTTCCTCGTTGACGGGAATCTTCATCAGAATAAAATCGATTTAAATACCTTGATCTTTTATTAAAGATTTTTCTTATTGAATTACAGTGCCCTCGCATTCTGTTGAACATTTTTTTTATTTAAGTATGTTTCAGTTTATTTATTTAATCATTAGTTATGAATTAAAATAAATTATCAATTCAAGTTTAAAAATTCCTCAACGTTTTCTATTACTGTTGAATTTGTAAAATCCCTCTATAAAAGTATTCCATATAACTGTAGATGTGCTAATATGGAAAAGATTTTAAATCATATATGCATTGTTATGACCCATAATGATGATGATACTAAATCATTCTAAAAATAGCTTTGCATTGAGTGATGATAGAAAATAAGGATATTTCATCAACCCTTAAATAAAGATAAAAAAAAATTCATCATCCTAGAAACAACCTTGCTACCAGTGATGAAAAATGATAAAGATATTTCATTATTCTAACATTTGATTATAAAAACGATCCTTCCACCACAAGCGAGGGTAGTCAGGACAGTAGGGTCAGTAGAGTAGACTAGAGTAGCAAGTAGCAGTAGTAAAAAGGAAAACAACACATCGTATCACCATCGCTCCGGAAATTCGAAAGTTGACGATCTCAAACGCTACCCTTAACAACGAAATTATCGGAACAAGCAAAAACAAGTAAGCGCAAACTTTTAAAGAAAAAAAAGAGACATTAACACTGAGAACTTTTTTTAACATACACCATACCAATATCTGTAATCCACATCATGGAATAGAAAAATACATATTCGTGTTATTAATGTCAACACGTGTCTCAAGTTTTAATGTTGTTATATCTTTATACGTTTTTATTCATTACATTTTCAGTATAAAAAAGTAAAACGGATTACTCTATCAACTACTACTACTACAAATACATATAATAACAGGGTAACTTACATTACATATGCCCAACATCCGACCTCATCACAGCATATTATTTTGAATCCACCTTTTGAGTGGGACAATCGTGAAAGTGTGAAGAATGATATGCTGGAAAGGGTGCATTGGACAAAAAGGGTTGAGAAACATTGTTCCATATGATTTGAGTTTAATCCCAAATTTAGGAGCAGCTGCTGAACTTCATTTTTTAGAATAAAAAGAAGGTTAGTATCTGCTCGATTAATATTCTTCTTCCGCACTTAATGCAGTCTACGCTTAAAGTAACCACAGAAAAAGACGAAACTTGAAAGAAAACGAATGAAACATTTTTGCAATAGGGTAAACACAGATAAAGATTTCGTTGCATTCAAAACTATTCATGAAATATTAAAGAACAATGTTTGCTCAATATGCACTATATTTGAGCAAGTGATGTGGTTTTAGAAAAACAGAAAGTTTTCGTTAGAAACAAAGAAAAGAACGTTGAAATGTTATGTAATATTTATCTTCCTATATGACAGTGAATGCTGGATAATTTCCCCACAGATGAAGAGGAGACTTGAGGCAACAGAGATATGGTTCTACAGAAGGATGCTGAGGATATATTTTATTACCTAGTCTAGTACTATTTATTTTAAACAGAAAGAAAAGAGTGGCTCTTGCTTCACAGTTGACTTTGATCTAAAAATTTGAATGCAACTAGTCTAGGATAAGGGCAACTCTGAAATGTCATGGAAATCCACAGATAATCAAATAAAAGAATCTGTGGAGAGTCTTGATGGCCTACGTCCTGAAGGGACCTGATTTAATTCTTTCAAATCCATGATTAGTTCTTCATGATAGAGTTGTGTATTTCCCGTTAACATCACTTCCAGCATTATCACTCTCTACCCTATTTCCGTTCATAACGTAAGCATCGTTTATTATCAGACGAAATTAGACATAGCAACTCAAGCGTGACTTTTAAGTAAACCATGTCGTTTGTACATAAAAGCAAGGTTTTTGTTGTTATTTTATAAAATTATAAAATATTATAAAATATCCTTCACGTTTCTAAATCAAACAGAGAACAAATATTGGTTACCTTTCCATGTAGCAATGATTTACAAGCTAGTATCGCATGCAAGATACTTCTTTAGCGAGTTAAATCCTCACTGAGTGTACCCCACTTGCGACCTTGTACCAGACTATGATAACGTTATTTAATATAGATAATACACACACACACACACACACACACACACACACACATATATATATATATATATATATATATATATATATATATGAGACTTTCTCCGATATAAGATGATGCAAAAGTTCAATAGATATTTCTACTCAGAACCTAGATGATCATGACTCTCCACACGTTCCTTTTCTTTATTATCTCTAAAATTCCATGTCTTTTGGGGAATGATAGTTGAGTCTTTCTCGTTGCCTTCTTCACGGCTTGAAATTCAGAGTTTTCCTTCTCTTAGACTGGTTGCCAGTCAAGCCTTAAAGAGCCTAGTCTACTCTATTATTCAGTCCAGAGATTAGTAGGGGGAGACGATACGAATTTTTATTTCCCAAGAGAATGAACGCAATAGACTAGACTTAAATTTGAACTCGGCATACCTATTCTACTTTTCGCGCTGATATCCGTTATGCTACCTGCACATACATAAAACCTGTTACAAATTACAAAAAAAAAAAAAAAAAAAAAAAATCTGTAATACGCCATGCCCTCGAAATTTATACAAGGGTATTGAAAAGTACTCTATTCTCAAATCAAATGCCCAAACAAGAAAATTTAGAAGTGCTTCTTGGTCAGACCGAGAACTTTTCCACTTCTCCTTGATTATTATTTTATGAGATTTTTGTTGGTGCATTGTTGTTGTTAAATACTTTAAAAGATAATAAAGTGAACCGCCATATTGGATTACGTAATTAGTAACAGGAAGTTGATTGACGGACGAGCGGAGCAGCAAATACATCATAGTACAGGTTGCGTATGTCATAAAAATGTAGCAAATTTATTACGAAATAATATTAAAAAATCTAATACAAATGGCCATTTGTCACGTGTTTATTTCAACACCTCACTGGCAATTTAAAATTTTCATACCAACCTCTACTGAAATTTCCTTTTGATGTGTAAATTGGTGTATTCAACGCGAGGTCAACAATACAATTATTTTACAATTCTTTACGGACACCGCCATATTAACACATATTCTTTTTTCTGTAGAGAATGTTCTCGTTTTTTAATATATTTTTAATTAAAACCCAAGGCACTCTGGGGAAGCTCGAGACGGCAATGGCCAAAACATTGGGATAACTGTCACGCCAGAAAGAATCATTGTATAGACTTTGTTGCAAATTTTCATATGCACCCACACAATACTAAAACTCGTTGTGTTCATAACTGTACATGTATCATTCGTGACCAGTCAATGAGCAGGATATTAAGAAGAATCCCCCTCGCCATCAACAAAGCCTGTAGAATCAGATTCTATTTTAAAAGTCCTTTTGTATTTCCTGTAATATTGTTTTCACTTTTCAAAAGAAAATGCGTCCGCATGTGATTCGTATATAGACTGAGTAAAAATCTTTTTTTCTTTTTTTTTTCAGAAATGAGTCAACGTAGACCAGCCTCTCATAAAAAAAAAGAAGAAAAAAAAAAAAAAGAATTCAGTTAAACTAAAAACACCACATGTTGTAAAAATGCAATCAAAATGCTCGGAGCTTTCTTTTCAGTTTTCAGCTATGTATAAAGCATAGAAAGAAATTAAAAAATCTTTTTAAGAAAAGGCGAAAGGAAAAACTTAATTCTTCTCAAAACGAATCACAATAAACTAAACTAAAAATCTTTGAAGATTTTAGATGGTATGTTGGGGAATTTTATTCAACTGAATGCGGAGAAAACTTCTACTTTACAAGTCATATCTAGAAAAGTGTTTAGCGGAAGCCATTTTCTTACAAAATTTTAACATCTTAATTTTTTGTAATTTCTGGTAACTCCCTCGAACATGCATACTATGAGACTATATTTAGCTATCATTTATTAAGAAGCTCTAAAAATTTGTAAAAGGAATTCTAAACTAGACTTGTTCTTCCATGAACAATAAGATAATGTAAATAAAATCATCACATCTCATTCATTAAATATTCAAAATGTCTGCTACAGAACTGAGTGACAATTAGAATTTACAACTCTTAGGCTTTAAGTTAAATAAGTCTTCTTGGATTTAATAATGTTCAGTTCAACGAAGAAACTGGAAGATTTTGTTGGAAACGACGAGTACTCAACTGCTATGTAATATCAATCCTCCTTGGGCGCCGGCGTGGTGTAATGGTTAGCAAGCTTGTCTTATTAAATCAATTACGGCTAATTATTGAGTTCGATCCTCACTGGGTCCCCCATACTTTCAACCTTATACCACAGTATCAATCCTCCTATATGGCAGTAAGTGGTGAACTGAGCGTAAAAGAAAACAGTATTGCAAGAACAATTAAAGAACAGGAATTAGGAAGACAGAAGATAATAATTGATATTGCATTTACATTTTTGAAGATCAAACTTGACAAGAAAGCAAGAAACCGGAAGAGAAACGAGCAATTCGAGAGAAGAAAGTGTTAGCATAGAACTTGCGGTTACATTTAGCTATTTCTACAGTAAAATG
This sequence comes from Acanthosepion pharaonis, assembly GCA_903632075.3. Lineage (NCBI taxonomy): Eukaryota > Metazoa > Mollusca > Cephalopoda > Sepiida > Sepiidae > Acanthosepion > Acanthosepion pharaonis. The sequence goes on from CAHIKZ030003957.1 coordinate 2,527,016, forward strand.
AGACCTTGCTGCCAATCTAGTACTGCGCTTGAATTCATAGAGTTTAAGTGCCATAGAGAACATTTCATCAGAGCAATTACCATAAAAGTATTTATAGAAAAAGCACAGAGGAAGTGACTGAAGCAGAGATGCCAGGTTCGGACCAATGACATTGCAGATTCTTCTTTGGAATTTACCAAGATAGATTCTGGTGAGAAAAATCGTCTAGCACGACACAAACTTTTTTTTAAAATCATATCACCCCATGCAAGGCAGTAAAGCCACTAAGACACAGAAGTTACTGAGTCTGAAATAATAAGAAAAAACTGAAAATATTAAGGGGCGAAAACAATAGAAGAATAACCCAGAAGATATTAAATAACGATTGACATTGTATTTAAATTTTTGAAGACCAAAGTTAACCGGAAAGCAAGAAGCCGGAACGGAGTTCCGCAAGCGAGAAAAGCGGGAAAACAAAACTGTTAGTATAGAACTTACGGTTGCATCTAACCAATTCAATTGTGAATTAATGAAACCTTACCGCCAATATAGTACTGCACTTAAATTTCTAAAGTCTAGATACCATAGCGAAGAGTTCATCCAAACAACTACCAAGAAAGTATTTACAGAAAAGGTACATGGAAGCTGTGGGAAAATGAGTGAAGCCGAGACGCCAGGTCAGGACCAATAATATTGCTGATTCTTCTTTGAATTTAAAAAAAAAATTTTATCAAGAATCTCTAAATATACGCAAGAGCACGGGAATATATGTAGTAACATTATTCAAAGCATGGACGAATAGGAGACATACATATGTAAGATAGTTCCTGGAGAGAAAAATTGTCTAGAACGACATTGTGAACCAACTTTCTCAGCATCTGACCCAGCAATGGATTCAATATAATCTTTCCACTTCATGTCAGCCGAGACTCGTTGACAGTGACACGTTGGGCCTTCAGTTAGGCCCAACGAGTCACTCCCATGGCGGTTATCATCAGCCATGCTGGTGGGAGGCAAAAAAAGGGGTAATTCAGGTAATATCAATAATCAGTATTGCACTCTATAGTGCACATTAATGGTTAGGAGAATAAGCAATACTTTCATATGGATGCCATGCATGTCGCCAATCCTGTTCAGAAATATCTAAACTATCAGTTGCATACAACCGCTTCCTAAGATCAATGGTGAAAAAAGGTTTTGAGCGAATAAAGCCTGTCTTGGCAAAAATTATCCTGCTTTGAACATTGATGCCTGGTGCTACAGAATCACAAAGAACTGTAGCAAATAACAGAAACCACATCACTTGAGGACTATAAACAGCTGCAGCAACCAATACAGACAGCACATGTAACTCAAAGAGAATATAATGACATAATCAATATGTTAACATCCCACACGACTTCAGATAGAAAGTAGGAAAACCCCATCAATACTGGAAAGAGCGATAAAAACTACTGGACTTGAGAAACCTGTTTTCCTAAAAAAAAAAATGTTTGAAGAGAAAGACTTTATAAATTTCAACCGGAAGCAAAACTGGCTGTTGGGTCAATGAATACCAAATGTTTTATTGTCGGGTAACGGATAATATTACCATTAGAAAAATTAACTTTGAATGAAATCTCTCATGCAGAAAACTCTGGTTTATGAGGCATATATAGATGCTGATTATATATACTGAGCTATACCATTGTTCATCGAGTACAAGGCCCAAGAGCCACTCAAAGTACAGGATTACTGAATGAGGGTGTTGTAAGGGCTTACAAGGTGTCAGTAAGAGATGTACATTTTGAGGATGCAATGAGGATGCAATAGACATAAGTTGACCCGAGACTTGAATAGATTAAGATTGAAGTAATCGGGAAAGCATCCTATTGTTGCACAACTTAACTTCTTTCCGGGAAGAATCTACATGAGTTTAACTTACTTCTTATCATTAGAATGCGAAGAGAATGTGGACGAATCGACTCTGTATATGTGGCATGGCCGGTCCTAGCTGTAATGGTCTCGACTGGAGGTGTGTGTTATCCCACTTGGTTCTGCTACAAGGACTCGCTAGGGGGCGCTCTTTAAGCCTATAAACGGTCAGTGATATTCTCACTCATCCTCTTTTTTGGTCTTTTCAACTCTTGCTTTCAGATGAAGTCGCACGTGGGTAATGTACCCCTACTGTGTCACGTTCATTTTCTTTCCCTGGATTTCCGTTTTTTGACTTTTGTACCCTCCCACATACGCATATACGCACAGCTGTCTATCACACATGCTTGTTACACACATACACAAACATTCTTATTATAACCCGTTTTAATGTTTTTTTCAGTTCGTTACGACTGTTTACACATGTAATTCCTTTTGTTAATACATGCATTGTCGTTTGTTTTATATTTATTGTTTTGTGTTACTCATTTTTACCTGAACTCACATTGAATCTGCCAATATTGTTTGCGGGATAACTGTCCCAGAAGCCAGTAATTATTTACTATCGAAAGTGTTGATACACGCGACACAATTGTGACTCAAACAAACTAGCATTCCACAACAGTGGAGCCAAGGAATGTAGCGCGTCGGAACATCTGCCATGGAAATATCTATAGAGTAGAGAGGAGCTAGCAACGTTTCGTTTGTGGGGAAGGAGTTGTGGAGTGAAAAATGATTCATCACCCACCAGGCCACGTAAACGTTTTTGAAAAATATCAAGTCTGGAAAATGATGGTAGAAGTCTATTCAACATATAACAACAATACTCCATTTTTGGTCTGATCTGACTCTTGTGAACATAGAGAATGCTAGTAGAGCATATAAATACTGACTTTTCTGCTCAGTAATATATTTAAAGATTTCGTTTTCATTAAGCTTTCTAAGAAGGCGTGTGCGTATCGCTTTCAGTTCATTTATCTAGTGTCTCTATTATCAAACCGTACTGTAACCTTAGATCTTAAATATGTAGATAGGCTTGTCTGTCATTCCACAAGAAAATGCTGAATTTAGGAAACCTTTTGTTCGTTTATAAAGTATCTATTCTACAGCTTATACTTGAAACCTTGGAAGTCAAAATTATTTTTTACTCTCCTTAATCACGTTAAATACCAAAATCTTATCAACGCGCTTATTAGACAAAAAAGGATAGCAGTAAAGATAAAAGAATACTCAATATAATTTTATAAAAAATAATATGGCAAATACCTGTTCTATTTGCGGAGATTAGAATATATTGATTGCATCTCCTGCAGAGGAGTATGATCTTTTCCTTTAAGGTGCCACCTTCCGGCTGGATGGTACTAGATTTTGGTATAAACCTGACCAATGCTTACCTTATTGATAAACCGAGCCTGTGTATTGTTTTCACTCTAATGTACATCAAATATGATTACATTTTTAACGATTACCAACCGACCAATGTCGACCTTTTTTTTTATTCTCGTACAAATCAATATCCCCTCTTTTTACTTTAGTGTAACTCATAGAAAGTGCCCAGATGAACTGCATTCATTAATTCTATCAGTTATAAGCTTCAATAAGACTCGCCATGCTGCATACATTGTAGCGAAACACCCTTATTCCTTTTTCTATTCCTTTGGTGAAATGTAAATTCCACCTGAGCAGCTTTTTCCTGCGAACCACTGCTTTGTGGAAACGACTCCCAGGAGGATGTTTTCCCGATCACTAGAATTTTAACCTGCTCAAATCTAGGGTTAACTGTTATCTTTCCCACATATCCGCTTAAACTGTACCTCTTTGTAACCCTCTACCTTGAGTGTCTCCCAGGCTTTGTACAGATTGAAACTTACTGAAAAAAAAAAAAAAAAAAAACAGACCTGTCTTACTTTATGGTTAATACAACTCGACCAATGTCTACTTTTTTATTCTTGAGCAAACCGGATTTATGTCTACCTTTTGAACTCTAATGCAAATCGTACCAATGTCTCCTCTTTTTATTCTAGTGTCTATGTCTACATCTTTGATTAATACAAACCTGACCAATGTCTACCTTTTAAACTAGTGAAAACCGGACTAATGTCTACCTTTTTAAGGATACATTATGATTTTTTTGTTCTATAAAATATACATTTTATATTAAATAATCAAATGACTGAAATATCGCTAAGCACACTAACATATAACAAATACATGTCAATGAAATACACACATATACACAGGTTATAAAAATACCTACAGGTGGATGAAGAAAAATATCTTTTGCCGAGTTTGGGCAGTTTTTGTAAGCTGTTGGAAAAAAATTGAAAGTGAAAAAGACGGGATACTAGGAAGTTGTGTGCCAGCAACAGATGATTGTCATTGAACAAAAAATGGACAATAGATACCAGCTGAGGGAGAGATCTGCATGTTTGAATTGCTCATAGAGAAACAAACTAAACACTTTATATGTGTGGAGAGGATTCTAGAGCAATCTCTGTGCCATGAAAAAATAACTTGATTAGAAATTTATTTTCTGCGCTGAGTTCTGACTGGGCTGCTTAATGGTGCATCAGGATCGGCTTTGAATAATAAAACTCCTTGGGGGGTCGATACTTTGCCTCGATTTTGGGTAGGGGAAAGTTGATTTGTAGGCTAATCAAATTTTAGGCAAAAACGAAGACTAACGTACAAGCATTAAAATAAATTTCACCCGAATTTCGTGCCAACTGTATACTTCTATATGCAATCTAGGCAGACACTGAGCTTGAAAAACCGGGTTTCGATAGACGGAATTATTAATTGACCTGGAAAAAAAGGATTGAAAAAGTGGTGAACGGTAAATAATAATAATAATAATAATAATAATAACGACGTATATAGGTGACATATAATCTTATAAGAATCGACATTTTTTTTTACTATACCGGTTAAGTGAGTTTAATTTTGCTTACAGAGGTTAATTTTGTCATTAGAAGTTATCTTATAAAATATGCCAAAGGCCATAGCGACTTGATGGCGTCTTATTTGGGACGTTTTCCATTCAGAAGAGATATTTGTGTTGTTGATAAGTATTTTGCAAGTGAGAAGTAAAATAATAAATAATACCGTAACGTAGCGAGGATTGATATTGATAAAATAAAATGAGATAAAAAAAAAAATAGAATTTTTAATTCATCTTCCTTTTACAGCAGTGAAGGAAGATGAAAAAATATATCGGTGAACTGAAAAAAAATAATTGTAGTTGTTTATGTTTAGTTTAATCTTTCACTTTCCGGTTATTCTCTCTTCTTTCTGTCAGTCTTATAGCATTTCTCTTTTTTCTTCCACGTTCCCTTAGCAACAGCAAACGACACCCCTAAAAGTTTCGCTACTGCACGAAGGATGAAGCCAGAGCTTGTGGTATGGATTGTGTGTGTGTGTGTGTGTGTGTGTGTGTGTGTGTTTTACAACATGCATACTAACTTTCTCGGAATTCGGAAAACCAAAATAAGTCAGCTGGAGAGTCATTGGGGTGGGGGTAAAGGTACGAAGGGTACGGGATAGTTATAATAACCAAAAAAATAAAAATAAATAAATAAACTGTTCTGAGGTGTTGGTGGGTGGGAGTTGTAAGGTTAACATAAATTTCTTCATAAAATATCACTTTTTTTTCTCTTTCCGACCTAATATTTCTAAAACATTTCCAAGGATCCACGTTTTCAGGCAGGAAAACCAAAGAATAACTAACACCTAGTGACCGAGTTTCTATCTTCCCAGACAACACTAGGGTACACCTTGTTGCTTGCGATAATAACCGATGAAAATCGTTAATTTCTAGAATGTCTTGTTTTTTCTATTCTGTGCCATATCCATACATGACATAAGACGCTCATTATGTCCACAACTTCCTGTCTTTTGTAGTTCATAGTTATTTTTACTATTTTTCTCATTTCCTGATCTGACGTCAATATACACAAGCTTAAGTTTATTACTGTTTTCCTCTATGCCGCTTGCTGTCAATGTCCTGTGAGTGTCAAGAGATAAGTTAATTCTCCATTAATCATGTTTCCGCTTATGCCGTTTGCCTCGTATATAAGGCGGCGTGGTTCAATTCCTAGTTGTATGCCATATTGGATTGTTGTGCATTCGCTCTCTTTTGTTTGTATTGTGTTTATGGGAACTTATTACCTTATCATTATGGATCCCAAGTGTGGTGTAACCTTTTCTGATGGTGGTGCTTCGAAGAAAATAAAAGCCATCACCATAGAAGTGAAATTAGATATTGTAAAACGGCCTGAAAAGGGAGAAACAGCGACAAACATTGGACAGTTGTTTGGCTTAAGTCGTCGACTGTCGCTTAAAACATGTACAAATGTGTATACATATTGAGTTTCCCTGTAAGAGATAAGGATATTTTCTCCATTAATCATGTTTCCACTCATGCCGTTTGCATCGTATATAAGGCGGTGTGGGTCAGTTCCTGACTGTACGTCATATTGGATTGTTGTGCATTCACCCCCTTTCGTTTCTCTTGTGTTTGCACTGGTAATAGATATAGAAGCAGGTTAAAACAGTTATTTTCATTATATGTATTATTTTCATTCCATTGTTTTTAGTTCTAATTATGTTAACGTATGTCATAGAAATCTGTTGTTATGTCCTAGATTATTACTTTACTATTGCGTTAGTATAAGTGAGTAATGTAAGTCCTTATTCGCGTGTTCGTTCAGACTTACACGGAAAATCACTTAACGACGCATCGTAGAAACGGAACTGTCGTAAGTCGAGGACCCCTGCATTGTATATTGTCTTTTTTGTTTTCATTCTCCTTAAAGCTTCCTCGTTGTTTGCACGCCTTGTCTATAGTATTCTCAGCGTCCATTTGTAGAAGCCCATCTATTTTGATTTAAGTCTTCTCTTTATCTGCGAGGAGTGGATGTGCGTGTGGTGTTAATGGGTAGCGGCTCGGGAATGAGAAATCGGAGAGACGAATTCAAATTCCAGTCGAGTTCGGTATGTCCACTTACGCGCAAATACCCTTGAGAAAGGTATGAATCTATCTCCCCCAACTATGGATTAAATAGTGTGATTTATCTGGAAAAATCATTGTTATCTTAAAAAAATAGCTGATGCAGTAGTCACTCGAAAAAATGTTTTGGCTTTAAATAACCCACAAGGGGTTGATAAGCAGTAAGAAACAAATCAACCAACATATGCGAGGAGATTGTCCAGCAGTCACTGCTATATTTGAGGACTGAAAGTTCAGTACAATTTTCTTTGTTTCTAACGAAATTTTCATGTTTCATATTTCTTAATAATTTGGTTACTTTTTGAAAGGCATCTTCCGCTATCCCAACTGCCTTCGGATATTATAATAATAATATAATTGTATTACATATACAATAATATTGTAATACTTATACAATAATATTGCAACATATACAATAATATTGTAATACTTTCCGTCCTCTACACTCCTTCCTATTTTTGTATATTTATTGAATTAATTTTCTATCTGTATGCCGGCGGGTTGCTACCAGTATGGGTTCTGGATTGTTCTAATATCCTTCCCAAAATATGTCAAGGTCCCCTAGCAGCTGTGTTGCTCATGATAAAATACGACCGTTCGTCATGTAACGTATCGGATTGATATACAGCTTCCGGTATAAAAAAATGTTTATGTCACAGTCTCTGATATTTTGTGGTAGCGAATAAATCTAAGCTTTTGAAAACGTTGATAATCGTTAAGATTATCCACGTTTGCAAATGCAAACAATAACGAACCGTAAAAACAAATTTTCCAAGCCAGAAAGCGTAAAATATATCAGTTTACAAAAATTACCATGACAACCAAGAGAAACTGTTCATTGAATATGACAGGAAGTGTAGTTAATTATTTTAACAGCCTATCAACCACAGAATGATTAAAAGAAAAATTGTCTGATTTATTTATAAACTGATTTAAATCCTGTATTATTACTTCTATCTGTCATTATGTTAGTGATCTATCTATCTATCTATCTATCTATCTATCTATCTATCTATCTATCTATCTATCTATCGTACATACATACATACATACATACATATGTGTGTGTGTGTGTGTGTTTCGTTGAATAAATATAGTCGTAAATATAAAAAGGCGTCGTAGTTTTTCCTTACCCAAGTACTTTCGATCCCCTCCGAGATCATCCTCAGGGTTGAATTGATTTACGATCTCTTACATTTCATGTTGTTGTAAATTAACCACTTTTCGTTGTCCGACACGATTTCCTTCACACCAAAACATTTTCTCTATTTTTAGAGAATTTGTAATTTTTACTTCAATGTTCCTCAATTTTTTCCGTTTATAACAAAAGTTTTCACTACTTAGATTGAAGCACAAAGAAAAAGAGGTGTATTTTTTCTAAAGAAGTGCGTAGTGCCTTAACACCCAGGACTATCAGAGTTTGGCATGAAAAACATATACTACATAATATTATACTATATATTAGGTACTCCCACTGATTGCCTAAAATATGAGCAAAGTATAATGAAAAATGAACCAAAATTAATAAAAACAAACTTTTATCGTCAAAATCTCTATGTTATTATTAAGAGGAAAAATGATTTTTTGATTTTTTAAGTTATATTTTTTTATCCTTTTTAGAACGTTCGAAATTTTGGCTTAAAATTTTTTTTGTGGGAGTGGGATGAGAATAGCATAGGAAATTTTAGCGTCTTTTTTGCGCTTAAAAACATTGATTTGGTAATTTTTTCAAAAATCAAATAGTTGTCGGATTTTAATGAAACTTTCAGGACTTATTAAAAAATTAATGAAATTATTTTAGAAATGTTTTCCTTTTAGAAAATCTTGGTAAAATATTTTTACGTCTGTTTTCCCCAACTTATTTAAATTTATGAAATTTCGAGAAATTAAGTTTGGACACGCTTAATGTTTATATTCGTTAAAAGCAGAAATCCTTGGAGAATTTAAATAATAATTATGTTTTGCGTATGTAAAACGACCCTAGTTACCGAAAATCTGCTTTGAATCGTAAAATAAAAATGCAATAAAACTAAGACATTATTTAATTAGAAAAGCTTTTAATTGCTTTTATGAATGTGATATATTATGGACAATATTGTCTTAAGGAATTTTTTTTTCGATGTCTAATAAATTTTTACAAGAATTATTTTCATTTTTTTATTTATTTTAATTATAATAATTTATAAAGTTTGAAATTTGTAAAATGTTGTCTTAATTTGTTCTGGTTAGTTGATATTGTTAAGTAAAACTATACTTATTAATCAAAAAATGGAAAAGCTTATTACAATTTAGCGACCACCAAGATTTTTAAGAGTTTAGAATTTTTTTTTGTATGTATATAAGTGCCGATATTTGTAAATACGGACGTCCATAAACGACATTTAAAAAAAATAAGGGCGATAACTATAGTAAATTTAAAGCCAAAGTAACTAAAATTCAATAAAACATAAAATTAAAGAAAAGAAAATTAGGAAAATATTCTCTGTAATCTACGGATAATATTTTCCTACATTTTCAGACTACTGGATAGTTAAAAATTATATAAAAAAGCGCTCCCGTTATATCCTCAAGTAATTTTTACAAATATATCCACCGTAGTCAAGCTATCAAGTTTAAATAAACGCATATCGCCGTATTAAAAATGCATTTCTGCGATATTTCAAACTTGAAGTAATTGTTTCAAATCAGATTAATTAAACTTTAAATCTTCTAATATTCCTCAAATAAAGTTTCAGAAAAGTATATTTTATTTTTGAAAGATTTTTTTAATAAAGAGAATTACATAGTGATGACTAAAATGAAATGGTGCTAAAATCAACAATTTCAAAACGGAAATTTTTTCCAGTAAATTTACATTAGTTTTGAAATACAGAAAAAGTATTTTCCTTATTGGAAATATTAAATTTAATCTATTGGCTTGAAATTAAAACTAAAATAAAAGTTTTAAGAAAGATTTTTCATTTTCTTTGATTCATTTTAAACTTTAAGTATCGCGTTTCTTTGGAGGTACCTACTATATATGTCGATGTGTGAAGTGATTGCGTCCGTGAGACGAACATCAGAATTTCTGTTTAAAATACGTTTTGCGTTACACTCGCTGTACAAAACTACCCTCAGTCTAGCACTTACAACTGAGAGTTTATTGTGCCAATAGTTCTCTATTTGTCCAATTGAACAGTAGAGTGATACTGTTAAGGACACTGTTAGTTAACATATTCTCGGTTATTGAAAATTTAGCCAATAATAAAGTTTTAAAGAAAGTGGAAACAAAAAGTACGCTTATACATAGGATCAGGAAGAGACAGTTGAAATTTCTGAGATACATAAGTAATGAAGTAAACTTGGAAAATTTGTCACTCACAGGACATGTGGGACAGAAGGAAAAGAGCGATTCATCTTACCTGATGATCTTGTGTAGATAGATGGCAGTACTGGGAGTGGAAGAAATAGTAAAAAGAAAAAAATATTGGTAATAGGAAGTTGTGAAAAGTCATGATTGCCACGTCCTGAAGGGACATGGCATATAGAAGAAGAAGAAGAAGAAGAAGAAGAAGAAGAAGAAGAAGAAGAAGAAGAAGAAGAAGAAGAAAATTAATTTCAAATAATCGTATAATGTCAAGGATGTTAATATTTATCTCTCATTGTATTCTTAGAACGATATGATCATTTACGAAATGTCACAAAGAGTGTTGAGTAGTTTGTGCATTCAGGAGTCACCAGTTCAGTATTGAGAAGTTAAAGGAGTTAATATGTGTGTTATGCGTTTTCACATTCTTTCTATTATGAGTTCTTTAGGATTATGTTTTGCCTTTGGGAAATTACATAATCACATGGTGAAGAAACAAACAAAAGGCAGATTTAATTATTAATACATTTAAGGCAAATGAAGTATCTAATAACGAAAACAACAAAAACAATGAGAAAGTGAATATACAGAATGGGAACACATGAAAAGTACAATGTGGTGTGAACATATTCATGGAAAAAATATACACTCTAATAACAGTAGTATCTTGTGTTAACTGAGAGAACAGCAAAACATAATTGTTTTAAATCTATAAAATGGGGTTGTAGTAGTAGTAGTAGTATCCGGAGTAGGAAGTGCCTCTTACACTCTTCCTCTTGCAGTAAACAGACCTTTATAGCTAAAATCCCACTATGTCATGTAAAAATGGGGAGCCATTCTCATTCCCTTTGCATTCCATTTGGAATTTCATACAGACAGCTTCTTCCCAAGAGCCCCTATTTTGTGGAACAGACTCCCAAGATGATGCTACTCCGACCACCAGACTTTTAGCCTCTTCAAGTCTAGGGTCAACCTACGTATGCTCATAATCTAGAATTCTTACTTCCATAAAATAACCCTATTCACTAACCCTCCACCTTAAATGGATCTTTGGATTTCTGTTGGGTGAACAACAGAGTAAAAGTGTAAAGTTTAGTAAATGCCTTTTAATACCTTTTGTCTACAGGGCATTTTATGTACAGGACTTTGTGATATATCAACAAATATGATCAGAAAAATAAGTTTTTAACAGCTTCTAATCCAAACATAGATTATAAAAAAAACTGTTTTAGATTAACTGCTTATAAACTGATTTAACTGTTAAATTCCTATATTATTACTTCTATCTATACACTCGGGATTGTCGAGTGGTTCTAGCTGAGGATCAGGGCCCAGCGTCCTAAGTATAACTACATCCAGCAGCAAGACCTCTATCTAGGAGGTTTGGAAGAGCGTAGAATCACCTCTTAATTGCTGTTGTTTCCATCCCGGCCCGGATAGTCAGGGTCCCAGCTATGGGCAAATAGTAAGCCCGCAAACCAGCGTCAAAAACTGAAATTATAGGTTTAAGAAATTATTAACAACAGATTTTTGTAAAAGAAAACAAAAAAATCAGCAATGTATTTTTATAAAAAGAAAAAAATTACTCAAGCTGCCAAGAAAATTAGATTTCAGCATTAAATGACCCATAAGGAGCTGATATGCCGTTAAACAAACAATCAGTTGGCCCCAAGTAGCAAGTTTTTTGGTTTGGTTTGGTTTGTTTTGTTTTACGGCATTACGGTTTTTAACCTCAATGGGTTATTTAATGCCGACAAGATTTTTATTGCTGGTAATATTTTTTCCAAAAAATTCTTGCTGGTAATAATTAAAAAAATGTATTGTTGGTAATAATTTTTCCTCAAAAAATTTATTGCTGGTATTAAAATTTTTTTACACTTTCATAGTCTTTTGGTCCCAGTTTGGTCTGCCCATAGCTGGGACCCTAACAGATGCTATCACCCTGGGTCAGGGTGGACCTGGGAACACCAGCAATTAAGAGATGGTTCCACGCTCCTCAAAACCTCCTCATCAAAGAGCTTGCTGTTGGACGTAGTTTATCGTCTTACCCAGGACGCGGATGTAGTTTATCGTTATACCCAGGACGGATAACAAGTTGTTCTGAATTTCGAATGAAGTGGTCTGTTCATTTACGACCAAAAAATATTTTCAACAAAACAATTCAGAACAAAAAAGCAAAATATGAAACAGGTTAAAATATTTTAAGCCGACCCTCGCAGAAGCGTACAGAAGGGGGCAGAGGGTGTGACGGCCTCGAGCATCTATATCTGGCGGGTACCCAATCAAAGAGTGAAACAAAAATTTAGTTTATATTTAATTTGAATAAAGTATTTATTTAATGTTTCATCTGTTTTTATATAGTTAAAATTTCTTTCTTTCTCACATTTCTCAGTACCTGGCTCTATAGAGTCTTTGGGGCATACAAACAAGTAGTTGACCTCGGCCATCATCAAACCTCATAAAACCTCTGCACCTCACTGGACCCTCGTATATAGAGGGAGTAGAAAAACAACAAACGCTGGTTGCAGTTTACATCGAAAACACTAAAGATCGCTTTACATTTAAAGATTATAATTTTTGACGTTCGGCGTATCTAGATGCATAAACTAGCCAACATCATTTTACTTTCTATCGTTTCGTTTTTATTTCTCTCTTTATCGCTATTGTATTTAAATATTCGGCATTGTAAGAGCTTCAGCTTTGTGAGGAAAAGAAATATATTGTATGATGGTGGGCATAAAAATATTATTAGTCTGTAAAAATCTTTTCTATGAACGAAACGCGTTACTTCGGAGTATTTTATCATTTGATTACCTATCAGTCAGATATATCATTGTAGAAATATTGCTAAAAAACAATGAATGCATTTTCTTTAATTTATAAAGATATTCTTGTTTCACGATATAGTCGTTCGGACTGTTTTCACAAGTCTAAGGAACTTGGTCATTCTAATTCAATAGATTATAAAAAATATTATGTTTCATTAATATTTGAATGCGGAAGATGATATATTTGCAAAATATATTTATTACATTGTTCTTCATAACAACATTAAAATTAGGATTTTATACTTTGCATATAAGACAACTTCTGGTTTGAGGAAGATTTTTAAAAGGTTAATTTCCGACTAATATACCCGTGGCGACCTTAGAAGGCATTTATCTTCTTTTTCATGGGACTAGTTTACTGATTTCATAAAGGGCACTTGAATGTCACGTGACAGCCCTTTGGTGAGAAAACTTAGTTGTTTAGTTCATCAGAGAGGCGGACGCGAGTTTTCAGTATTATTCCGGCAGACCACGGCGAATGGCGCAGTTCCCATGCATCCGTAAAACCCACAACAGGTAGCACAGTGTTCCTTTTATTCGTCCCTTTCACTTACTGCCTGCTTTTTGTTGTATGCTTTTTAATTTATCTGTGTGGGGGCAATTTGTCTCTTTTACATATTTACGTATTGCATCTTATTATGACATATTTGTGTACTTCAGTGTTTCATATAAAATGTTTTCACGTATAACTCATTTTGGGAATTACTTTCTTTGTGTTAGTATATCACGGATATATTAATCCCTATACTAAACACTTAATATACCTCAGCGTATGATCAGTTATAACAAATTAAGTATAAGAGAAAAAGAAATTGAACATAGAATAGTCTGTGCTTCGGGTAGTTTCGCCCAACACCGCAAATTGTTACGAAACCAAAACATCAACATGAAAACTCGAGTCAAGTTCTTAAATAGACTCGTCAAATTGAGACTTTCATATGATGCCATACATGGCGCCAACCCGTGCAGAAATAACTAAACTGTCTGCTAAGATCAATAGTAAATATGGTCTTCGAGCGAGTGAGGCCGGGGGGGGGTCTTGGCAAAGATCGCCGTTCTTTGAACATTGTGGACTAACGCTACAGAATCACAAAGAACTGTACCAAATAAGAGAAATCACATCACTTGAGGACTACCAAAAGCAGCAACAACTAAAATGAATAGCACATGCAACTCAAAGTGAAAATAGTTACATAATCTATATGCTAATATTCCACACTACTCCAAATAAAAGGTTAGAAAAGAAAGAGCGATAACAGTTACTGAACTTGAGAAAGCCGTTTTCCTGAAAAATTGTTTTAAGTAAATTTTTATAAATTTCGACCAGAAGCAGTACTGGGGCTCGGTCAATGAACGTCAAATGCTTCCTTATAGTGAAATGGCTAATATTACCATTGCCATAGTAAACCTTGGCCAGTGAAGAAGGCCAACATATTTTCCTTCTCTTTTTAAGAATAACGTTAACCGCATGTACAGTTTTCGCTATGCATCCCCTTCTTTAGATCCTCTTTGCCCTGATATAAATTATATTTAAATTGATAGACAGTAGTTAGTTCTCACGAGGTTAACTCTTAATCACATATTTACATTTGTATATTTTTAAACTAAACTCAAACGTATATTCGCTTTGACCAATCTCGTGTTTAACACTTTCTAATTAGCCGTTAAACTAAGATAAACCCTGTACACGCCATGGTGTTAACCTCAGTCATAAACACTGTTCACAGCAATTATAACTTGTATTTATATAGCGATAAAACATTTATCTCGTATTCGTTATTTTAATAGTACTCTCTTCTCTTTTAATAGTACTCTCTTCTCTTTTTCTAACCAACTACACCCAACGACCACAAATTGATGACACTGATTACAAGTTTTGGGGCATTTTATTCGAGTTTCACTATTTAACCAGTTAATAGCAAATATTTGTAAAATATCCTCATCAGGTCGATACTTTCATATGGACATCATGCATAGCACCAAACTGGTTCAGGAATACCTAAACTATCATCTGTATAGAATTACCTTCTCAGATCAAAAATTAAAAATGGCTTCCAACGAAAGATCATCCTATGTTTGACATTGGTCAAATGAATATTCCTACATGCACAGAACAGATTTTGGACATCGATATAACACAAGGTATTAGGCAAATTTGAAACTTTCTTGATGGCTTCTGTCTAGAATTCCTACGATGAGGAGTGTCGTCTGCGTAGCTTCTTCTTCTTCTATGTGCCGTGTCCCTTCAGGACATTGGTGATCATGGATGTCCACAATTCCCTGTCCTTTGTAGCTGTTAGCAAATTTTGTCGTTTTGCTATCTCTCCTAAATCCTCTTCTGTCATCTATTTACGCAAGTTCGTTAGGTAGGTTATGCGTTGTTTTCCTCTGTTTCACTTGCCTTCAATAGGCCATGTGACTGTCACATTTTACAAGCCCTCTTTATGTGCCGTAGAAATTTCAGCTGTCCCTTTCTGGTGTTAAGTTTAAGTGCTCTTTTCGTTTCCATTTTCTCTAAAACTTCGTCGTTGCTGATATGTACGGTCTGTGGCATTCCCAGTATCCTTCTGTAGAATCACATTTCTATCGCCTCAAGTTTCAAGATGATTCAGCATTCTCTAACGTATAGGAGGATTGATATGACATAACAGTTCAGTGCTCTTTTCTTTGTTTCTAACGAAATTTTCGTATTTCTTAATACTTTGCTTAGCTTTGAAAGGCATATTTTACTATTCTAATACGTCTTCGAATTTCGGTATCGCATATAAGACTTCCCAGATAATTAAACTTCCTTAGTTTTGGTATCTTAAATTTGTAATTTGCGTGTTGGACAGTTCATTTTGCTGACAACCATGCATTCTATCTTCTTGCAATTGATGTTTAGTTCTTTCTTCTCGCTTATCTTCACTATCTTCTATCGGAGTTTTGTGTTTTCCTTTCGAAGTTAAAATGTCCAGGCTCAATTTTGTTTATAGCAGTGCTTGGAAGGAAAGTATGTAGTGGTCATCTCATCACATCACAGAGGCTCCATCAGAAACACACACACACACACACACACACACACACGCATGCGCACACACACACACACACACACACACACACACACACACACACACACACACACACACACACACACACATATATATATATATATATATATTAAAACCAATGAGTTTGTGCAGAAAAGGGATGAAAGTTTTGTGGACCACCAGGAACCTCTTCTTGCCACTGTCAAGCGGAGAAAAATGGCGTGGTTTGGACACATTACAAGGTACGAAAGCCTGTGCAAGACCATCATGCAAGGCACTGTTGAACGTAGATGTAGATGACGCTAACGCAAAAATGGACACGTATGACTATACCAGAATTGCTCATGGCTGCCATTGATAGACCATTGTTAAGGTGATTCAGTGTGGCTTGCATTCGAATCCTCCTTCTATGATTGCAAAAGTCAAGGGAGGATGATGATAATGATGATATATATATATATATATATATATATATATATATATATATATATATATATATATATATATATATATGTACGTGTACGTGTGTGCAAAAAAATTCATACATATGATCAAATAGAAAATCACAAATGTTCATAAAGTTTGAATACCATGCATTCACAGGATTAGTAACAAGGATTGACCCTGACACTCCTACATGAAGTGCAACGGGAGAGGAGCTGCTTGAGAGGATTGCACCCTGGTGATAAACATATTTCCCCACCCTCTTCACACACACACACACACACACACACACACACACTCTCACAAACACCTACACATATATCTTTTATCAGTTGACAAAGGGTGTAATAGCTTTTTATTGTTACTTCTGCCTGGGCACTTAAGTTAGTTATAAGGGAGTGCTTATTCACCCGTTCTTTTCTCTATCAATCACCATACCACGCCAACAGCATTTTGTTGAGATATATTACAGTACGTCAGAGTACAAGAAGTGGCTTTTCTGTATTACAAAATATATGTTGGGAAACCTTATTAATATTTGGCCGTTGTAAAAGATAATTACACAATCACCTATAAGGAAAAAAAATAAAGACTGTTAGGTAGAAGTCGAAAGAAACTAAATGACATTTTTATTATCTGGAATGAGAATATGCTAACAAAGTATAGAAATTTGTTACATACTTTCTCCCCAACACTGAAAAGAAAAACTATACAATGTTACGGAAGACTGCTTTTACTAAAAAGCCCGGCACAAGTTGCAAAAGGCTCTGTCTATCACCGCTTCACGAATGCATCTTCATTTAGCGAAGTCTATCAAAATAATGTATGTGCACACTAATTGAGTAAAGGAAGTTATCGCAACAGATGCATGATATTTCCAAGGATTTATCTGTTGTACTGATAACTGTCACACATTCGCCCTATCTCTTTCTATGTATATATATCTCTCTCTCTTCCTCACACACACACGCGCACACACATGCACACAGACACATATATATGAAGTATGATAAAAATATCCGGACTGTTGCTGTAGTAACAGATTTAAAGTACGTATAGTGAATCCGCTTGGCTCAATTGATCTTGAACTCTGTTTTGCATACACACTGAGTTATAACGTTCCAGCTCACTTGCGTTGTTTATAATACTTGGACGGAAAGTGTGTAGAGTGTGGTCGTCTCACTATACCACAGAGTTTCCATCGGTGACCACGTCTTGTGCAACAGTTTTTGGTCAAGAAGAGTATTCACCAGGACCGACACCATTCTCCCCAGATCTCAACTATGTGGCCTTTTCCTCTGTCCAAAAGTGAAATCCCACTTGAAAGGAGTAAGATTTCAAGACGTTCAAGAGAATGCGATGAGACTGCTGCTCGCTGTTCCACCAAAAAGGAGTTCCAGGAATAATTCCATCAATGGAAACAACGCCGGATAATGTGTGTGGCTACTTCGAAGAGGACTACTTTGAAGGAGATTAAATGCTGAATTAATACATGTTGTGTTTTTTTTTTTTATAGCACCAATCCCGATATTTTTGATCAGACCATGTATGTATATATTGATTAGATGACGATGAAAGCATTGGTTTTCATTCGATCACTGAATTTATGGAGCGTCGAATCTGGCTAGTAATACAATGGGTATTACGGAAGTAAAGCCTGACCGCCCCCCCAAATCATATCTTTCGAATGCGAGAAGGTGGTAAATATTTCTGCGTACAATGAATGACAGGTTTATCCGTTCACATATTACATCTACTCAACGGCAAGGTGATAATAATGAGACGTTGTCACATTTAGTAACAGTTGCGACCGTTGATTGTACCAATTCAACTGTTTTTCAGCTATGTATTTATATATATATTACTGGGTACCCCTATTTTAGTGACTGTGCTTTAAAAGCAAATAGAACCTTGCGTGATTGCCAAGGTCTTCGTAGGCGAGCGAAAAAAAGTACGACGAATACAACGGTGGTTCTTCTGGAAAAGGTTCGCGTCCTAACGGAAGGCAAATTTTCATTCTGCGAAAACGTAATAATCTTATTAAAGACAACAACAACTGTTTCTCCTGCTAACGTGGGGCAAGTTCGAGTGCGTCTTAGGAAAGGATTCGGCTTTACTCGATCGGTGAGACCCTTCGTGGCCAAGTCAGTGTCAAGCACGCTGGATCTAAAGATAGTTATTCTTGCTAAGGAGGGCGCCGGTTTGAATCCTGACGTAGGGCATATCTTTCCTTTAATAAGAGTTCCTGAATATCCTGGCCGATAGACAAAAATAAATGCATATACTGATTAGATCTGACGTGCTTTAATCTCTCAGCTACAGAGAATCTAACGATCAAGCAAAATCCGACTAATGCTTTTGAACACAGACCTCTCCCGATTCACGAAATATATATCTCTGCTTAGTTTCGTATCCCAACGTAAACAAAGACAATTTTTAGGAATGGATTTTTTTAGTTATTAGTCCGGCATATTCTAATTTACTGTTTAAACGTTATTTTTAATGGATATTCATATTTGAGTAGATGCTTTGTTTTTATTTAGAAATCTTGTTAGAAAAATATGCGCCCTCCGACATGTTTCCCTAAGGGAAACCGTCACTAGATCTGACGTGCCTTAACCTCTTCAGCCACGAAGAACGTCCTGGTCGTATCCTAATGTAAACAAAGACAATTTTTAGGAATGGATTTTTCAGTTATTAATCCGACATTATTAAACAGTATATTTATTTATTTCAATCTAGCGGCCTAAATATTCGATAAATATTATTAGCGAATATTCAGGCCAGTAGATGGAAATAAATAAATATACTATTTAATAAATAAAGGGAGCGTCTGCTCAAAACATGAGAATCCACTAAAAATAACGTTTAAGTGATAAAAAGTTTCCTTCATACATATCAGATTTGCCACATTTTCACACACAGATCAGCTACACTCTTTGAATTTTCTGAAGCTTCTGTATATTCGTGTGTTTGCACGTCATAAGAGTTTGGGTTGGAAATATTCGAAATTTGCCATAGAATAATGCCGTTGAAATGTCTTGGAGTATTATTATTTTCTTCTTCAAATATATATTACAGTCTGTAGTGACTGCCATGTCAATAAGAAGGAACATTTCATTTTTGCGGTCTCTGATCACAATGTCTGGGCGATTAGCTTTGATTGTTATGTCTGTATGTAAAGTCCCATAAAATTATTACAAGACCTATCTCCGTAACCAGGTCTGGGTGGAATTCATACCAAATTCTTGCAGTTTCGTTTCCGTAAAAGTTGCATATTTTCCAGTGCAGATATTGGCCCACTCTATCATGCCGAGTTTTATATTCAGTTGGTGCTAACACTGCGCAACCTGATAAAAGATGATGAATTGTTTCTGGATATTTATCACGGAATATGCATTTCGGATTAACGCAGGTTTGCAGTATATGTGCTTGATAATATCTAGTTGGTCCTGTGCAGATTATTATTATTATTATTATTATTATTATTATTTTCTTTGATTTCTGGCGTTTACACATTTCTTTCCGGGTCCCGCCCAGGGACCTAAGGTTAGAAATGGCGTCATGACACTTTCCACTGACAAAAAAAAAAAAAAAAAAAGGATTAAATTACATAGATAAAGCCCTTCATAAGGTGTGGGCTGTACTTGTCAGAACAATTTTTTGTATCTCCTTGAGGAATGGACTTCCAGGAATCCCTTCAATTAGTCTACTGCAATCTTTTCCAACCAGTCCTAGGGCTCCAACTGCAACAGGGATTGTTGATGTTCTCATATGCCACATTTTCGAGATTTCTATTTCAAGGTCCTTGTACTTTGACAACTTTTTGAATATCTTCAAAGATACATTGCAGTCAGCAGGGACTGCCATATCAATAAGGAGACATCGTTTTTGTTTGTGGTCTTTAATAACAATATCTGGCCGGTTGGCCTTGATTGTTCTGTCAGTGTGTATTGTGTAGTCCCATAGAATTGTAACAGGTCCTATCTCCGTAACCGGATCTGGGTGGTGTTCATAACAGTTTCTTTCAGTTTCCTTCCCGTAGAAGTTGGCAGATTTTCCAGTGCAGATATTGGCCCACTCTGTCATGTCGGGTTTTATATTCAGTGGGTGCCAACACCGTACAACCTGATACAAGATGATCAATCGTTTCTGAATATTTATCACAGAATCTGCATTTTGGGCTGACACAATATTTTAGTATATGTGCTTGATAATTCCTAGTTAGCAAGCATTGGTCCTGCGCAGCAAGGATAAAACCTTCAGTTTCCGCTTTCAAACCTGCACTATTATTATTATTATTATTATTATTATTATTATTCCCGTTTTTCTACTGCTTTAATAGCTTTTTATTCTTCTCCCTTTATAAATAACCAGATTGTCGTTTGTAAAAAAAATCCTACCACCTGCATGTACTTATTTTGTCGCCATCTGCACGCATTCATTTATTAAGAAAAGAAAAGAAAAAAAGAACTTCTTTAGAGTTAACATAAGAGTAGCCGAGTTTCTTAAACCTCCCAATTTATTCTAAAACTAACTGGGTCTGAGGAGACAGAATTTAAAACATTTCCAGACTTGATCTTTGATTTTGTTTTCCCGCTTAAATTTCAACCTATATAAGAACAAATATTAACCTGCATGTATGCGTCGATCTGCACGTATATATATATATATATATATATATATATATATATATATATATAATAATTATTTTTATAAAAAAATTATAACATAAGTATGTTATAAAATCACTACAAAAATAGCCATTTTGTTTCAACACACTCTGTGTCTTATCAAGTGATGATGTTGAAAATAAAATAAATGGTTTTTATTTTTAATATTACACGTATTTTAAAGATCTGAATAGCTATTATAACATGATTTCGTTGTCAAGCTTTTGAATCTTTCAATACTTGGTTTTTGATTGGTTGTTCTAGCTTTTGTAACAATGTTCCCCCCTAGTGTAGGATCGTTAATTAATCTGAAACTTTTAAAACCATTTATTTTATTTTCAACATCATCACTTGATAAGACACAGAGTGTGTTGAAAAAAATGGCTATTTTGTAGTGATTTTATAACATATTTATGTTATAATTTTTTTATAAAAATAATTATATCTGCTCTACTTTGTATTGAGCACTCTTTTAAGAATAGTAATTGTTGTTTATTGGAATTCATTCCGTATATACCAATTATATACTTATATATATATATATATATATATATATATATATCAGAAGACTCGAGAAACTATACAGTAAGGGTGGATAGCTAATCACTGTTGCAGACACCATCACAGGCACATTTGTGGTTCTTTAACGCCAATAATGTCAACCTTTTGTTTATACTGCAACTAAGCTGAGCAGAATTTAGTTACAGTTTCTGGCCTTTAAAATCTCAGTCACGATGACTTGTGACTTTGTGATAGCACAACCGCCGACGGCTTCTGAACAGATTCATCTACCCAATTCAATTCACAAAGCTTAGGTCAACTCGTGTGATGGTTTTCAGGCACTTCCAAACGATGCCGCACACTAGGATCGTCCCCCACCCAATGTTGATATATCGATCATGATTGGATTTGAAACCGGTTCTTATGGTTATATATATATATATATATATATATATATATATAAAGTGTCCCCCAAAATTGACATAATTTAAAATGTGAATATCTGAGCAACCACATGTTCCAGGCAAACGAAATTAAATAGGCTTCATATTGAACAATAAAATATTTATTTATCCGAATTCGAACAAGATTTTCAAAGGGATGTAGATTTTATAACAGATTTCGCAAAGTTTCACAAATGTTCAATATGCGCACCACCTGTGACACAACACACGTCAAGTCGGTAGTCCAGCTTTTGCCCAACACGCTGTAGCATGTCTTGCATAACATTCTCCAGTGCCTCAGTGCGGACTTATTTCAATGAGAATCTACCAGGAAGATGGATCGGGCGTTCCAGTGATAATGATAATGTGCTGTTGAAATGGCCACCACGTTCATCTGACTTGACACCTTGTTTTTTTTTATGGGGCTATATGATAGGACCTGTCTATATCCCCACTCTTCCTACAAGCCGAGAGGAACTTAAGCATGTCAGTGATTCTCCACTGACATGTAGTTACTCAGTAACATTTTAAATCATGTCAATTTTTTTTGGGGGGGGGTCACCCTGTATAAACAGGCTGTCTGTGGATGACAGTATATATACACAGCCGAAAAAATAAATTTCGGTCGAGCACTTTAGAGAGAAAGCGCGAATTTGAAAACAGTGCCTGCTACTGCTGATAATACAAAGCTCTTTTATGAATCGAGCACTCTGAGTTACTGGTATGTTTATTCAAAATAAATGAGTAAAAATCCACCTCCCTCTCTGCCGAGAGCCGATAGCTTAGAGGAAAATCTCCAATTGATGCCAAATCAGACGGGTTTCGATCCTGGCTTAAGGCAATCGGATGTCTAGACACACTGATGAGCTGTGATACAGCGAAACAGTCTATCTGTGGATGACAATATATATATATATAAAATATATGTGTGTGTGTGTATGTGTATGTGTGTGTGTGTGAATATTAGTTGAAAACCTGAACAACATGCACTAATTTGATAGATATAAGCAGACTGATATAGATAGATAGATAAGAAGCAGACTGGCATACATAGAATATATTGAGATAGATAGATAGATAGATAGATAGATAGACAGACAGACAGACACACATATTCATACATGCAATATGAACGATTCATAGCCATACTAACTAAACATTAGCAATCAGTGACGCATGAGTATATACAGATGTGAAGCCGTAAATTTTTGTACATGCCCAAGTGCATTTTTACATATACACGACACGATAAAAACAGATATATAGAGATGGAAACGCACAAACACACAGGAAAAAAAACAACATATAGACAAATTTCAGGGCGCTCCCCGCCAAATGTATGCACGCTTTCTTAACATCAACTATGTTTTTACTGGTTAAGCTAATTAAACGCATTTAAAATAAACAAAAATATCACAATAAATTTTAGAAAGAAAAATATAAAATGCTTGTTTAAATAACACTATTTGAGGCGTTTAAAATGTTTTTCTCCACAGCAATTCTCTCGCTGTTGTAAGCTGCACATTGCCACAGAAATATGTATTTTGGACACATTTTAATATTAATATATTACAATACATTAAACAGATTGTTCATTGAAAATGGATTGTTAACTTAAAATGTTTTTTGCAAGTGACAAACAGGATGAGTGTTTCATGTTATTTTAGCCCTACATATACAAAAAAAAAAAAAAGTGATGGATTTTTATTTTTTTATTTTATATTTTTACACATCGGTTCAAATCCTGCCCGAAAGCGCATATTTTTCTAATTTTCTTTAATAAGATTTCTCGGAGAGCCGTCTTCGAATTCTAGTTGGGTTCGTTATAGTCACTTACTTTGAGAAAAGTATGAATATGTGGGGTTCAGCGTACCCGGATTAAAGGAGAATTTAATACGGGACACCCTACCCACAAAATACAACGCAAATTTCAAGAAGAAACAACACGATAAGGAACGTTTATAGAAAATAGAACATTGTATATTTATTATCTTGTGAATAGGGTAAAAAGGATTAATGCTTTAGTTCGTTTAAGCAAAATTGTTATTTTGATGAAAATGTCTGTGTTCGCTGTCTTTTAACAGAGTAGCAGAGTAATATATATTTGTATAGTTGCAAATGAAAAAGGGGCGAGCAATTTAAGTTGAAAAGGAGAGTGTGAATGAGGAATAAAGATAAAAGGAAAATGTACTTATGAATTGTTTTGGAGTCAGTTGTAAATTTGTTGTTGTTGTTGTTGTTGTTCTTTCCTACTCCACTTTCGGCTCTTTGTGTCGATTTGAGTCAGTGATGAAATTTACTGTCAATCTTCTGTGATCTTTTGCGCCCTTCTCTGACTAACTGACTGGCGACTGACTTGAAAACTCTGTATTTATTGTTGACTTTCTTTTTTCACACTGGCTCGTTATCTTTTTTTTTTTTTTTTTGGTTTAGCAAATCGCCTCCTTTCATTGGTCAGGAAATTAATTTCACACCTTATTGTGAAATCTGTTTTTGGTCGTTTTGATCCGATTTTGCGGGTGTGCAAATCTACTTTGTGTTTTTTTAGTCATTTGTTGGAATATAGGATTTGTATCCTATAAATACACTTTTTCTCCTCCCGAAACTGGGTTAAATAGTAAGAATTGTATCAGAAAAAAATTCTTATAATCCAAAATGTTTCGACTTTAAATAACCTTAAAAAGGTTGATAAGCTGTATAAAAAACAAAACGAAACAAAACAAATCAATCAATGAATCAGAATAATCAAAAAAGAAACCACAAACATTTGAAAGATATCAAGAAGAAATTAAATTTATGAACAAGAAATGTGTATTGATCAGCAAAAAAATATTTTAAATTTGTTAGTGTTGTGAATATAAACAGAAAAGATTTGAATTGAATGATTTATTTTTTGCGGCTTGTCAACCTTTTTGCAGGTTATTTAAAGCCAGAAAATATTTTTAGATTGTAAAGGTTTTGAGGGGATAACAATAATTTTCTGATACAGCTTCTACTAAATAACCCATAGCTGGAGAGAAGGCAGAAAAGGTGGATTCATAACTTTCCCAAGGGCATTTGCTAGTAAGTGAATATAAATAACCCGACTGGAATAGGAACTTATCTCTCCGATTTCCAATTCTGAGCCGTTATCCATTAACGCCACCAGCACATCCAAACAACTTACAGCACCTGGTACTCCCGTTCGGTCACCCATCTAAGTGCTGACCAGCTTCGACGTTGCTTAACTTCGATGATCATACGAGAACCGGAGAAAAGATATGGAATAATATGAACATTGTTTAAAGACATGGAAACAAACAAACCTACCACTTTTAAGTAAACATCACAAAAAGAAACACATAAGTTGAGCGAAGAAGTACATGAAAACTGATTTCTCAATAGTAATTTTTAGCGATGAACATAGAAGCTACATTAGATGGACTTGGTGGCAATGTTAGAATGAGGTTCATTCATGGAAACAGTCAACCAAATATAAGAATATACCAATTTGAAGATGGATTAACGTTTTTAGGCTCGTAGGCACGGTGTAGTAATGGATTGAGGAATCGAAAAGCCGAGTTCGAATTCCAGACGAATAAATTACATTACTTACGTACTATTACCCTTGGGAAAGGTATGAACCCTCTTCTTCTCCCCCCCACCCAGCTATGAGTAAATAGCAGGACACACCGGATTCTATAGCCTTGGATGGCAACTGATCTACCGCAGAAAGAAATGGCAAGCTACTGCGGGAAAAAAAATTGCCTCGTCAGTCATGTATCAAAATATACATGATCGCCTAAGCATGTATCACGCATGGCACATAACTGACTGATTGTAGGAAGTAAAATTATAGATTACTTGAAAGATGATGGCGTTGTCAGAGAATTATCGTAAGTTCTTGGAGATGACGTTATTTCTCAAACTACAAGCTTTAAGCTACAGAATATATTAATGAAAGATTATTATTATTCTAATAACTCCTTATTATTATTCTATGAGACCTGTCTCTTCAGGAAGTTGGCGATCAAAACTCGCCACAATTTGCCTGTCCTTTGTAACTCTTAATAAATTTTGTGTTTTTGTTATAGGAATGATAGCAAAAAAACAAAATTTATTAATAGTTACAAAGCACAGGCAAATTGTGGAGAGCTTCGAATTAGTGTGGAACATCAACATCTTGATTATGTCATTATTTTCTCATCAAGTTACATGTGATATGCGTTTTAACTGTTGTTACTCTTGAAAGTCCTCGAGTAATGGGGTTCCTGTTATTTGGTACAGTTCTTTGTGATTCTGTAACGTCACTTCTACTCCAACAGTTTATTTTCTTGTACTTCCCGCCTGTAGAAATCCCTTCCGTTTATTTGATTCCCTGATAAATACAAAAATTTAAATGCAACGTCTATCGCCATCTTCCATCTTCTTGAATCCCGTTTATGTTTTGTCCATTCCTCAATCCTCCCTATAGTCAGTCTTTTCTCTCACTTTCACTCTCTGAAATCCCCTGCTTATTAGTGTCATTCCCACCTTGCTTCGAGTGAAATGATTTAAAAAAGGATTCTAAGAAGCATGTTCCTCGCTAAGACCTACATGATTCGTTCGTTCGCAGACATCTTAAAAATCGACCTGCGAATGCGGTTGTATACACAGCTGACGATTTAGACATTTCTGAACGAGTTCGCTGCTATGGCTGACATCTTTATGAAAGTTTAGAACTGACGAAACTATTTAAGAACATGACTCGAGTTATTAGGTTAATGTTTTTGTTTTGTACTATCTTACATTGTTGGTTTTGTGATGTCAACGAACACTCGTTGCCACTTTCGTAATGCCAAAGAATACTCGTTTTTGAAGTAGAGACTTTGTAATTGCAGATACAACTATAGTACACCGTCGATCAATACTGGTGTCAGATGCCTTCGAGTAACTCTCACACTAATAGTACTTGCTCGATAATACTCGCTCGAATAGTAACCACCGAATGGTAATCCGTGTTGTGATCAGTATAGAGAATATCGTAAAGAAAAGAGAATCGCGAACCGTATAGTAATAGAGGATGGAATAGAAATAGTGATCCGAATAGTAATAGAGGATAGAATAGAAATAACGATCGTTAGTCGTCAGCTACTTCCTACATATATGCGTTTCCTTTATGGACCCGTGGTCTACTTAATTCAATAATGTGATCGCCTGTGTTTGCTCACTGGCGATCTATGTTCAAACTCAAGTATCGGCAGCGACACTTTATTCCTATATAACAGTTGGACAAAACTTTCCCTAGTCTATTCTATGTTCAATTTTCGTTAAGTAATGGAATCGCCTTCAACTTCTCCAGATATTAATCCAAATTTTGAAGTTCATTATTAAAATAGACGTATATGAGAATGGAAAACAATATTCAATCAAAAGTCTTTGAGAAGCAATAAAAAACTGTTGCAAATAATTTTATTGAATTTTTAGGTTTCTAGTGTAACTTATGAAAACGTTAACAAAAATCAATGAATGACAACCTGATGAAGGTTCTACAATGTCAAGGAGTATATTAACATATAAAATAATATATTCAGATAGATGCGACACCTGAAGGATATTTCAAAGAATGTATAATTTTACTTCCAACAATACGAAGCTAAAGATATCTTTCTGTAGCTTATGTCGTTTGGATTTATTTTTTATAAATATGAATTATAAAAAAAAATATTTCCTAAATTTGTTTATAGAATGAAACTTGCTTCCTCCAAAAGTTAGAAATATTTTTAATAAGGATATATATATATATATATATATATATATATATATATATATATAAAATAATAATCGACTCTCCGTCGCGTTCGACGTATGAGGGTCAGGCCGAAGTCCCTAGGAAATCGACATCCCGACGCCGGCACATGAGATTTGATTATAGTGGTGAAGGCCTCGTGCAGGACCAGCCACACTTTTTGGAGGGACGAATACAGATAACCTAGTGCACCGAATGCATGCCACAAGGTTCCCAAACGACCCTCCGCAGGTTTTGAATATATATATATATATATATATATATATATATATATTATAAGCCGCTGCGCAACCGATATATCGTTAACTTTATCAATTCCCCTGTGGAGTATAGGACGACAGCCTCACCACACGAGGTGTTGGTGTTTTATTTTTCATAGCGTCTAGGTTTTTACAGGGTAGAATTGTTGGCCACACGTCCTACTGGTTTTGAATTCAGAGTTGTCCTTGTTGTCAAACAAGGCTACAGAACCCAGTTTGCCCTGTTATTTAATCCCTAGCTGGAGTGGTGGGAAGCAGTAGGGATAGATACATACTTTCATCAAGGGTATTTGTGTGAGAGCAAACGCAACGTCCTCGGTTGGAATTTGAACTCGAAAATCCCACTTTCTGGGTCGATAACGCGCACACCCAACCGATACATTGCTCACGTAAATATATCTTGAAGATTTATTTTTTTTATCAGTTTTATTGTGAAAAACATTGACTAGCATAATACAATTTTCGATTGTATGTATATATACGCATAAAGTGTTCTTCCTGGTGAAGGATTGCGTGCTATTTTAATAATAATAACAGAAGATTTAAAAAAAGAACAATCCCTTGCTTCGCTTTGTGAAAATATTTTTTTTTTATGCGACCACAAAACATTTCCCTTTGTGGTTATAATTTTGTAGAGGTTGTGTTAATGCATTAAATTATATTGATCAAAAATTGTTGAGTAAATTAGGCTGCGTGATGAAATTAACAATTTCCTCTCACATTAAATTTTAGTATTCAGCAAACATAGAATAAGGACATGAGAAACAACAGTTTTTGCACAACAATGAATAAAATATTTATATAAACAAGAGATACAAAAACAACTGGAGTAAAGCGGTAGTTTTAAAAAGTTCAAATGTCCTTTTATGTTTAGATGAAATGTTATCAAAGTTCTGGTTTGATAGATTATAATTTGTTGAATGGTCTGTACAATAATGAGAAAGTGTGTTTTGGTATTATAGTAATTAAAGAAAAAAATATACAGTTCAAGGTTTACGGAATTGTTGCTCTTTGATTTGCTTTCACTGGTTCGAAGAAAATTTTCTGTAGTTGTAATAAATGATTCTTAACAAGTTGTGTTTATGTTAATTGCAATAATTAACGTTGAGCTTGAAAGCGTATGAAAAAGATTCCTGTATTAATTTGAATGTGAAAAAGTTGATTTTTCGTCATAAAATATTGCTGTGTGAATGAGTCTTCTCTCAGGCGGGAATCATGTTAAGGAACTTTAATGTAAAGCCTGGAACTGTGCGACGAGTTCAAAGGATTCTGATCGGCACACTATCGAAGATGAAAGACGTTTCATATTTATTGCTAAATTTGGTCATGTGATAGGTTCACAGAAGCTTGATAGATTTTGACGGAATTATCTTTTTGGTCAGGTAAAGAACTAGGTCGATGTTATTAAATATTAAGTGACCAATTAGAAGTTGAGATTTTCTGAAAATATACATTAAGCTGAATAAGCTCTGTGATCCACTTTTTGTACGAAAATTGATATTGATAAAAAAGTTCGTAGCGGGGTGCTAAAATTTAATTTTATCATCACCACCAATGTTTTTTCATAGTTTCTATAAATGTAACACAGAATAACCATGAAATTAACCCTAACAGTGTAACTAGTTCATTTTTGTTGGTAAGCAATGTGTAAATAACACCTTGAACTGGTCGCAATGACGGGTTTTGTTCAGTTATTCAATGCCATTGTTGAATGAAGACTACACATATTTATTAGTATGAGTTATCCCACTTGGCGTTGCCAAAGCGCTCTTAAAGCCTATAAGAAGGCAATCAAATTCTCTCTGCAGTTCTTTTTACAACACTTGCGTCCACATTTAGTCGACGTCGATAAAGAACGCTGTCGACTAGGTGTGTTCACTTCCTTGGTCCTCTGTTAAATTTTGAACACTCTCACACACGCACAAACACACGCGTTTCTATTTACATAATCATTTCACCTCAAGCAAGGTGTTAATGCTCCTAAAACGTAAAGGCTACTGCGAGTGGAAGAGAATTAGAACACTTTAGTAAAGAGAAAGTGGCGATTGACGTTGCATTTAAATGTTTTAAACTGGAAGAGAGTTCCAGGGGTAAGAAATGTGCGTGTGGTAGCGGGTAAATCTGATGCTAATTTTTAAAAGATTTTATATTCTTTTATCTGATCCTGTCGGAGTTAGCTCTTCCTTAATTTCCAAATTCTTCACCAGGGGTCTCTCTCCCCATGCTATAAATACTGGGCTAATTCTTGCCTCGACCTCTTCTTTCCTTCAGGCCTCGTGCCGAATCCCACCTCGCGTGGGGTGAGGTAAATCTCTCTTTCTTCTTTATTTCAGCGACAAGATGTAAACTCTTAGAAGATCAGCGTTTCCCATTTCTGGGAAAACACTATGAACATTACAAACATTCGCCACAATACGAACTTCTCCAAAATAACATTCACCAAAATACGAACACACACACACACACACACACACACACACACACACACACACACACACACACACACACACACACACACAAATGTTCACACACAAACACAATGTTAACTGTCTTTGTAATTTGTTGTTAATACACATATTTGTTTATATATATATTGGTCTTGTTTGTCTTCTTTATCTTCAGTTGGGCTTAATTCAAGTCCGACATTTTCATATAGCTGGACCTTCTAGCAGGAAATATAAACGCACGTGTTTTCTTTTCATCTTCCCACCCCCCGGTCCTCTACAATCCTGTCATTAAATAAACATCTATTGATATATTATTCTCATGTAAACATATTTTAACTTGATTTTAAATAAACATTTTTTGCTTTTACTGTACCTACTTTTATTATTATTTGTAATGATATAAGTAGGTACCTCCAAAGAAAGGTGATACCCTAGGTTTAAAATGCATTTTTAAAATTGAAAAAACTTTAAAGATTTTATTTTAGTTTTAATTTCAATCTATTAGGTTAAATTTAATATTTCCAATATGCAAAATACTTTGCTGCATTTCGAATTGAGTTTAAATTGTTTGTAATTATTTTTTTATTAGTAAAACGCTAAAATCATCCATACAGACAAATCTGTCAACACAACGTAATTCTCTTTGTTAAAAAAATCATTCAAAAATAAAATATACTTTTCTGAAACTTTATTTGAAGAACATTAGCTGATTTAAAGTTTAATTAATTTAATTTGAAACAAATATTACTTACTTTTAGTTTAAAATATCGTAGAAAAGTATTTTAACGCAGAGGTGGATTTTTTTATGAGGTGTTGACAACACTCTCGATAGACTTAGGTTTGGGGGATTTTTTCTAAGGGGGACATAACTGTAACATTTTCTTGACGAATATAATGTGAACGCCTTTTTATATAATTTTTTCACTACCCAGTAAATGTGCGTAATTACAAAAATACGCACATAAAATAAATCAAAAATTCTTTTTGAAATATTTGGGGTTGCTGAATTGTAGTGAGCTTTTCCATTTATAATTAGTAAATACAGTCTTAAATTAATATTAATATCACTTTATCGTTATAAATTAATATAGAATTTTAAAAGATTTAAATCTTTATAAATTATTCTAATTAAAAATTAAATAAATGAAAACAATTCTTGTAAAAATTCATTATTCTTCAGTTTTTTTTTCTTAAGACAACAGTGTCCATAATATATTTTTCTACATAAAAACAATTAATAGCTTTTCTAATTAAATAATGTCTTAAATGTCTTTTGCCAAAAAAAAATTTGATGATTTAAATTCTCCAAGGACTTGTCCCTATAACTAATGTAAACATTAAGCTCCACAAATATGACTTTTACAAAATTTCAAAATATTAAATAAATGGTGGTGGTGGTGGTTGGGAGGGGGTAACAGATGTAAGAAAAAAGAAAGATTTAAAAAATAATTTAATTCATTTGTGAATAAGTCTTAAACGTTTCATTAAAATCACACAATTATTTAATTTTTGCAAGAATTTCCAAATCAGTGTATTTTTCACTGTAAAAAGTTGCTAAATTTCCAAGACTAATTTATGGTACTACGTTGACGCGTGAGATTTAAGATTTTCAATCAAAATTTCGAAGTTTCTAAAAATGATTAAAAAAATATAATTTAATAATGAAAAAATCCTTTGGTCTTTCCTCTTAACATAAAGATTTTATTAAGTGTGGGTAATTTTTTCATCATGTATGCTATTTTTTAGCGAATCTTCGGAGGTACATACAAAAGTGTATAAAACTTATGAACGTTTTAGAAGGTAATATTTAGAAAAAGCTGAATATGAAGTTTTTTTATTTATTTTTTAAATTAACAGCGGTAATAAATTTAAACAAATCATACAGCTTATATCAATCATATTGTTATTTATTGTGGCTAAGAAAACAAATTTAATCTTCCGTTTTATTTTCCGTTCACGCAAACAAAATGAGTCACCTATACTACCGTGGATAGAAATAAAACCATTTCAGTCTACGCATCGTTATTTAAAAATCTATTTATTCTGCTAGCATAGAATCCGGGAACTGATTTCTTCAAAGGCGTTTTGAGCTCCTGCTTGATTGATGAAAACCATCTTTTGTAGGAAATTGTCGAGAGGTTTGGTGACTAAAAAGGATAAAGTAGAGTTCTGTGGGTCATTCCGTTCAGTTTCTGTAATTTAATTTATGAATATTAGCGCAGTATTAAATTGGCGGCAAGATCTCATCAATTTACAGCTGAAATGGCTAGAAGTAACTGTAAATTCTATGCTAACAGTTTTCTCTATCACAATTATCGCTTGTGGAACTCTCTTCATGCTTCTTGCTTCCCAGTCAACTTTGATCTTCAAAAATTTAAATATCAATCGTTATCGTCTGATTTTTCTTAATTCTTATTCTTTTATTGTTCTCTCTCTCTTTAATAGTAGTTTTTCTCATATTCTCTAACACCCAGTAACCTCTTGCGTCCTAGTGGCTTTATTGCCTTGCTTGGGGTGAAATGATTTTTTTTTAAAGTGCCATTTGTAATACATCCGAACAGGTGTTTTTTTAGCTTCTCTTTGGTTCTTGAAGATCATCGATTGCAGAAAATTGTCATTATGCTTAAAGAAGTAGATTAAAGCGAGTAAGCCGTGTGTGTAAGTTTTGTAGCTAAATACATCCAATTTCTGCAGTGTCATTTGCAAGACATTGGGCCGGTGTTTTGAGCTTGGTTGTTGAAGGTCGACTCTCGCAGAAAATTGTCAAGATGCTCGAAAACGTCGTAGTAGATTGAAAGGAGTCAACCGTGCGAGTTTTGTAGCCAACTTCATCCAATTTCTGTTGTGTCATTTGCGAGACACGCGGCCATGCGTTGAGAGTTTTTGTTGCGCAAAAGAAGCGCGGATCAGACGTCATCATGGCAAATATAAATATTTTTATTTTCATTTTGACTTGCGGCACCCAGTTCTCGTGTTTTTTTTGTTTTTTTTTTGTTTTTGTTTTTTAATTTTCCAATTTAATGTAAATGTCGAACAACTGTTGTAAGGTCAGCGTTTACTTCTGTAATCTTTTGAATGGTTTCGCGTGAGTTAACCTTGTTTGGTTGACGAAATATATATTGGCTGGCTTGGTATTATTTAGAGACGGTACAGATAATTACCCAAAGATTCATAATAATTAATGATTGCAAGGAAGAAGTCAAGAAAACATAAATTTAGTTTTATTTTTTAGAAAGAGAACAGGTTAACAAAGTGTAAAAAATGCGTTGAATACCTTCCTGAAAATGAAAGGTAGTGGGTGTTAAAAATATACTCCTGCACGCCACGTTGAAAACAAAATGTTTACTCATGGGTCAGGAAAGAGTTTTCTTTTAACAGCGTGCACCCGGAGGCTGTAAAAAAGATGATTGGTTCTTGCGGGTCACATGACCGTCCAAACGTGGTGCATATTAACTGGAGAAAAGGAGGAAGTGTGCAAAAGGTGAATTTTCAACTAATCACTGTTAGCTTGTACCAGTTAAAACTCTACTGATTTTATATCCCCCCCCCCAAAAAAAAGACTGATACAAGTCTTTGCAATATGTCATAGTCAGTCATCACAAAGATGTCAGTTTGTCTATGCAGATATACACCAAGCATCTCCCTTTCCCCAAAGTGAAGCAGCTAGAGATTAAAGGACCGTAGGAACTTACATCTCAGCTTCAATAGTCAATAGATTTTACTTCTTTTTCTCCTGTAAATTTTAAATAATAAAGTTTACTATAATAGGCAATATTTTTTCAGTACCTGAAACATGTCCATTAGCACGGACATCTTAAATAATAAGACTGTTTTCTATGAAAGTTGCCTTCACAAAAATCAATTTAAAAGCATTTTACATACAAAACCTTTCCGTAAAAATATAAAATTGCAGTTTTCAATTTTATGACAACTGCAGGAACCTCTAGACAAGATAGTTACTGGAAAGTGGGAAGAACGGAATGACCACTAATTATAAGAAGATGGAATGTACGGTCATTAGCAAAAGGGACAGCCCAAGCTACAAATTGGTGATGTTAAAATCAAGCAAGTACACAAATTTAACTACCTGGGAAGGGTTTTAAAAGACAACAGAAAGTGTAAAACAAATTTGAAGGTACATTGGAATAGAGAAATTTAACTTCTAAAAACTAAATAAAATATTAAGAAACGGGAATATTTTGTTAGAGACAAAGAAAAGAATGCTGAACTTCTATGTACTATCAATTCTCCTATGTCAGTGAATACTGGACCATCTCCTCATATAAACAGAGATGTAGTTCTACAGAAGGTTGCTGAGAATATTGTGGACAGAACATCTGAAGAAGTTTTAAGGAAAATGAGAACAAAAAGTGCACTTGAATTTAGAATCAGAAAGAGAGTTGAAATTTCTGGGACACCTAATGAAGAGAGAAGGCTTGGAGAATTTGATACTTAACAGGAAATATTGAAGGAAAAACGGGTAAAGGTAAACAACAAATAACCTATCAAGCGGGCTTGTGTAAATGGATGGTTGAATGGACTGGCAGGTATAGTAAGGGGTCAAATATTGTTTAGAACTATGAGGGATAGAAAGTTGTGGAGAGTCATGATCACGCATGCCCTGAAGAGATATGGTATATAACAGACGATTAAAAAGTTTATTTACTATATGTAACTGTTGTGGTGTACGACCTACAATGAGTCGATGGTGGACTCTTCCACTAAGTATAAGACTGATTGTAGAGGGGAACTGAGGGAGAACAATGCACTGTCACACACTCTCAAGTCAAGTACTACTCTTCTGTTATAATACTACGACACTTCCTTTATTTTTCCGTGACCATTCATTTAGTCACAACATTAACTAGGGTTAATCGCCAATGCCAATATCAATATTTAAGCTCACATAACAGATATAATTTTCGATGATGATTTCCAATGCAGGTAACATATCCTAATGGATGATCTTTCTTTTTTCCACAGGTGCTTGATATTCATGGTAGGCGAACTCTTCAAACTTTATTATTCCTCATCTCATATCACCTGTTATTTTTGGCCTTAAGCCAGATTAAATTTTTATATTTCTTCTTATTACTTAAACGTCATTTTTAGTGGATACTCTAAGATATTTACCCTGTCTCTCCACTGAGACTGGATGTGACACAAGGTCGGGTTTACTGTGGGGAACCCGAGCGCGTATAACCGGGCCAGAAAATACCCGTTGGTTGCACTGGCATTGGTATGACTACCGATCCTGCCCTCTAGTTCTATGAGGGCAGATACAACTGGGAGCGGGCATTGCTCAGTATTTTGTTTTTCTCTACCGCGTCTCTGTCCTCAGATAAAGACACAACTCAGTTTCACTTTGCAGAGACGCAACTGAGAGATGATAAACCCTTCACGGCATGTGCCAGGTAAGTATAGTGAATACTAGTTTTTGAGTAGATGGTCCATTTATCTATTAAACAATGCATTTATTTTCATCTACCGGCCTGAGAAAAATATGCGCTCACCGACAGGGGAAACTGTCATTAGATCTGACGTCCTTTGACCTCTCGACTACAGAGTGCGTCAATGACCAAGCAAAATGAATAGTGCCTTTAAATCCGGATTTTTCTCTGACTCTGGAAATAGACATATCTACTCAGTTTTGTATCCTAACGTAAACAAAACAATTTTTGAAGAAAGGTGTGGACTTTTTATTTATCAGTCTGGCGAATTTTTATTACTTAAACGTTATTTTTAGTGGATACTCATATTCGAGTAAATAAATATACTGTTTAATAAACAAATGGAGCGTCTACTCAAATACAAGTATCCATAAAAATAAAGTTAAAGTCATAAAAATCTATCGGATTAATAAATAAAAAATCCATCCCTTTCTTCATAAATTTCTTCTGTGTAATTTGTCCCTTTAGGACATAGGCACTCATGGCTCTCCACAACATTTCCATCCTTTGTAGTTCTTAGGAATGTTTGTCTTTTTACTATCTCTCCCAGTTCTGCCATCTTTTTACACAAACTTAGGTAGATTACTTGCGTGAGTGTCAAATTCTCCAAGCGCTCATTCCTTATTATGTATCCTAGAAATTTCAGCTATCTCTTTCTTTTTGTTTCCATTTTGTTTAAAACTTGCTTGCTAACCACAAGCTCCATCCGTGGTTTTATCAACATCCTCCTGTAGAACCCCACTTCTGTTACATCAAGTCTGTTTATCTGTGAGGAAAATTTCAGAATCCACTGCCATATAGGACGATTGATGTTGCATAGCAGTTCAGCACACATTTCTTTGTTTCTAACAGAATTTTCCCATTTTTAATACTTTGCTTAACTTTGAAAGGCAAGCAGTTTTGTACTATATTTCAAGAAAACCGTCAATTTATTTTTTTAATAAATTTATTATACCTTTTTCTATAAGAGAAAATATTTGAACCACACCCTGACATAAAATATTTCTCCAGATGTGCATAATGAAGTTAATTCTTACATTTATGGATCAAAGCCTTCCTGCACAGACATTCAGTGCCCCTGTGGATGACACGCAAATATATTTCAATATTTATTTCTCTTTAAATCTGTCTTAAAAGTAAATGCTCCAGCCTTGACTGACTGCTCATATAACAAGACATGTTTCTCGGTAGGTGTTATATGGGAGTGGGCATGTCCAGTTGTCCTTTGGGCTTCTAACTCTCCAGCTGCAACATCACAAATGTTTGAGACAACCTGCACTGTTGACATCCGCTTCGTATACTGTTATGCTTTCCAGTTGGTTACCACAGGTGTTCATTAATCAAACAGCTTTTGAGGGTCATTAAATGATTTGCTACACTTCACTGGTTGCATTTTTCAGACAGATGTTATGAAACATTCTCAGCCCCGTATTATCAAAAAAGTCACGAGCCTCTGCTTGAAACGAATTCTGGTGTACTGAAATTCAGTTTTATAACAGAAGCAGATGAGAATTTTAACACTTTCACCGCTGCATTGTTATAGCATTGTTGCCTGGCTGTGCTGGCACATTTCTGGAAAATAGGAAATCGCTATTAAAAAAAGTAAATGACAATAAAGAAGTTGTTAATAATTTCTTATGAGTGCCACAATTTTGGTTTCGATTGAATACGTTGTAACACAAATTTAGTTAATGCACATACATAGTTCTAGCTCTTTAAAAACTATTACTAATTTGCATGCATGGTCAAAAACCTGAATAAAAGGTGAGCCGCACAGACGAGCAGGGGATCATCTACAGGATTTTGATTTGTTCAGGACCGGACTCATTATGTTGGCAGATTGAATTTCTTCCATCTCGGATAATTCCAGAGTCCTTAGTGGTACCGCTACATATGAACCAGTTATACAATGGCTTCATGGCGTCAAAATGATATGCGACCTTTGCAAGATAACGGACGTCGAGCGTATACTGCCATTGAACTTGCAAGACGGCACACTCATCATATACCAGCAACTAGACAGGGAGAAGAAGACAAGTTTGCGGCACATCAAATGGGCCCTCATAGCTGCCTATGCTCCGGACTCGTTTGTCACATACATTCACTGCTGCATTGTTATAGCATTGTTGACTGGCTTGTGTTGGCCCATTTTGAAAAAAAAAAAAAAATAACGGATTGCCATTTAGACTATGAAGACGTTAACAGTGATTTCTCATGGGTGTCACCATTTTGGTTAAATAATACCATACAATCATTTTTTTTTCAAAATAGAACATGCCAGTCTAACAGAATAAAGGGAGAGAACCGACAAGATTGGAATCTATTCTACCCCGACTCAGTCGACATCTATGTGGAAAGGATGGAAAGTTCAAAGTGTTATGACTGAAGATCTTCGAATGGCTTTGTATTGACCCCTAATATTGAGAAGGAAAGGGCTTCACTGGTAAAGAAATAATAACAACAAAGATGAGAACAATAGTCCAAGTGTAAATAATGATAACTACTCATGCCAGAAATTCAGGCATAAAAATTCACTTTGTGTCAAAATTTACAATCTACATAAGAATTTACTTTTTGACAAGTATATACAGATATATATACTATATAGAATACATTTGAGTTTCAAATACATGGGGTGGTTAGAATAAAAAGTGGTGGCGGGAATATTTTCAAATAATTTTGTAAAAACTTTCAGCTTTGTCATAGAATGCTTGTAGTTTAAATTTACACTTTTACTACTGCATAGTTATAGCATTGTTGCCTGGTTGTGCTGGCCCATTCTGGGAAAAATAAGAAATTGCCATTTACTAGGAATCAGCGGCTAAGTGATTTCTCGTGGATGTCACCATTTGGGTTTCGATTGGATACTCAGTAAGACAAACGAGGTAAACAACACAATATAATAAACTGATCTTCAAATGACCCTTGATATTGAGAAGGAAAAATCTGTGGTTAAATAGGAACAAAAAACATAATTTATCCATGGCTAAGAGGCCACAGTGTCTTGCCTACCCGGTCGGAGCCGCCATTTGCTATTTATTTAAAACACATGCATGGTTCTAGTTCTTTTTAAAACTAATGCTAATTTGCACGGGTGGTCAAAAATCTGAATAAAAGATCAGCCACACAGATGAGCAGACAATATTACATATACAGGTAAATTGTCGCTATTTTATACTTTTTAATTTTGTGCATGCGCGTTGTTTTTGATTTTGCCGACTGCGCAGCATAGTAGGGTCAGTTGGGCACCCTCTGAGACAAAAGAGCACCATGATGCATTTCACTCCGTCAGAAAATTGGATACGGCATGCTGTACTGCTTGACATTCACACCAGAAGCTCCAATACAAATATTTCAGAGTGTTTGGGTGTCAATCTGAGGACAGTGCAGAGGAATCATAAAGAGTTGGATGAGTCTAATAGTGATTACAAAGGTACGGCAGCTTGGAAAAATCACTCTGATCATTCTGATAAGAGAAAAAAACTCCCGAATTTGTGGATGAGGGTCTCAGACTCAACACGGAGGCCTACATTAAGTGCTTTGAGGGGGTAGTGTTGTCCCGAGTCAAGAGGGTAGTTGCTGAAGACCCTATGTCAGGCAACAGGTCTCTGCATCATGCACAAAAGCAGGAGAACCCAGTCATGACTGTCAGACAACCTTTTATGCCACATCACCCCTTATATCTGGCCACCTAACGCTCCAGACTGCAACTCCCTTGATTATTATATGTGGGGCACAATTGAACGAGAGACCACCAAAATTCCTAAAGATAAACTGAAGAAGGAGACAGTACAGAAGAGTTGCCGGAGAATCTAAAGTCGTCTGGAGGCCGTGGTTGAAGCCAATGGCGATTTTATTGAATAAATTTACTGTTTAGTATTTGAAGATATTTTTGTGTAATTTTTGTAAATATGTCTGTTAAAATGAAATGTCAGTGTTATTTAAATTTTTGCGTAATTTAGATAACAGTTTACCCAACGTACCCTGTACGTATATCGCTGTGTGAGTATTTGATCCAAATAAAATTATGCACATACATATATATATATATATATATATATAAAATGAACATTGAAGTCAACACTTAGAGGCAACAGGCAGTTTCCTCTGATCTCTGATATTGAGCACTTTATCGCATAAATATAGCACACCTTAAGACTATATTTCTTCATATATATATTGTTGTGTCGTGGCACAATAGTAAAAATAAGAAAATCAAGTCGAAGTTGGTTTAAAGAACAAGTGTATTTAACATCACAGATACAAAGGTAGGGAACGGGTACTACTCAGCTAGGCAGTTGTAGTACTGTCGCTGCTTACACCGGGTAGGTATTACTGGCACTATATATAGTGAGAACCGGTGTAATTCCCTTGTGTTAGAGGCCGGTGCAACACCCCCCTTTGAAAATATCCCGTCTGGGAATTAATAACGTTTTTGTTTTGGGTTCACCTAATCAACTCCGTTGATTTCCGTTTTCTTTCTGACCTCCTATTCTCAGGAGCTGTCTCTGGTATGGGCACCTGAAAAGTATCAAACACTGTGTCCATGATGTCCTCCTCGGGCGATCTGGTCACCTCACTGTTCGAGTATCTTTTCCGGATTTGGTTAGTGTGACGTTTGTGCACGAAATTTGGTCCCTTAATCATATAGACCATGTTGCCTATTTGTTTCTCAATAGTGCCGGACTCCCAAAAGGTCCTATTATTTCTATGCATATTGTAGAAAACTCTTTCGCCCACTTTATACCGTTTTTTTTTGTTACTGGTTTTTTGAGGTTTGGCCTATCCTGGTTTGGTAACAACTTGTGGAAAATTGATCTAACCTTGCGTCCGAACATGACCTCAGCAGGTGTCTTCGACGTTTCGAAGTTTGCATTCAGAGTGACCCTGTAAAACTTGTAAGAACTGTTGGATTGACTTATCAGTCTGTGATCCACTAGCCTTTCTCTCCGCTTGCCCATTGCTTCTTGGATGGTATGGTGGAATGGTTATATGCTCGATTAGATAATCCTCGCAGAGATGTTTAAATTCGGTAGACGTGAATTGCGTTCCATTGTCTGTGACAATGCAGTCTACAACTCCAAACCTAGCGAATAGTTCATACAGGAAGTTAATAGCTGCCTCGGATGTGGGGTTCTTGCATTTCAGTACTTCCGGCCACTTAGACTGTCTATAACAATGAGATAGTAGAAACCATCTAACGGTCCAGCAAAATCCAAGTGAATTCTCGACCAAGGTCAGTCCGGTTTTGCCCACGAACCGAATTGAGTCGGAGGAGCTTTCATAGCTAATGCGCATCCTCTACACTCCCCTGACTTTTTTCTTCTATATCCTTATCCATGTTTGGCCAGAAAACGAAAAAAGAGCGCATAAGGCTTTTCATTCTTGATGTGCCTGGATGTCCTACATGGAATTCCTTGAGCATTCTTTTCTGTAATGTCGTAGGAATTACGACCCTGTCGCTATATAACAGGACGTTATCACAAATTGAATAAATTTCCTCATACAGTTGGTTACTGTTGATTTTTTCTTTCGTGCTTATAATAAATTCGTCCACCTCTGCCTTACTCTTAATCTCATCAAGCGTTACTGGAAGTTCTCTTATCGTGTCACATAAAGTATTTTTTACTTCAACTTCCGCTTGAATGGCTGCTATTACCATATCCTCCAATGGTTCTGTGTGCTTAGGTATTAACCTTGATAAGCCATCTGCATGACCAAGTTTTTTAGATGGTACATACTCCATTTGAAAATTATAATTCAGAAGAATGGTACCCCATCTTTAGAGTCTATTCGCCGTATGTTGTGGTAGTCCCTTTTTCGATCCAAAAATCGTTAGTAAAGGTTTGTGATCTGTTTGTAACAGAAATTGTCTACCGTGCAAGAAACGATGAAATTTCTTTACTGCGAATATAATGCTTAGCGCCTCTTTCTCAATTTGCGAGTAGTTCTTTTCGTCTGGTAAAAGTGAACGGGATGCATAGGGTATGGGTTTTATTTTTCCATCATCCATTTTGTGTAGTATGCATGCTCTTATGCCATAGGCACTGGCATCGCTTGCAACTATAATATCACGCTTGGGATTATAATGTGCCAAAAACAAGTCAGACGTTAATATATCTTTAATTTCCTGAAATGCTTCTTCGCACTCTTGCGTCCAGACCCATTTTTGGTCCTTCCTTAACAATTCATTTAAGGGTGATCTTAGTTTATGCATATTTGGACGAATACATTGTAATAATTCGCCAACCCTAAGAAGCTTTGTAGAGACGCAATATTTTCCTGAGCAGGCATGTCCCTTATTGCACTCGATCTATCTGGATCCGGCCTTCTTCCATGTTCATCGATAATTTGCCCCAAGTATTTTATTTTTTCCATGAAAAAGGTACATTTTTCCTGTTTCAGTTTAAATCCATAATCCTGGATCCTTTTGAATACTTGGTTTACATGAGCTTTGTGTTGTTCTTTGCTAGCGCTGTTCATTAACACATCGTCCAGGTACCCTACTGGTGAAGTCCAGCCTACTTAACATCATGTCCATTGTTTGCTGAAAAAACGCAGGGGCGACTTTCACCCCAAAAGGAAGTCTGTTAAACTTGTATAATCCCTTATGGGTATTGATGCATAGCAGCTTTGAACACTCCTG
Organism: Acanthosepion pharaonis; assembly: GCA_903632075.3. Classification (NCBI taxonomy): domain Eukaryota; kingdom Metazoa; phylum Mollusca; class Cephalopoda; order Sepiida; family Sepiidae; genus Acanthosepion; species Acanthosepion pharaonis. Next base: position 2,569,751 of record CAHIKZ030003957.1, read on the forward strand.
ATCGACTGGGATTTGTAAATACGCGTCACTGAGGTCGATTTTAGAAAAAATATTTCCCTCCACTCAGTTTCGCGAATATTTCTTCAGGGCTCGGAAGGGGATAATGGTGATCCTTTAATGCATTGTTTAAACCTGTTGAGAAATCGGCACAAACCCTAATCTCCTTGCTCTTCTTTTTTATGTAAACTGTTGGCGTAGCCCACTCACTGTGATCAATTTTTTCGAGGACACCCATGTTTTCGAGTCTTTCTAATTCACCGTCTATTTGTTCTATAGCGGCGTGTGGAACCTTTCTTTTCTTTTTGAACATTGGCTGTTCATTTTCTTTGACTTCAAATTTTGCTACCGCTTTTGTACACCTTCCAAGACCGCCTGTAAATACGTCTGGAAAATTCTCTTTTAATTCCCTCTTAAGTTTTTCTGCCTCCACATTCGAATCCTCAACTTTTTGACAAAAAGAGCTTAAAGGCAGATCCCATAGTCTAAATTTTTCGAACAGATCAGTTCCAAAGAGGTTATTTGATTTTCGCATGACAAAAATTTTAGCTTTTTCGGTCTTATTCTGAAAAGAAATATTCGTCAATAATTCTCCTTCGAAGGTGATTTTTTCACCACTGACGCTTCTCGCCGTTTTATGTGATTTAATCATAGTGGGTCTCCCAATCTTCTTCCATGTCTGTATATTAATGATGGAAATATCAGACCCACTATGAAGCTGTAGTCTTACTTTCTTTTTAAACATTTTGACCTGTACAAATTTCCGGATTTTCGTTCCTCAGGTTCAATTTTCGTTAGTTTAATGGATGTCTTCTTTCTACCAGATTTTTTCCTACAATGTGATGCCTTATGCCCCTTCTGGTAGCAGTTGTCACATTGTTTGAATTTGTAGGGACACTCATTGTACCAATGTTTATCTCCACACCTCCAACACGGTCCAGGTGGATCTTTTCCCTGTTTTTTCCTCTGGTTATTTTTGAAGTTAAATTTTTCTTCTGATGGACCTTTTTAATGTGCGCCACTCCGCTTTCCTCTATGTCACGACTGTCCCGTTTCAATGCAACAAACCATTCACAGTCTTCCGCTAAGCTTTGTAGTTTTAAATTCGGCTCATTTTCGAGTTTATTTAACACACGACGCCTGATCTCAGCGTCTTTACCTAAAACCAGCCCTTGCACAAATATTAAACATTTAAAATTATCTGATGATAATTCCTCCAGTTTAAAGTCGTCGCAATGCTTGTTTACAATACTTGCATAAGTAGTGTAATCATCTTCCTCTCTTCTAGTGACATTCATACACTTATATCTCCTGTGAAAAAGAGAAGTTTTTGTAGAAAACAGTTCTGTTAGTAGAGTAACTGTCTCTTGAAAGTTCAACTCACTGGTCTTTTTTGGAAGGATAAAATTCACGAACTTTGTATGCTCGGCAGTTCCCAATTTTCTTAGCAGAAACCTAACTTTTTTAGCGTCTGTCCATGTACCGCAATCCGATACAAAAATACCCTCATATCTTCTATAGAAATGAGCAAACGTGACATCATCTTCTAGATTATAATTGAAACTTTCAATAGCGTTCCACACAGCCGTCTGGGAGAATGCGTTATGATTCTCGCTTGCATTCGTTAACTGTGTTGCCTCCAGAAGTTTCCTCTGTTCCTCCTGTGTTTTCATAAAGATTTGTTCGACGCGTTTCTGTCGTTCCAACAACTCTTTTTTAAATTTCTCCTCACTTTCAAGTTGTCGTTGAAGTTGTTGCTTTTGCAACGCGAGACTTTGTTCCGTTTGAAATTTGAACAATTGAAGAAGAGACTCTCTTAATTCTGCGTCCATGGTACGAATTCAATTTACGCACCATACAGTTTACACTTGTATTAAACAAATCAGTTTTCCCAAGGCTTGCTTACTAAAATTAGTTTGCTCAACTAATACACAAACAAGTAAAAAACAAAAAAATCCGTCGCTTTAAGGAGTGTTGACTAATGGGAAAGTCCCAAATTTTTTTTCCAACCTCTTTGTGGTTTTGCACAAATATGACTCGAATTTTTAACAGTCTTTGTTAAGCACAAATGACTTACGCGAATATATGTTTTTCACTCGACAAATCATTTAACTTTGAAGAGGAGAAAAAAAATATCTTACCGTGACAAAAAAACTCTGGTTTCTTGTAAAGAAACAAAAAAAAAAAAAAAACAGTGAACCTCTTTTTTTTCGAAACCCTTGGTGTCAGTATTTTCAACTATAATTGACAATATTATTCGCGTTCTCACGCTGTAGACTTTGGTAGCAAATTTTGGTTGTTTCTAATTTTTTTTTACGTCACCAAATTACTATTGTAGTAATTAATTTGCTATTAATCCTTGCGTATCCACATATCTGTTTGAAATGACGAAGGTGTTTTGCGAATCCTTGTATTTCAATCACTTTAGGTGATAGTCTGCAGTGATATCGTTTCGATTCAGACGTCGCCAATCTGTTGTGTCGTGGCACAATAGTAAAAGTAAGAAAATCAAGTCGAAGTTGGTTTAAAGAACAAGTGTATTTAACATCACAGATACAAAGGTAGGGAACGGGTACTACTCAGCTAGGCAGTTGTAGTACTGTCGCTGCTTACACCGGGTAGGTATTACTGGCACTATATATAGTGAGAACCGGTGTAATTCCTTTGTGTTAGAGGCCGGTGAAAAATATATATATATATATATATATATATATATATATATATATATATATATATATATATACAGTATACAAACACAAACATACTCACATATACATGCACATACACACACACACATATATATGTGCATGTGTGTGTGTAAATTTTATCCAATTATATGTTCGAACGAGCGCGGGTGTGTGTATGTGTGCGTATGTATATATGTGTGTGTGTATGTATATATGTGTGTATGTATTTATGTGTATGTATATATGTCTGTGTATGTATATATATGTATGCGTTTGTATATATGTGTGTATTTATATGTATTTATATATGTGTGTGTGCATAAATTTGATCCGAATATAAGTATCGCTGCAAAGAAATTTCCCTGCAGTAATTTGTAAAAAAAAAGCAGCTGTTTTGTGTTGACATTCCAGTTTTTGCAAACAATGGCATACATTGTTGTTTCAGGTGTAGAAAAATGTCACGTTTCATGGATGATATTTCTTCTCTTCTTCCAGAATACTTGCTGCAGACACTTGGACATTGCCAACAAGCAATTAGCACTCTGAAAAAAATAGACAATTGGCGCCAGACTATATCTTCTAAAATTCTCTGATAATTTCTCTGTATTCAAGACTGCAATTTTAGTATAATTTTTCCTGGTAAAAAAAAAAAAAATTATTTAATCCATAACTTGAATCAAAATATATAGAAGGAATTCACACTATTACTTGGATATTTGAACCTTTACATAATGCCGTTAATGTTTTTGTTAGAATTACCATTAAAAATTGCTATATAATATTACTTATGCTTTATTTTGATAAATGAATTTAATAAGCTATAAAGAATGAAGCCAATGGGTGTCCTTGGCACTGGCTTTGTTTTTATCTATAGTGCCATGTGACGCACTTAAATGGGTGTTGCTATGGTAAAAATACTCTGTTGGAATCTCAGACATAATTCAAATCAAAACAATACAGGGCAATAAAGTGAGCACATCCTCTGGTCAATGCAGCAAGAGAGAAACCGTGTTTCACACATCATTGTCACTATTTTTATTGCCTTAGAAATAAAAAAAATAAACTTGACACACGTGAATACAAGCAAAAACAAACATACTATAAGAGGCACATGAATGTATTTCAATTTCGCAAATTCTTTGTGAAAGAAATTAATTACAGGATTTGTGGGTAAATAAATATTTCATTTTTTGAACATCACAATATCAAAATTTTAAACTCTGCGGTGGTCAGGTGGGTGGTTTGAAACGGTATTGATGCTATAAGCTGAACCATCCTTATAAATTGATAACTAGGAATAGATTTGGTTAGCCTATCGCTGAGTTTCACTCCTCCCCAGTCTTTTGAACAAGAGTAGAGGTTTATCCTTTATTACCTGTTTAGGATTGGGCTTCCGGTTCTTTCTAAAGTCTTTTTCATTCTCTTTCACTCCCAGTCGTCCCTTGCATCTTAGTAGCTTTATCGCCTTGCTTGGGGTGAATTGATTAAAAAAAATTAACTTAAAATAAAAGAAATTAATGTGTTTAATAAATTGATTTATTTGGACCAATTTGCCAAACGTAATTACAATGCCTCAAAATAAGCATATCTCGTGGCCAATGCAGCAACATAGAAACTAAGTCCTGCATATTTTTATTGCCTTAAAAACTTCAGAATGAATGCTCATGTATTGGAGGCAAGATGTAACATAAGATGCACATGAAAGCATTTAAATTTTGCAACGTCAGTATTGAATTTATTACATTACTTCTAGATAAATAATCATTTTGTTTTTTTGAACTTCCTGACATTTTCGAATGAGTTTGATTTTTCAAACGTTTTAAAATAATAAAAAATTAATAGACTTAATTAATAAATTGATTTCTTTTAATCAATTTCTTTGTTGTATTTTGTCACATTATTTCAGCTGATACACACTTCAGCCGTCTTCAGGAATCTGTTACATTTATTAACCTGTGAATGTTGAACAAAACTCCTTATTAAACTTGTCCGGATATTCTTTTCTCATTTGATAACTGTCATGTCCCATATTTTTTCAGAGAAATAAATCAGATTCAAAGATAGTAAACAATCAATAAGCTTGTACAAGTTTGAGAGAAAATGGCAAACTGACTCTTCTGTTAGAAGCATTTTAGAAATTTAGATTGTTTGTAGTGTTATTTCAGTGGTTGGTGCTGATCGTTGCTGTCTTGTTTTAACGATGAAGATGTAGTGGATGGGTTAATTGTGTGGCAATATTTGTTGAGAATAGGTTGCGTGTCAATTAACTATTTCCACTAACATCAAAATAAAATACAAAATTCAACTGAATTGTTTTATAACGTAACAATGAATTTATTTAGGTTGACGTACAATATACACAAAAGGATAGGACAGAGTCGTGTCCCTTTAACTTGGAATATTTGTACCAGAGTTCATATTACTGTTATAAAATAAAATGACATATCTCGGCTGATTTACAGGCAATACTCAAGAACGAGAACCGGATGTGAACGGGACAAAGCCCCGTCACAAAATGACCATTAACTTTCTTTACAAATGTTTCCGACACACGTGTTCCGGTCGAAAAATAAAATAATAATTAAAGTACTCTATTTTTCGTCCAATAAAAATGCTTCCCTCCTAATTATACTCGCTTCATTTCTCGAGCCTGTTAAGCCATAAAAAAATGCTATAAAAGGGGTCACAGGGAAGTTCAGCAGCAGTCAACAGGTGGCCACAAAGGAGACCGGTCACGTTCAGCAGCTGTCAACAGGAGAGCGTCGACCACCGTCAACATGTGTGAACTACTATGAGAGATCGACCAGATCCGAAAGCCGGCTTATGAACTTTAACACACCAAGGTAGCTGTCCTTAACCCTTACGTTCCTGTTGAAATAAACCACGCAATTCTATTTCTACTGTTGTTGTATTTCTTTCTTGCAACCATACGCTTGTCTATAACACTGGTGTCAGAAGCGTACAGCAAGAGAAATATGGCCGACTACACGAGCTTCACTCGAGCCGAACTATTTACTCTCATCAAGGAACAGAAAACACTACTATTCAACTTGAAAACGGGACCAACACAGCCTTCCGAAGCCACGATACAGGAAATTCAAGCCGACATAAACGACATGCTGACTGCCCTAAAAACTACTTCAACACCTCCCACCGCTCAAACAAACGGCGATTACAGCTTAATGATACGCCAACAAACTATACGCGACACATTGAAGCTAGAGAAAACTTTTCACCCTGGACACGACGTGAACCGATTCATCACGGCCCTAAACAAAGCATACACAATCCACGTCACGCCAGAACTCAGCACCTATCCCAGCCTGGAATGCGAATTCGTCAAGTCTGCTAAAGATTTACTGGACCAAAGTATTTTTCAGCATATGGTTGACTCAAAAAAGGATATATCCACCTTCGAACAACTGAAGGAATACTTATTAGGAGCCCACGGAAGCCAGATGACTAACTTCCAACACCTCAGTCAAGCCTGGGACCTGGAACTGCGAGACGGCGAAAAATTAACAGACTTTGCGGGTCGACTCGAAAACACCCTTAGAGAGGCAGCCGTCCACAAAGAAGACAAAAATACTGACTTAACAGTCGATGGACTTATTTCCATCATCGGCGCTATGCTAATGAGCGAAAAAGTGAAAATTTGGAACTCAAATCTCTACCCACATCTCGTCAAGACAATGGACAACCACTATTCAGCCATTGGCATAGCCTCCGAAGCTCAAATATACCTTGATCGCGGTGTAAAATCCAACGACACAACTTCGCACGACACTGTGTATTTCACACAGAACCCACAGCAGACGGGCCTCACCAACCCTCCCGAACATGGCCACCATCCGACACGCAGAAAACATCAGCACACACCACGAATCAGCGTGTGCAAGAACTACCTCAGAGGTCGCCCCTGCCACCATGGACGCAACTGCATATATCGCCACCCACCTCGCATTCGGGCACAGGCCCATATCGCCGCAACGAATGACAATATACAAGCCATAAATAATGTGGAACAGGATTTTCGCTTCGGGCAGGACGAGATGTGATGCCTCGTTCGCCATGCCCCTACGTCAGCCATCACACCTTCAACTTTCAAGGACTTGCTCACCATTCACCGCTCGTCCAGTCCACCTTCAACTTCAGGGACATCACCTTCTCTGACGTCGCAATGTTAGACTCTGGACGCTCCACCTGCATCTTACCAATATCTCAGTTACCCAGAGAAGCCAAAGAAACACATGACCCGCTCCGATGTCGTAGTAAAAGCAATCAACGGCAGCACCACCGCCCTTGGCAAACTGACTTGCGACATCACCATCGGCAGTCGAGACTCACCCACATTCAAAAAGGTTAACGTACTGGTAACTACCCAAATCACACCGATCCTGATCGGCCAAATTATCCTATGTCACAACACGCTCGATTCCTATCTAATCGACAACCAAAATGCGACTATAGAATTCAGACGCACACTTTCCTCAGGATATACAACACACACAGCCGCAATCATATCACCGTCATCGTCAACCAACGATCCAGCATATGGCGCCCAAGCTGACATCATCCAAAACCAGCCTACTATGGAACTACAGCCCAACATCCAGACACTGGATCAAAAGCTAACCTGGCTAAAACATAACACGGGACTATCGCTACCAAACCACCCGAACCGAGACGAACTAGAGGCCACTGCAAACTTACTCATTTGCTACGCTGACATTATCAGCACAGAAAGCAGCAGCAAAGGCACATTCATCCGACCCATCCGCATACCAACCAACGGCCAGTCTCGCAGCCAGAAACAACACCCGATAGCCCAGGCCTTGGAAGCAGACGTAGATACCGAAATTAAGCGTATGGCTGATGAAGGTATCATTGAAAACTGCAGCGACCCCAAAGGCTTCAATAGCCCTGTATTTGCCGTACGCAAGAAAAACGGATCGATTCGTGTCGTTGCTAACTTTAAAAGAACTCTCAACAAGGTCTTAGTCGATCTTGACCCTTACCCAATGCCAAGGATCGACCACTTGTTCAACAAAATCGGCAAAGGCAATAGATATTTTACTACCCTTGATCTACGCAGTGGCTACTGGCAAATTGAGATCGACAAGCGAGACCGATACAAAACAGCATTTACATGGAAGGACCAATGCTATCAATACACGCGCCTGGCCTTCGGCCTTACATCTGCCGGACAAATCTTCTCCCGTTGCATAGCAGAAGCCCTAGCCACGGTCACATCCCGTGACAACATTTCTTCCTATATCGACGATTTTTTACTGCCCTCCGAAAATTCGGATTCAAGCTGAATCCTGATAAATGTTCCTTCCTCGCATCAGAGGCAAAATTCCTCGGACGCATATTAAACAGCGAAGGATTCAAGGCTGATCCAGAATACGTTCGTGCCATCCAGGAAATGAAACCTCCAACATCAAAAAAGGAATTACAAAGCCTTATCGGCCGTTTAGTGTGGATCAGACAATTCCTAGAGACACGTCTTCACGAACAAATCAGGTCAGATATGTTTTCAAAACTTATGGGTCCTATACACGAACTCAACAAGGTTAATAAACCGTTTGTCTGGACGCAAAATGCCGACAGAGCCTTCAAAAAAAATCAAGGACCGTCTCTCTTCGCCACCCGTCATCTCGTTTCCAGATTTCTCCAAACTTTTCACACTCACCACCGACGCCAGTGACGTCGCATGTGGAGCAATCTTAATGCAAGAAGCCGACAACGGGAAGAAAGATATCATAGCGGTCGCTTCCCATACATTCATCTCCACGGAACAGAACTGGTCCACGACGGAAAGTGAGGCATACGCAATAAAGTGGGCAATATTGAAATTTGATTATTTCCTATGCAACCGCCCCTTCGTCATCTTCACCGACAACAGATCGCTGACATATCTGGACCAACGAGAGTTCAATAATGCCAAAATACGACGATGGCAAGAATAAATTTCATGTTATAAATTCGTCTTGGAATATGTTGAAGGCGAATCAAATGTATGGGCTGACATGCTCAGCAGAAGCTGCGGACATAAGAAAACGAAAGCCCCGAACGACCCTACACCAGCAGGCAAGACATTCGAGGTAAGCGTTTCAGACCTCTGCGTATACATCCCATCTTGGTGCCTCGGCGAGTTTAACGATTTACAGCTCATTCCCAAAACTCACACACCACAAATATACACGAATAACGCTCACTGTAAATCAGACCGAGATCTGGGGGAGCCTTGTTATAAAATAAAATGACATATCTCGGCTGCGAGAACCGGATGTGAACGGGACAAAGCCCCGTCACAAAATGACCATTAACTTTCTTTACAAATGTTTCCGACACACGTGTTCCGGTCGAAAAATAAAATAATAATTAAAGTGCTCTATTTTTCGTCTAATAAAAATGCTTCCCTCCTAATTATACTCGCTTCGTTTCTCGAGCCTGTTAAGCCATAAAAAAATGCTATAAAAGGGGTCACAGGGAAGTTCAGCAGCAGTCAACAGGTGGCCACAAAGGAGACCGGTCATGTTCAGCAGCTGTCAACAGGAGAGCGTCGACCACCGTCAACATGTGTGAACTACTATGATCTGGATCCGAAAGCCGGCTTATGAACTTTACCACACCAAGGTAGCTGTCCTTAACCCTTACGTTCCTGTTGAAATAAACCACGTAATTCTATTTCTACTGTTGTCGTATTTCTTTCTTGCAACCATACGCTTGTCTATAACATTACGAATAAGACATATTATATTAGAAACTGGTCAGTCGGTTTTTCCTTTATATAAGTTTTCGAAGGTCCAAAGTTGGCTCAAAAGGTTTTGGCGTAATTTCGATTTCAGCGCGTGAAAGTTTTAGATCGTTGTCGTTATCCAATGAAATTTCTTTATTCGCCTAATACAGTTTTAATTGGTTAAAGTTCATTTGTACGTAGGCGTAAAATATAGACCGTTCTGTTACTAGGGTTTGCAGGTAGAAACAGGACGAGTCTATAAAGACATTTACTACTAATTCTCTTAAGTTTTGAGTAAAGGGAAGGTGATGTTGCAGCCAAGGTCAAATGAGGGGAAGAAAAGCCCAAATGAGGCTTTGCTGTTGTATCAAAATGAGGAAATAAAAAACAATGTGTAACATTTTGGATACAATTTAATAACAACAATGGTAACAATTAGATGAAAAAACAAAGGTGTTCTCAGAAGGGTTAAAAATAGTATGAAAATATATATGCCATCTCCTTTTGGTAGATGATTCCTGCTGATAACTAGAAGAGTATTATAAACTGAAAATGGGCATAGCCCCAAATTAGGCGCAAAAAAGGATTTTGGGTGCCAACTTCAGACGCCGAATAGAACACGGAGCGAATGGACATGTTTTAGAATACTCCAGGTAGACGCAAAAAAAAAAAAAATACAGAGCAATTAGCCACACTCAAGAAACAAGCATGCTGGCCACCAACTAACCCGAATAATGTAAGGATAAGCAGTTAATACAAGCAGAATATGAACTCCATTCAGATAAGTGTTATCTATTTCAAACAGATATGCATTTGGATTTTGTCCCCGATGCTTTGACTTTTAACCGCTAAAAGAATACGTATTTAGCAATCCTATATTCTCTTTCTCGTTGTGTATTATGTTTCTTGTATAAAATATGCTTTACAATGTTCAATTGTCTCACTTTGTTCATCAAGCCATGACTCAGTTTAGGCGGGAGTTCTTTAAATATCTGTTGCGGAAACAAAGAATGAGTAAACTGGAAGGCAGAACTTGTTGCTGTCGTTGTTTCTGCTGAGCCCCAAAAAGGGGTTAATTTCTTCTACGCCTCAGCAAACGTAAATTCTAGACAAAAAAAAAAGGAATACGCCGTATTTTGGGTAAATAAATGTATAATTTATTTACATATATACAAAGCCAGCATACTACTCGTTGCTGTTGTAAAAGGCGACAGAGTGGGGAAGAAAGAAAGAAAGAGAAAGATGCTGGTCATGGCTGTCGGCTGATGTTTTGTGAAGACGGTGGCGGCGAAGGATGACAGTTGAAAAGTATCGGGTTCAGCCTCATTCTGCCTGCGGCGTTCTTGACCAACCTCTGCGTGTGGACATCTCAGCCGGGTCTCTCTCTCTCTCTCTCTCTCTCTGTGTCTTCTGTGGCGTTGAACCAAGGAATTTATATCCATTGTATTGGCTCCAAATCACAGTCTGCGTCTTTTAGCGGGAGTTATTTCTACTGGTCAATAAATAAAGTTCATTTTATCGTTTAATACCGAAAACATGCGTCGAGCCACGATGCGCAGAGATGTGTTTTCGCATTCTGCCTTAGGTCGTCGAGCAGTCAACATCGGGTTTAGTGTAAGAAACACGACATATCCCACAAGAGTTCATAAAAGGTTTATTGAAATAAAGTTTCTGAAAACAAATGCCGATGTATGTACGGATGTGATTGTGTGCATAATGCGTAGGCATGTGAGATATAAATATATTGTATGTGTGTGAGTGTATGTGTATGTAGTTAAGGATAAATGTGCTCATTGTGCTCATTATCTTTACCAATGACTTTTTTCATACAGTTTTTGAAGCTTGCATTTTTTTTTCTGAATTAGTGTTTTCTATATGGTGCTAATATCTATGTTTGGCCTACTCCTCTAGATCATTTTACATTCATGTGAGCATTCCCCAGGGCTCTATTCTTGAACCTACCCTCTTCCTTATTTTCATCAACAACCTTACTGATGTCATCAGTTTTCAATTTGGTATCTCTGCTGATAACACAATTATTTACTACTGTCTTAATAGTAAGTCTGATAGATTTGCTAAAATCAAATAGGTAGTTGGTCTCGAAAATGATCTTCAATCTTTTGTTAACTGGAGGCAAGAAGTTGCTTGCTAATTTTAACACCTATTTTTTGCCTTAATCATGATTTCCTTGGCAAATGTTCTGACAAGTTATATTCCTTTGTTAAGACCTTCACAGCTAAGACCTGCCATACCATGTACAGAAGGACAAACCATCCCCATTGTTGATGTATTCCATTAGTAAGAAGAAAGTTCCACTCAGACAGCTTCTTCCTAAAAACTGATACATTGTGGAACAGACATGCAACCAACTCCCAAGAGGATGATTCTTTGATCACTATAATCTTAACTTGTTCATTATCTTCCCATAAACTGTGCCTCTTATTTGATAACTCAAAGTAGCTTGTACATTGTGAACATTACTACAATCTTAAGTCAAGTATTATGCATTATCTTTCTGATATATCTTTATAAATTACTCTTCTTACCTCCAAATCTTATGTTCATACAATGATCTCATTCAGTAATACTCTACCTTGAGTGGTTCTTGGGGCTTGTATTGGGTGAATAATCAGTAAAAAAAAATCACAAATTTTTTAGACAACCTGCACTGTTGATATTCGCCTTATAGACTGTTATGCTTTCCAGCGGGTTACCACAGGTGTTCATTAACCAAACAGCTTTTGAGGATCCTTAAATGATTTGCTACACTTGTTGCATTTTTTCAGACCTTATGAATGTTTTTCATCTTCCTGTTATCAAAAAGTCACCAGCTTTTGCATGAAACAAGTTCTCTTGATGTAGGAAAATATATGGACACAAAAAGGGATCTTTTTACAATCTATGTGTGTAATCATAATTTTTATTTAAAAATGCTATTTTAATTAAAAGAGAAAGCAATTTACTAAGATGAAATTTTATAGAAATTGTTTTAATTGCTACATCATTCACAGTAAATTTAAGTCCAGTTTCTTACAAATATGCATGAAGAAATTTTTTTCAAATGTCTGTGTGTTGTCTGCCAATTCAGATATATTTATGTAGTATAAAACATTTTTTAAGTTTTTGTTTTATATTTCTCACTGATTCTGGATTCAAGTTCACCTTCTGCTATTCTCCTGATTTTATTCAAAACAAATCTTTACAGATCTTCTTCCTTTATGTGCATTGTGTTGTATTTATATCTCCACTATATATAGATAGCAGTTGATAGAAATGGAACCTAAACTAATTTTAACCTTTGGCTAGGATTGGTACTCATTGAATATTAACCCAAACTCCAGGTGGCTTTCCCCACAGCCAGTACCTTTCCCTTTATTGCCCAGGCATCCCCAAAAGAGGAAGTGCCAAGGGGACTTGGAAATTTTGTGCTGTTAGATCCACTTTAAACTTTGACCTTTTCTAAGCATTCCTTCCTCATTATGTGTCCAAGAAATTCAAAGTGTCTTTTTTCTGATTCTAAGTATAAATGCCCTTTTAGTTTCCATTTCCCTTAAGACTTCCTCATTGCTTACATATTCTGTTCATGGTAATCTCAGCATCCTTCTGTAGAGCCACATTTCTGTTGACTTTAGTTTTCACTTCATCTGTGAGGAAATTATCCAGCATTCACTGTCATATAGGAAGATTTTTATCACATGGCAGTTTAGCAATCATTAGTTTTTTCTGTTTCTTAGTACTTTGCTTAACTATTGAAAGACATCTTTTATTAATCTAATGCATATCCAGATTTCAGTGTCACATTTCCCATGAACTGGAAGCAACAGAAATGTGTTTTTACAAAAGGATGCATTTACTGTTATATAGGAGGATTGATATTATATAGCAATTTAGCACTCTTTTTTGTTTCTATTGAAATTCTCCTGTTTCTTAATACAATACTTAGCTTCTTGGAAGTCATTTTTACTATTCCAATGTATGTTTGGATTTTGGTATTATATTTTTGATTTTCTGTTGAAAATCTTCCCAGATATTTATTTACTTCTGTACTTATTTAATATCTGCTGTTTACAGTTTGCATCTTAGGCTTTTTCTCTTGGTATCAACTATGCATTCTATTTTCTTATTAAATCCTTTCTTCTCACTTTCCTTTATTACTTTGTCTAGGAGGTCCTATCATTTTCCTTCTGTATCTGCCATCAACAGTTTCATCTGCTTATCTTATATTGTTAATAATAAATCTTGGAAGCTCCTCACAGATGAAGAAGATGACTTCCAAAAACTAAGCAAAGTATTAAGAAACAAAGAAAAGAAACTGAAATGTTATGTAATATTAGTCCTTCCATATGGTAGCAAATGCTGAACAAATCTCCTCAGAGATGAAGAAGAGACTTGAAGCCATAGAAATGTAGTTCTACAGAACGATGCTGAGAATATCATGGACCAAACATGTAAGCAACAACAAGGTTCTAGAGCAGTGATTCTCAATCACTTAAGCATGTTGCGAAATATTGTTACAGCATACATATATATGTGTGTGTGTGGAATTAGTAATGGTACAGTGCTAGTATTTGAATAAATGAATAAGTATTAAACTTTTTTTTTCAAATAATTCTTTTCACTATTCTTCAACTATGTTATTTTAAATACTTTTTTTTTAAATAAAGTCCTTTTATTTTTTTAATTTAACTTTTAAAAATTTCCTTTATTTGAATAAATGAATATTAACCTTTTTTTCATATAACTGTATTCAACATTCTTTGTTGAATTCAAAATTTTTACAAAGTTATATAGAATTCTGAATAAAAATTGTTGAAGTTTCTGATATACAGCATTGAGCAGTTGATTTAATAATTTTCCAATTTTTTAAATAAAAGTATATTGCTCTGAAAATTTTGTTATTGTGCCATGATATTTTCATTTGCTCCTGTTAAAAAGGTTGAGAAACACTGTTCTAGAGACAATGGAAACAAAAAGGACATTTATACTTAACCTCAGAAAGAGACAGTTTAAATTTCTATGGTACATGATGAGGAAATAAAACAAGTACAACAATTTAAATATCTGGGAAGTGTTTTAACAGAGAATGGATAGCATGACACTGAAATCTAAAGGTGCATTGGAATAGTGAAAAATGCCTTCCAAAAGTTAAGCAAATTATTAAGAAACTTGAAAATTTTGTTAATGAAAGAAAAAAGTACTGAACTGTTACATAATATCAGTCTTCCTATGTGGCAGTGAATGCTGGACAATCTTCTCACATATAAAGTAACTTGAAGTACCAGAAATATGTTTTTACAAAAGGATGCTAAGAATACCATAGGCTGAACATGTGTGCAATGAGAAAGTTTTAAAGAAAATGGAACAAAAAGAACACTTTTATGTCACATCAAGCAACAGTTGAAATTTCTAGTGCATATAATGAGGAAATAAGGCTTGGAAAATTTGATACTCACAGGACAAATTAAAGGTAAAAGATACAGAGGAAAGCAATCTACCTGGCAAGCTTGAGTGAATGGATGGCAGAAAAGGGTTTAGTGAGATAGCTAAAAGATAAAAGTTATTAAAAGCTATAAAAGACATGAAATTGTGGAAAGTCATGATTGCCAATGTCCTCACAGATAATCCATTTTTATGTTAGTTATTGGTGGACATTTTCAGAGAAGATTCTTTTGAGTTCATGGTTTGGATAAAATCAGCCTTGGACCAAAAATGTCCACCAATCAAGATGAGGGAGAGAGAGAGAGAGAGAGAGATTGGTGGACAATTTTTTGGATCACCAACGTCCTGAAGGGACATGGCACATAGAAGAAGAGTCTTCAGA